>JARHVA010003073.1:1050000-1385000 GCA_037957365.1 Torreya grandis | reverse complement strand
TTAAGACAATATGTCCCAAGAGTTTACCCTCATGAATAACAAACACACACTTCTTGGGATTCAAAGAGATCCCATATTCTCTACATCTTTAAAATATCAATCTCAAGTGATCCAAGTGTTCCCTATCCTTCTTAGAGAAAGTTGTTATGTCATCTAAGTAGACCATCACCATCTAATTTAACAATCCTTGGAAATCCATATCCATGTATCTTTGGAAAGTTGCCCCATTATTTGATAAACTAAAAAACATCTTCTGGTAATCATATGTGACCCACTTTATGGTGAAGGTAGTATTGTATTGGTCTTCTTCTCTTACTAGCACCTAATTGTATCTCAAGTACCCATCTAAAAGAGAGAAGCATTTTGAACTAGCAACCACTTAAAGGAGTTACTCCATGGATGGTAAGGGGTAATGATCTTTCAAGGAGACCCTGTTTAAGTCCCTGAATTCCACACACAACTAGATTTCATCATTCTTCATCCTCATAGGTACCAAGTTGGAAATCCATGAGGAATTCTTGATGGTAAAGATGATAGTATATTTAATTAATTTGGTTAATTGTTTCCTCATAATCTCTTCAATTTTGGGGTTAATAAGCCTTTGCTTCTACATCACAAGCTTGGCATCAACATTTGATTCTATAGTGTGTTGGGTTAGCTTGGGATCAAAGCCTCTCAGATCATTATGTTCCCAAGCAAAGATGCCTGAGTATTCCTTATAAATTTCAATGCGTAGACACCTAAAATTGGCCACTAATAACCTTCAACTAGGCTTTTTGACCAATTTCCACCAAAAAACATAATTTGGCCTAAAAACACTAAAACACATTAAATGAGTTAAAATTGATATATTTAAGTGCTAATTTTGACCAAAGTATCATTAAATGGGGAAATTCAATTTATGGTCCAACTAACTTTGATCAAATCATTTCGAGTCAAAATGCCAATTTTGCACTTGGGTGCTCTAGATTGCTCTTTTCTACTAAATTTCTTGCATGAGATGCATGCCTTTTTTAATTTTCATTGAAAACATCCTAAATGGGATAATGGATCCAACACATCTAACATCAACTTTCAATTCCAATCTAGTCAAATTTTAGGTCAATAACAAGACATTCTAACCAATTTGATTAATTTGTGCACAAAGAGCCAAGGTTTGCATCAAAGTTGACTAATCATATTTTAGGCTAATTAAACCAAATTAAGGCCTTAAGTTAATTTTAAATGGAAATTTTTGAATAAATATTTATTATAAATTGATTTTCATTAACTACATCATCAAATAACATCATCTTATGGGGTATCATCCACAAGCCATAATTACAACAAATAACTGAATGAATCCCTCCCATGCCTCATTAAGACCCTCCTTCCATGTGTATTTCCTCTCTATCCCAATAATAATTGGTATATTTGTATATTAAATTAAAAAATTAGATTTATTCATGACCACACATCTCTATCTTGAGATGGATGGTCATGGTTGATCCTAAAACCATTTTGAAAATCTATAGATAACAAGTCTCAAAGTCATAATTTTAAGATCTCATGTGTCAAAATTATAATTCCCAAATTAATTCAAAATGATTTCATATTAGTGTTATAATGCCCAAATATTGAGCCAATCCAATCCAAGAAAAATCCACACTAGGTGCCAAAGAGAGATGGATGTAGCCAAGCTTCCATTGATGTAGACTTCATGAGCACAAACTGAGTAAGACACTACAACAAGAATTTTGGAGAATCTAAGGAAGGTGAAAGAAATTTTTATGTTTCTATTTAGTTGTTTTTTCCATTCATGTTTTGTTAACTAAGCTCTCCCTAGTAACTAGGCCTAGATATGTATGCTAGTTAGTGTGTTTTTGTCAATTTATTTTTATTTTGGGACTACCACAATACTAACCACCTCTCTTGAGTCAAATTCCTATTTCACATAATGGCATGTCTGGTGAGATAAGACACATCCTATGTATAAAGGAGATCATGAGGAAACTTTAAAATTTTAATTTGGATGCTTAAAAGTTTTTCTAAGTAATTTTCTAACTTCATTTGGCTAGATTTTATCTTCATGGGTTTACACAGGTAACCATCAACAGTTAGAGGAACCATCAATGGTCATTTTCAATGATCGATGGTCAATTGAAACTTTCATTAGTTAGGTATAATAGTCGATGGTCACTATCTTTTTCTTGACCTGAGAGCTAATAGGCCATTTTAAAATGCTTGGTTTGGGGTCATATGGACTCTATTTTTTATTATGTTTTTTTAAAACCATGTGTTTTTTCCTAAATTTTCAAAATTTGGAAATATTTTAGCTTCAATTTTCATATATTTTTCACAAAAATTTAAAAATATCATTAAATATTTATAAACTAGCATATTTTCTTTTTAGGTGATGCCTTAAGGGTAGATAGGTAATTAAAGGACTTGAAATTTGTTAAAACATGCTATTAAGACATCTTTGGCATGCTTTTAAAATGAATTAAGAATTTTTTTTGGTTATTAATGATAAATTTAGGTTCTTAAGTGAATGTCTTGATAATTAGGCTTTTAAATTTACAACTTAAGACTAAGGGGTCAAAATAACACCACCCAATCTTTCAACTTGGTGCTTAAAAATGAACTCACCTTTCCAAGATTTTTTATTCAATTAGTTGTTTGATATAGTTTATTTGGAAAAGAGAAGGATTACATATGTATGCTCTTCCACTTTTCCTCTTTAGGGAACCCTTAGAATCAAACACACCAGTATTATTGCAAAAATCCTATTTTAAGGCATAGAAAGAAAGTCATCTAAAGTACTCCCCAAAAACTCATAATAGTTTGGGTGATCTTGAAAATGACCCTAAAGTCTTTCTTTTATGTATTTTATTTCATTTAATCTTGGCTTGTGAGGGTAACTTCATCACCTCCCACAAGTTCTATAGGGAAGCTTTGACCTAGGGTTTCATCTCCTGGCATTGACTTCAACCACTTCCACTAGGATAAGAGGTTTGTGTGGTTAAATCACCTTATAGTGATGGATTTGCACATGGGATGTATTTGCACTTTGGACATCACACTACACTGAGTGAATAATAGGCTATAGTGTTTACAAAAAGGATAAGACCTTTTTACAATAATCCAAGTGCCACATACACCCAATTTACATGTTTTTATTTTAGATCATGAGGTGAAAGTCATTATGTAATTGATTCCCCTAGAAATAATCAAAAACTAATTAGTCTTAGTTAACCCTACATTGACATACCATTGCTAGGATTTATATGATTATACTTAGTATATTTTAGTCATTTTTTCTTGGTATATTTTGAGACTAAAAACTTGTTTGTTTGTTTGTTTGTTCAAAAACCATGTATTTGAGTTGAAGAGGGTAGCATTATGTTGCCTAAATCATGTCAAACCATTTTTTCCTTTGAGTATTTTGAAAGATAACATGGATCACATCATTTGATCATGTTTATGCCATTAGGATGCTCAATTTTTTTCAATACTTGTTTACCATAATACCAAAAACCATTTTTTTCAAACTATGTCACATCATCCATTTTGACCTCATTTATGTGCCATCATGCTGTCTAATTTTGTTTAGCTTGTTTAGTAAAATCCTAATTTTCAATGTTGATTTTTTAGTTAACCTTGTCAAGTTTGGATTCAAAAATTGATTGATTTATATTTAGGCCTTAATTCATGGGGTTGATACACATATATTTCTCTTTGGGTTACATAACTTTGGTTAATCAATTACCCAAATTTGAAAACTATTGATGGTTTGTTTGTTCAAAGCTTATCCTCATCATTGTTTGTGTCTTTATTTGGGAGAACACAACCTTTATCCAAAATCCTTTTGCCTTATTCCTTATGCTAATTGATCATGTTTATGTTTCATTCCATGTGTCAGGTCTATGTTAAAGATATTTCCAAACTTGTTAGATTAAATCAAATCACATCATGCCTTTGTTTCAAGTCTAGATTTTGATGTTGTTTGGCCAAAAGTCCAAGTATAGCCTATATGAGCCTAGCTTTTGACTTTACATTTTGATAAAATACTTAGAAACTCTTTTCCCTTTACTAGTTTAGACCTTGTTTGGAACAGTTTGACCTATACTTTTGACATGCTAATTTTTATTCAGACACTTGACCTTTTATGCATATGACATTTGACGTTAGACTATTTTATGCCAAATTTTAGCATAAACTATTTTAGACATAAAGCTCCATTTTTAGACCATATTGGAGATACAGCTCCACCTTCGACCAAATTAGACCAAGTTTGAACCATTTTTCCTTTGGACATAGTTTTTTAGAGTTTGTAAAAATCTAAGCCATTTTGTTTTTGAAGCTTGCATAATTTATGTGGATATGTCTAGCTACACCTATGGTGGAGTCATGTAAAATCTAACTTATGATAGGATGGCCACATAAAATGACTTTTATGGCTCTAGTCAAGATTCTAATATGGTTTGTGAGATAGATTTCTATCCACCTCATAATAATCATTCATGGGAATAAAGTCACAAACCAACTTAAAAACTAACTTGAGACCTTGATTGATATGAAGAGGTTTGTGAAGAGGATTTTGAAGACCCAACTATAGATAATGTTGTTCAGGACATGGATCCATACCCTCTTTATCTTTTATGAGGATAGTCAAGAACCAACTTATGATCCAACTCGAGATTGGGATGATATGGTTTATGAGGAGGACTTCGATGCTTTATCTTTTATGAGCTACCAAGCTACACAATACCCTAAACTTATCATTATAGGACCTTGTCCTTTGGCTTGTGTAAGCTACCAAGCTCCATAATGCCCAAAAATTATCCTTCCAAGAGCTCATCCTTTGGCTTGTGTAAGCAATCAAGCTTCATAATGATATACCATTACCATTATAAGACCTCATCCTTTGGCTTGTGCAAGTAATCAATCTCCACAACACACCTTCGTCATTCTAAAACCTAGTCCTTTGGCTTGTACAAGAAATCAAGCTCCACACTACCCTATCATTACCATTTTAGGAATTCATCCTTTGGCTCATATGATTAATCAAGCTCCACAACACCCTACCATTATCTAACCATATACCATTCCTCATATCATACTAATCCCATAAAAACCTCAATTAATTCAATCATTCGAAGACCAAGCTATGTTCAAAATTGGTATTTTCTAACTCATTATAAACTGAGGCCAAAATAACCAACCAATCCAAGATGTTTTTGTTGAATCAAAATTTATGATAAGACAACCTGTGATGAATCCTATACTAGTTGTTGAGGAGTCTCACTTTGATGATCTAGTATTTGCTGAGTCACTTTTTAATGATTATAACCACCTTTTGGAAAATCATTACATTGACCATATGCCTATTTTTTAAAAGTCTCCCCTTGATAAGCCAATCTCTAAGGAGTTGTCTCTTAACTTATTTCTCATTATGGAGGAGTCTCACTTTGATAAACCAATCTTTATGGAGCCCATTATGCCAGCATAGGTCATTACTTATCTAATACCAAACATTTAATAAGACATCATTATAATAGAGTACCTATCAGATGAAGAATAAAAATTAGAGTTAGGTTATATTATTAAACCAACATCAAATTTAGCATTAGAATCAGAATCAACATCAATCTTAACACAAGATTTAGAGTTCATTGAGTCAGATTTATATTTAGATATAGAATATGTTTGTGGTTATTAAAACATTGGTTACACATGCCTCATAGATTATTTTGAATACATTTATGATATTTCTATAGTTTTTGAGGATGAGTACTTTAGCATCGACACAAGTTATCCTAGTAACTTCTATGAGGATTGTGTTGCCTCTCCTCATTCCATTACCATTTGACAAGCCATTGCCATCAACCAACATAGCCATATTATTGGCATTCCACCTCCCACAAGTGTCGATTAGGACTAATAGAATCACACTTTGTTGAAATACATCCATGGTGACATAAAAATTTGAAGAAGAGAAAGGAGGCCAAAACCACATTCATGCAAATAAAGAGTACTCTCCTAGTGAAACCTTTTTGAAGGTGTTATAAGACATGCAAATTTTCAACTCATCATCTTTTAGTAATTTTTTTTGAAAGTGTTAGAAGAAAATCAAATTCAAAATCCAATGTTCATTAGTGAAACCTTCTTAGAGGTGCTATGGGAAAATCAAGATAACTTCATTGGTGAAAACCTCATCTAGGCACCAATAGCTGAGCACAAAATCTCTTTACTACATGATGAAGATAAAGTCAAAGATCAAATAAAAATAGATTTCAATCTATATCCTAATTAAATGGTAGCTACTCTCAAGATTAAAAAACAAAAAAAAATTGTTGATCATATTGAGAGAATAAGTATTTGGCCCTACCATAAACAAAATTATGTTGAATCCAACATTAGCAACATTACATATGATTGAGAGACCTGATCTTCATTTGTTTCTCCACCCTTATATATTATATTATTATCCACCATTCCATTTCAAAATCAAACGTATCATCTAAGTGTTATCCCTATTTACCATCCATGGCCACACTTTCCTTTGTAGAGGCTACAAAGATACCTTATCTTGATGTTCAAAAGATTCAAACTCAATGACCAATGAAGATAACAACAACATCATTTGCATCCAAATCTATAGGCTATTCTTGATAGAAACATTTAGATGAGGTGTAGGATAGTAATTAACATGATCAAATATTCTTTTTTTATCATTTTATAATTAGGATGTACACCTCCCTATCAATAGGAACAACATAATAAAAAACCATACCCAAGCCAAAAACATGAACCATACCATTTCATTGCCATGACATTACTGTTGTTACATATCCTTTTACCATTATCACATACTCATTCCATTTACCCCATCACTTGGGGGTAACCCTCTTACCATTTTATCAAAATTATCAAACCATCATTATCCTAGAACAAGACCATGCCATCCTACCATTATATTTATATCTAGACCAAAGCCTATCTTTAGTCATCCTACCTACACCTATTTTAATCTTGGTTCCTTTGGTTCTTCCTACACTTTTTGTAAGGGGATTCCAATAAAGTTAAAATATTATCAAATCCATGTTTGCAATGATAATCTATGAAATTCATGTGATAGTTGATTTGGAAAGATATCTTTCATTTTTCCATCTTATCAAGTTTGTTTATGTGAGCCTAACTATAATTGCCTATGGGCAAATCAATGTCTCACCAATCTTGCTATTAATTATAACCACCTATGGGAAAAGTAGTATCATTGACCTATGTTTTATTCTAGTTATAATTTCCTATGGGCAAACTAGGGGAAACATTTATTTATCATGCATTACTACATCACCTTACCATCATTATTTTCATTTGATTGGCCATTTCCCAGATTTGAGAACTTATTGGGACCTAGTTGGTTTTTCCCCACCTTTTTTGTGGATGGAATTACTATGACTTTAGGTCATTTCTAGACAATGTGGGTCATGCTCAATTCATGTTGAGGTCACCTCAATCCCCCTTTTCATATACTCTGTTTGTTTTATGACCAACCTAAGCCAAATGCTCTCATCATTTTGTGAGCAAGTATCTTGTCATTCTTAATTGAGTTAAGATACCTCAAAATTCCAAAAATATTCAAATATTTAAAAAATACCAAAAACATTTGTATTGTCTAAGCCTAGTCAGTTATCCTCGATCCACCTTACTGGGGAATGGTCATTGTTAATATGCTTTCTTTTGATTTTGTTTTAGGCTTTCTATTTGGTTTTTTATTTCAATTTATTTGTTTATTTGTTTTATTTGTTTTGTTTATTTTTTCACTTTCCTATTTATTTGTTTTCAGCACTGTTACCTTGACTCAATCTATATTCATTCATTGGGTGATTCCTTGAGAACATCATTATTGAGTGTATCCATATTCATATGTCAACCTTGTCATCATGGTTTTTATCATTGGTGCATTGTTTTCAATTATTTATTGGATCAAGAGTCATTCCTTATGCATATTTTAGGATAGTCTTCATGGTGTTCTATCATGATGCCTACTGTCACATGCTATAGTAAAAAATAGCTTCAAGAAGGTCTACAAGCAATAGAGCCACAAAAGTTTCTCCTTGGCACCTTGGAAAATTCTCCCATCCCACCCTTAATAAAATCAACCCACTGACCATTCTAGGTGTATTATTGATAATCAGGATGAGCATATCCTCATTGGTAGGTACAACTGAATCATTCATACTAATCAATCTTATTCTTCTATTCATCTCTTTCATCACTTTGTGCCTACTCATATTTAATCTATATTCTAGGTTATATCCTTGAGTTATGCTTGTTAATCAACCCTAACTAGGGAAAAATCATATTTAGCCAATCCAGGTCCTCTTAATGATTATAACCACCTATGAAAAAATCATTATTTTGACTTTTATTCTTGATTATAACTACCTTTAGGCAAATTAGTATCCCTTTTAAATAAATGCATGAAAGTATTTTGTCATTTGGATTAATCTCAACCATGTGTTAATTCCACCTTTATTCTTTCTTCTTTTTCGAGGTACCATCCATCAACAAATGTGATGACCACACCCTCGAGGGGGCATCATCATAGGATTCTCAAACACTCTTTCGAGCTTGTTCTTCAATCATCATTTTCATTTTTGGCATATAGGCCATTTATTATTATTTGAGAATATATTTCTTTTCCTATGGTTTGAAAAATCTTCCCAAACAAGGGAAAACTATAGACACCTAAAAATCATCACCAATAAACTTCAACTAGGAGTTTTGACCAATTTCCACCAGAATGCATAATTTGGCCTAAAAACACTAAAACATATTAAATCAGTTTATATTGATATATTCAAGTGCTGATTTTTAGTAGAGTATCATTAAATGGGGAAATGTAATTTATGGTCCAACTAACTTTGATCAAATCATTTCGAGTCAAAATACTAATTTTACACCTGAGTGCTCTAGATTGCTCATTTCTACCAAATTTATTACATGAGAAACATGTCTTCATTATTTTTCATTAAAAATATCCTAAATGGGATAATGGATCCAAATTATCTAACATCAAATTATAATTACAATCTATTCAAATTTTAGGCCAATAACAAGACATTCTAAATAATTTGAATAATTTGTGCACAAAGAGCCAAGGTTTGTATCAAAGTTGACTAATCATGTTTTAAGCTTATCAAACCAAATTAGGGCCTTAAGTTAATTTTCCATGGAAATTGTTAAATAAATATTTATTGTAAATTGATTTTCATTAACTACATCATCAAATGACATCATCCTATGGGGTGGCATCCACAAGCCATAATTACAACAAATATTTGAATTAATCTCTCCCATGCCTTATTAAGACCCTCCATGCCTATTTATTGAATCTATATCCAAAATAATAATGGGTATATTGGTAGATTAAATTAAAAAATTAATTTATTTATGGTCACACATCTCTATCTTGAGATGGATGGTTATGGTTGATCCTAAAACCATTTTGAAAATCTATAAATAGCAAGTCTTAAAGCCATAATTTTAAGCTCTCATATGCCAAACTGATAATTCCAAAATACATTCAAAATAATTTCATATTAGTTTTATAGTGCCCAAATATTGATCCAATCCAAGCCAATACAAAGCCACACAAGGTGCCAAGGAGAGTTGGAGGTAGCCAAGATTCCATTGATGCAAACTTCACGAGCACAATCTGAGTAAGCCACTATGAAAATAATTTTTTAGCATCTAAAGAAGGTGAAAGAAAGGTTAATTTTGATTTTTAGTTGTATTTTCTATTCATGTTTTGTTAACTAAGATCTCCCTAGTAATTAGACCTAGATATGTATACTAGTTAGTGTGTTTTTGTTAATTTGTTTTCATTTTGAGACTAACACAATACTAACCACCTCTCTTGAGTCAAATTCCTATTTTACATAATGAAATAATGCCTTTCATCCTTAGTTCTTACCTTTCTAAGTTTGAGGATCTTGTCTTTTAAGATAAGAACCCTTTCATAGTTCTCATTAATTGACATTACTGCCTTAGTTTTCCTCATATGATCTCCCTAATGGAAAAGACCTTCAAGGGTGACCAACCCTTGAGGAAGTTTTTTAGACCTTAGCTAAATAATTTGATCCTCATAATGATGTTGGAATTTACCTTGGTTCATTGAGGAAAAATTTACCTCCTATAAAAAAAGTAATATGCTTGTTATTATCGAAGCCCTACCAATGAGCCTCATTGTCTAACACTAATGGTTTTACTACCACTTTGACATGTGGCTGCACTTTGGATATTTTCAACTCATTTTGGATGTCAAACTAAGCTCCCACAACTGCTAACCTATCATCATGTTGATTTTGGTTCCTTGACATGGCTTAGATGTTAAAGGCTTAAAAATCCTCAAGTAGATCTCGCACTTTGTGTTTTTAGGATTTCATTAAGGGATTTTTTGTGATATTTTGGCCTCTGACTTGATGCACTATTAGCTCACTATCCCTATATAAATGTAAATACTTGATTCCCCTCTTACTATCCCATTGAAGGCCATGGATAAGACCCTCATACTCATTTGCATTGCAAGAATAACTAAATTGGAATATATAAAAAGAAAAATACTTATTATTGGAGGTGGATATGAACATTTCACTTGCACCCACCCCATGCTTGTTCCTTGATAAATCAAAGAATAATTTCCATAAACCACTAATATCTTCCTCTAGCCTAGTGAGGAATGGCAAGAATTCAATCTCCTCATGCAAACAATAGATTCCCATGTCTCTTTCTTCAACACCTTCTAAAGGGTCAATTAAATTATTTTAAATCTATAACTCATCCAAAAAATTATCAAGTATCTCCTCAAGATGAGTGCTTAGTTCTTAACCAACCAGGTGTTCATCTTCATCAAGAATGGTATAGTTGATGTTTGGGCTATCAGGCCCATAAGGATATATGTAAAAATGTGTAATAGGCTCAGCTTTAATAAACAACTTAGTCATATACCTTGTCTTGAATGTCATGTAGGACCAATATACTACCAAATAACCCCCAATTTTGGTTGTGAAGTCTCTAGATAAGCATAGAGTGAAACAAGGAGGCACATCTAGAATCAACACATCCTAAGCTATTAAAACACTAAGACAAGAATGTAGGGTCATTTTTATCCCTTTAATGATGATAGCTAGTTTGGTGGAATATCCATCAAGCTGTAAAGCTGCCTTAGATTACAGTGCATATTTCAAACCAAGCTGATAAGTTATTGGCTTTAACATCAATGAATTACTTTCTTCACTATCTACCATGCATTTGTGTATCAAATAATCACCAATGATCATATAAATATAGAAGGGAGGAGGTTTGACCACATTATTTTATTGTCCTTGATTAGGTCCTTTGGTTACATTGGTGAGACCTATATTTTATTTACTTGGTGGCTTCTCAGAAACATTAATCTTTGACAAACCTTCTTGAAGGATATCCACTTAACTAGGAATGGAAAGCACATCTCAAATTGGCACACTCACATTGGATTTTTTATTTTTTTATACAATAATGATGGTAAAACCACCAAATTTTGTTTTTGCTTTAGGAACCACAATTTTAATTTGAGCTTGTGATGTTTGGGGTACAAAGGCATTCCCTTGGTTATGATTCTTTGAAGCTACTAGATCCTTTGGATTGGTAGTAGGTCTACTTGGCTTTGAGAGTAAGAGAGTAATAGTAGGAATCTCTTTGATTTCTTCCTGATTACCATCTATTGGAACCATATTACTTCTTTTGAACCTTGTATTAGGTACCAATGGAATGTATGCTTGGGTAGACCTATTTATTAGATGGATACCATTCCTCTTGTTCATAGTTGACCCTTATAACATCCAATTAGCTTGGTCCCTCATTATACCCTTGGCCTTTATAAGGCTCTTTTGGTTTTTTCATCATAATTTTTTCTATGGTCTAAGCCATAAGAGATTAATTATACCCATAGATAACACCCCAATGCCATTAATCATTAAAATCTTGATTGAACTTAGTATTTGGGATAATGGATTGATCAAAAGACTGATTCCAAGGCATATTACCCTCACTTTCTTGAGAAATTTTATTTTGATTAGGTACCAAAGTATTAGAGGTACTTATAGTATTTTGATTATAATTTTTTTCCTAACATAGTTAGGATACCCTTGTTCTTGACCTTGACATTGATCTTGGCCTTGACCTTGGAAATTTCCTTTGTAGGGTGACCTATTGGCTTGATAAGACTACTAATTAGGATGATATGGACATTGATAATGTTTATTGAACTGATCTTGCTACCTCTTCACATTCACCAATACATTTCCCAAGGATTGAAACATGATCCTAAGATCTTGGAAGTTCTTTTATTCTTGGGAGTCATTAGATTAACTAGTTGAAGCCTTTTCCTATGTTGGTGTAGGTATGGTAGCAAGTTTTGGCATAGGAGGAATGGAATAAAAGGGAGGAATAACAACATGAGGTGGTTGAATATAAAGAAAAAAAAGGCATTGATGGCTTAAGTATAAGCTTACTAACATATACTAGACTATTCTCTACTCTAATTTCCACCTCATAAGCATCTGGTAATGTGTTTCCTCCCATAGACTAAATCATCACTAAAATATCACTATTGAGAGATTTTAGGTAGTAGAGGAAAGCAAATTTAGGAGTAGGCATAATAGAGGTTAAAATCTTATGCCATGTCTTTCTAAACCTAGTATTTAAATAATTCATAACCTCATGAGGAACCCTTTTTATTGTGGTTAATTATTCTATAGGTGACAAATGGTCACTTTTGTCATCAAATATCTTACACTATGCATCACCTAACTGATCCCATGATGTTATGGAGTTATCAATAAGGTTTCTATACTATTTGAAGGCTTTAGCATTGAAAGAGATGACTAATAACCTAATAAATACATTTTCCTCATTAACATTAAGAATATTTAAAAAGTTGGATATATCTCTAAGGTGCTCAAAAGGGGTTGTAGATTGGCCTCCCATGAAATAAGAAAGACTTTTAAGAGTTTCCACTGGAATATGATCATACTTTTGGAGGTCCAAAGGATTCTAACCTTTGAAATCCATAAAATGGAAATCTCTAGGGGCTATCATGGTAGTGAAAGGACCCAACCAAGATATCTTTATAGAGGTAGATTTTAAAATTGGTTTAGGAGGAAATTTCCCTTTGTATGGATGAGTGTTATCAAATCTTAACCTTTTTACTAAGTTTAAAGGCAATTCAACAAATTCAAAAGGAATACCTATAAAAGATGATTTTTTATTCACCTTAAGCATGAAAGATAGCTATTTATCTACCATAAAATTGTTGAGTGTTCTTTAGATTTTCTAAATAATGAAATATGAAAGATAAAACTACTACAAATTGATCAAACCAACATCAAACTGACCAATCTTCTTTGAATGTGGTCTCACTAGGCATGTCAAAAACTATTATGGCATGGAATAACACCCTTGTGGGAGAGTTATTTATGTTCTCCCACTCTTATCCATAAATTTTATAGAAACCTTAGGCTATGGGTATCCTATAGTGAGGTTGAACCTCTAGAGAAAGTTGGCTTCCTCTTAATATATCACCTAAACTAATGATTTTGCTCGGAAAAGGGATAGAAAGGGGTGATAAGGTAACTAAGAGAGATAAAAGGGTGATGTAACAAATTTAAATTTCACTCACATAATCATGGAAAAACACTAATTCAACATAAGACAATTATTGATCACATTGTTTCTACCTCAAATTTGCTTTTAAGACTATAAAGAAAGAAACTAGAAGAAAGTGAAGGACAAGGCTTGGAAGTACCTGGACGATAGATTGCGCACCGTAAATCCAGACGTTCGTGGGCACTCCTCTTTGGCTGTGGAGGAATGACACCTGCAGAAGAAAAGAAAACTTGGACAAGAAAAATGTTAGACAGATAGGCAGTGGGTTGCCAAGCAAAGGCTTGTTCCCAGAAGTGTAAAGACTTCCTTAAGGGAGGTCAACCCACTGTTTTGATAAAATAAGTGACTGATAAAAGACAGAATGATAGAATACAGAAATGATAAAAAGATTAAAAATGAAAGAAGAAAACAAAATGATTACCTGACTGAAGGAGTAGGCTGAAGACAGTCGCCGAGGTCGGTAATGTTGCCGGCGTCGGTTATCTGACCTGCCGTCGTCGGCTATCCTGCCGACGTCGGTTGGGGAAGTGACCGGCGTCGGTTGGGGTTGCGGCCTGTAGTCGGGCTTGAGCAGGGTCTGGTCTGAGTCTTGGTCTGTGGTCTGTCCGTGGACGGGTTGGACACTGATGGACGGGTCTGGGTCTTGGTCTGTGGTCTGGGGATTGGTCTCAGGCAGAGATTCAGGGGAAGGAAGGGACAAAGAGGAAGGAGAAGAGAAGGATACACAGAGGAAGCCTCTTAGGGGAAGGGACAAAGGGAGAGACATAGAGGACAACAGAAAACAGAGGATTAAACCAAAGAAAATGAAATAAAACCAGAACTAACTTACCTTTAGCCTGCTGAAAGAAGAAGATGGAGATGTTGCTGGAGCCAGGGAAGATTCTGCAAGAAGAGAATTCTGATGAAGAGCCTTTGCACCTGCTGCTGTTGTTGCACGAGGTTAAGACAGAGGAGAAATAAGACCCAAAGCACCGAGAGGAGTTGTTTGCGAGCTCAAGAGTCCAGGGGTTGCAACGGATACAGGACGGGGTCTTGAAGGCTGCCGACGTCGGCAGTCTTGCCGACGTCGGCCGCAGGGTCACCGACGTCGGCAGAGTCAGAATGGAGACAGAGACTAAAAATAGCCTCTGCCCATTCTTGCACGCCACCGGGTGGGGGATTGTGGGAAGAACGGTTATGAGCATGCTAAAATGGACGCGGGAGGAATATAATGGGGGGATTTTGGACAATAAATGCTAAGGGGAAGGTGGAGGGATTCAAGGGAGGATCCAAGGAGGCAAGGGTAGGGTGGAAAAGGGGGCCTCAATTAATTAAAAGATGTTAATTTTTAATTAATAAGACCTAGGTGGGTTAGGGACCAAGAAAGACTAGGAGGGAGAAAGGACCAAGGGGGAGAACCAAGGTGCAGACACGTTTGCGATGTCTACATTTGCCCCTTTTTGTCTTGTTGGTTGTTCTAGACAAACTGCAAGACAAAAATAGGAGTTGGTTGCCCCAGAAAAAGGATGAGGTGTTCCCCCCTCAAAGCGATAGTCGAGAGAAGGGAACCGAAGATCGAGTGTCGATTTGACAAAGAAATGGATAGAAAAGAGTGAGTGAAAACGCTGCCATAGTCATGATTGCGCGTAGTCCACTTCACGAGAGGGTCAGGTCAAATTGTCGCATGGTCAAGGGTCAAGGAGTGCCAAAATTGAAGTAACCGGGCCCCAGCATTTAGTCGTCTGCTGATCGGGTCACTCAATCTAAGCGGAAGCTCCAAATGGTCGTCGTGTCCCAGGTATCCAGGGCTCAGGAAGTGCTCCCAGAAACACGAAAAAGGCCACAAGTAGTAGGGATCAACTGGCTCGTGATCCTACACTTGTGAAGGGTCAAAAATAGTCTGCGAACAATTCTGCTAACCAGCCGTGGAATAGCATACACACAAAAACAACCAAGGCAACATTGTCTTGGAAGAAGGTCAAAGAAGAAGGAGATAGGCATGGTCGCCAATGGTCATTGGTCAAGAGGATGGATGGACGAAAGGATGCGGCCGAGCTAACCCCAGAAGACATGTTATCTGAGTGCTACCTACATAGCCCTGGTGACAGGGCCTCAGGCCGATGTAGTTCTCCCTAAAAGGGAGGGAGGGTCAGAGGGATTGATTGGTCTTGGTCAAAGTCGAATGAGTGGTCGTGGACAAAGGTCTTGGTCAAAGGGTCTTGGTCAAAGTCGAATGAGTGGTCGTGGACAAAGGTCTTGGTCAAAGGGTCTTGGTCAAAGGTGACGAAGTTGGGCGTGATAAGAGTCGAAGAAGAGAAGGTTTGTCCATCATAGAGATGAACAAACGGGGGTGGTCGAGCTAACCTCAGAAGATGTGGTATCTGAGTGCTGCCTACATAGCCCTGGTCGTAGGGCCTCAGACCAATGTAGTTCGGACTAATTGAAAAGATTGGTCGATGATGAGATTGGATGTGGTCAAAGTTGTCGATAGACTGGTCGTGGTCAAGGTCAAGGTCGCAAAAGGGAAGGTTTGTCCATCAACGAGATGAACAAACGGGGGTGGTCGAGCTAACCTCAGAAGATGTGGTATCTGAGTGCTGCCTACATAGCCCTTGTCCTAGGGCCTCAGACCAATGTAGTTCGGACTAGGAGACAGAGTGATTGATGATTAGATGTGGTCAAGTGTCAAGATGATGCTGCAAATGTCACAAGAGTCGAGAGTCTTTCATCCCTAGCAAGTTTCCATAGTCGTGATGGATGCAGGCTAAAAATGAATGGAAGTCTATTTATGTTTCAGCAAGTATTGGTTTATGCTTGACATAAACTGGGTCAGGTCGGTAGTTTCCATGTGTATTGGTGTCCATGGAAACTATGTGAAATAGACGAGGATGATGTCTGAAAATGATAAAAAAATGACTTGGTTTGAGTTGAGTCGCCAATTGATGCAGTTAAATGTGACCAAAGTGTAGAGAAAAGATGGAAGGCAAATTGCTCTTTCATTGACACGGACCAAACAAGAAGCATAGATAGGGGTTATTAGAACAAAAAGCCCCGTTCATGCATTACGTCGTTGACCAGTGTTGTGTCAGAACGGTAATCGAATCACTTTGTCATTAAAGTGAGCTCGAAGTCCCTTGAGCGGGTGATAGGAGGAGGATAGGGTAACCCAGTTTAAGAGCAGGAATAACCTTGCCCCTTTTTATAGGAGACCCTGAGACAACTACAAGCCAAGTCCATGACCCGTTTTTTTTTTTTTTTTTTTTGCGCAGGCTGATCGATGCGGGAAGCCTTCATAGAGATTTTACTTGATGTAATGGTCATGTTGCGAAGCTGATCGATGCGGGAAGCTTCTAAGAAAAGTGTTGTTTATTGCCAGATTAGTCATAGCCATCCTTCGAGGGAGTGGTCTATATTTTTGCTTAATATAATGTTTGAATAGTTGTCCTTCAAGGGATCAGTCTATTAACTACAGCAATGATAGTACAGCTGTCCTTCGAGGGATCAGTCTGTCTTTTTGGATTTGATTTTGTGACCTTGGATATGTTTGGACATCGTCTTGACTTGGATATATTGATGGAAACGAGAGTCACGGACAAGACTGTAGAAGTGCAAGGACTCCCTTTTATTAGGACACGGTACCCATGCGTCATAAAAGGGTTGCAGAGGACTTGTTAGAGGGGAATAGGGTCGAAAGGAATAAGGAGCCAGAGGATGAGGATTGCTCAAGGGACGAGCTCAAGTTATGTGTCAAGTGGACAAGTACTCGACTAACAGAAGAATGGTCGAAGATGCAACGCATTAAGAGGCTCAGGTTCTGGCCGTCCGTCGAGGGAGGACAGACGATAAGTCCCTGATCCATACTTGTGCGTGATGATAAAAGGTCCAAGCCAATTGGGGGCGAATTTGCCTCGTTTACTTCGCTCCATATTGGTCACATGTTGATTCTCTTTGAGGACGAGGTCTCCGATGTTGAAATCTCGTTCTCGCAGATTTTTGTCGTAGGCCCGCTTTATGCAACTTTGGTAGACATGGAGATGATTGAGGGCAGCAAGGCGGCGCTCGTCGAGTAACTCAAGTTGAGCTAAGCGATCTTGACGAAAGTCATCGTTTGAGAGAATGTCATGCAGAGAGATGCGGAGAGATGGGATCTGTACTTCGAGAGGTAAGACAGCCTCTGTTCCGTACATGAGAGAAAAAGGAGTAGCACCCATAGAGGTTCAGATGCTAGTACGGTAGGCCCACAAAGCGAAGGGAATATGAATGTGCCAATCCCTTCCTGTATCGTCGACCACCTTCATGAGAATTTTGGTCAGAATTTTGTTGGAAGCCTTAGCCTGCCCATTTGCTTGTGGGTAGTAAGGCGAAGAAAAGCTGAGTTTGATGCCAAATGAGTCGCATAGTTTTTGGACAGTCTTGTTTTTGAAGGATTTGCCATTGTCGGTGATGATTTTATGAGGGACACCGAAATGACAGATGATATGGCTGCTGATGAAGTCGACAATTTTGTTGGCTTTTGTGAAGACAAGAGGAATGGCTTCCACCCACTTGGTGAAATACTCAGTGGCAGTGATGATGGACTGATGACGAAGAGACGAGTGAGGGTTAATCTCACCGATGAGATCCAAGCCCCACTGAGAGAAAGACCAAAAATCCTGAGCGACTTGCAAAGCGTGGCTGGGAAGATGAAGCAAGTTAGAGTGTTGCTGACACTTGATGCAACGCCGAACATAGTCGCTACAGTCTTGATGAAGGGTGGGCCAATAATAACCCAGGCGAAGGAGGCGCTTGGCAACCGAGTTTCCACTGAAGTGTCTGCCACAAATCCCGTCGTGGACTTGTTTTATGGCATGAGAGGCTTCAGCAGAAGTTAGACAGCGAAGGAGGAGGCCGTCGAAGCCTCGCTTATAGAGAAGACCCCCTAGCATGGTATAGCGAGTTGTGCGTTTGATGAAAGCTCGCCGCGCATTGCTAGAGAGGTTGGGAGGAGTGACAGAAAGAGACAAGTAGTCCACAAGTTGCTTATACCAGTCATCTTGTGGGCTAGAATTGATAGTGTTGATATGGTCGATGTGAGGAGAGATGTATGAAGGCAAAGGTATGCGATGCACTGTGACAAAAAGACGGGATGATGATGATGAAGACGGGATATGCGAAGCAAGAGAGGCCATGGTGTCGGCAAACTTGTTCGTAGAGCGTGGAACAGTCTGCAAGAGGTAATGGTCGAAAGATGCCAAAAGAGTGTCAGCACGATTTTTATACCTTTGTAAAACTTCATTTTTACAGAGATATGAACCGTTAACCTGATTGACGACGAGCTGCGAGTCGCCGAAGATGTTGATAGACTTGATGTGGAGGGAAAGGGCAGTTTGAAGTCCCAAAATTAAGGCCTCGTATTCGGCCATATTATTGGTACAATCAAAGTCAAGCTTAAAAGATAGAGGCATGGGTTCTCCTTCGAGTGGGATGAGGATGACCCCCGCACCCCCGCCGAGTTGACATTTGGAGCCGTCAAAGAACATGGTCATTTGATAGACGGTGTCATCGGTGGAAAGTGTGGCGATAGACTCGTCAGGGAACTCAAATTGTGAAGGTTGATTGTCGGGAAGAGGGGCATCTGCCAGTTGATCAGCAATGGTTTGCCCCTTGATAGATTTCTGCTGGATGAATTCGAGGTCAAACTCAGCGAGCAGCATAAGCCACCGAGCCATACGTTGATTTTGATATGGCTTGGAGTGCATGTATTTGAGCAGGTCGGTGTGAGTGATGACAAATGTCCTGTGGTTGAGAAGATAGTGACGGAGCTTGGTGGCAGAAAAGACTAATGCCAAACAGAGTTTCTCGGTATGAGTATACTGAGTTTCATAGTCGACCAGTATTCGGCTGATGTAGTAAACCGCCTGCTCACGATGATGCTCGTCTCGGTGCGCGATCATGGCACCTAACGAATGGTTGGTGGCGGAGATATAAAGGTAGAAGGGTTGGTCATCTTTAGGTGGAATGAGGACTGGTGGAGAGACTAGATAGCTTTTGAGGGCATCAAAGGCCTCTTGACAGTCCTCATCCCACTTAAAGGAGATGTCCTTCTTAAGGAGATGATGAAAAGGTTGGCAGCGGTCTGAAAGCTGCGAGATGAAATGACAAATGGACTGGAGCTTCCCTTGGAGACTGCGAAGCTGCTTGAGATTGGTCGGGGGTGGCATTTCAAGGATAGCGCGAATTTTAGCGGGATCTATCTCGATACCACGGAAGGAAACGATGAAGCCGAGAAGCTTGCCTGAGAGGACCCCAAAGACACACTTCTTGGGGTTAAGGCGGACGTTGTATTGAAGAAGACGAGAGAAGATGATTGCGAGAATGGTCAAGTGGTCGCGGCAAAGTTTGGACTTGCCGAGAAGATCATCCACATAGTCCTCCATGATTTTGTGGAGGAGATCATGGAAAATGTAGGTCATGGCGCGCTGATAAGTGGCACCAGCATTTTTCAGGCCAAAAGGCATGACTCGATAGCAGAAAGTCCCCCATGGGGTGATAAAGGTAGTCTTGTGCTGGTCTTCCAGTGCGATCAGGATTTGATTGTACCTTGAAAACCCGTCCATAAGAGATAGCATCTCATGGCCGGCCGTAAGATCAACAAGCTGGTCAATGTTAAGAAGAGGAAAGTCGTCTTTGGGACAGGCTAGGTTAAGGTCACGATAGTCCATGCAGATCCGAATCCCCCCAGTTGCTTTAGTAACTGGGACGATGTTAGAGACCCACTGCGGATAATCGATGGGTCGGATGAAGGAGGCAGAGAGAAGGCGCTGAAGCTCCTCTTTGACGAGGAGCGCAACGCGAGGATGCATCTTTTGAAGCTTTTGCCTAACAGGCTTAGCCTCTGGTTTGGTGACAATGTTGTGGATAGCAATGGTGGGGTCGATGCCAGGCATGTCGCTATAAGTCCAGGCGAAGGCCTTGCTATGGTCGGAAAGGAATTGGGCATAGTCAAGCTGCTCTTGATCGTCTAGAGATTGGCCAATCTTTAAGACGTGAGGAACATCAGAAGAAGAAGGGAGGTTGATGTCAATGGTGGATTCATTTAACATAACCTGGGTCTCGAAAGGGAGGGAATGCTGGATGAAAGAGTCATCGGCACCCATGTAGGAAAGGATGGCGTCATCGTCAACGCAGTGGACAGTGTGAATGGTTGCCGACTCATCCTCTACCATGCTAGGAAAGATGAGAGGGAGAGACCTGGGCACCCCATTGAGCTGATAAGTCAGGGGTTCCAGGCGGATGGTGTTTATGAAAAAAAAAAACTAGGAGGGATGGAGACCACCGACTCCGTAGGTGACGAAGGAGAAATGGGCGAATCTGGAAGAGATTGGTCAGTGGTTGGTTCGGGACAAAGGTCAGAAGGAGCCTGAGTGGGGTCATGATATCCCAGGCCATAGTGTTTCTTGGCATCGTGGTCACTGAGCGGCTCGATGGGCTGATGGGAGCCCTGCTCATAACGTCCGAAACCAAAACCCTTCCATGCACACCTGTGAAGGTAAGTGTGTGCAAAGGCAGGGTTGCCAAGAAACGAGAAATCGGATGCGAAAGGTTGGGGTGAAGAGAGGGAAGCGCCGTAGGTAGGGGCTTGATTAAGCCCCCCATAGACAAAGTTGGTTCAGAAGTGAGGAGGACCATAAGGTACGACCATCCCGATCCGATGGTCATAATTGGGACTGAGGTGAAGGCGTCCATACTCTTGCGGAGTTTGGAGCATGTCAAGGGTCAACAAGCGATATTCCCCAAGTGATAATCGTTGGAAGACGTCTTCCATGGGGTCTTTGGTTGGCGCTTGAAGGAGAGAGGTGAGGGCGACTGCCGATTGTGAACTGGTTAAAGCTTCCGCAGATGGAGGTGATGCCGGAGTTGACGGTTTGATGGGAATGAGGACATCGTTGGGACGGTAAGTCGTGTTGCAAGTCTTGAAAGGTGAAGGGTCAGCAGGAATGGTATGGACTTGCCCGTCATGCTCGAACTTCACACAACGGTGCAGGGTGGAGGGTATACAGGCCATGGCACGGATCCAAGGTCGGCCTAATAGAAGGTTATATTAAAACTCTCCTTCGATGATATAGAAGAGCTCCGGGACTATGCGTGGACTGACGTGAATGTGAAGGACGACTGTGCCAATGGTCGTGGCGGTGGTGTCATTGAAAGAACGTAAGATAGCGTCAGTTTTGGAGACGCAATTCTTGGGAAGAGATAGCTGGTCGAAGGCATGGGTAGAAATGATGTTGATGCTAGCGCCGCCGTCGATCATAACGCGTTTGATGCGTGTCCGATCGACATAGGCAGTGATGAAGAGGGCGGCGTCCTGATCTTCCGTGTTGGATGTGGGAATCTCAGAATCACTGAATGTGATGGAATTGATAGGAGATAAAGAATGGACAAGGGCAGCAAGCGGCTGGGGGTCTTCGGGTTGGACCTCTGCTGCTTGCAAGGCTTGGATGAGGGCTTGACGGTGTTGGGGCGAGGTTTGGATAAGGTCATAGAGAGACATCTTCACCGGTGTCTGATGAAGCTGCTTCAGCATGGAGTCTTGAATCGGCCCAGAAGATGAAGATGAAGAAGGCTGGGATGCGCCAAGGATAGAAATTTTGGGCTTGGGCGCAAGAGGTGGTTTGACGAAGGGATAGGTCCAAGGAATGGCAGCTTTTTCTCTTGCCTTGTCCTTCTGCGACCTGGTGGTTATACGGACGGCATTGATTTCGAAAATAGGTGGTGAAGAAGGGGTCGTGTTTCGCTGATGAGAGGTTGTGGCTGAAGGTGTTGGATGGGATGGAGTCGAGGTCTGGTCGAGAGTGTCCTCAAGGAGAAGAGTGTCCTTCTCCATATGGCGGCGGATGATGGCCTTGAGGGCACAGCAGGTCTCGGTGTCGTGTCCTGGTGTACGATGATATAAATAAATTTTCGTATCGTCGAACCAGGAGGGCTTGGACCCGAGAGGTTGGAAAGGTCGGATGGGCGGAAGAGTTATGTCAGAAGTCTGGAGAAGTCGGCGCAATATCGATGAGTATGAGCCCAATAGAGGGTCCGTGCTATTTGATATGCGCGAGGTCGGTGACTTTTGCTTGGGTGAGGCTGGAAGAGGTTTCTGTACCACCTTATGGGTTGATGGTGTGGGGACAGATGGAGGTGACTCTGGTCTGTAGATTGAGAAAGGCTTTTTGAGAGAGGGACGGCTGGAGGTAGGCGGAGGAAGCAAAGGAGGTAACGAGTTCCGGTTGGAGGCCGGAGTGGGAAGGATGCTGGCCAAGGTCGAAGGATGGGGGCCCAGAATGGATGGCAATGGTGACGGGGAAGGAGGCGTTCGCTTTAGAGGTCTGGCAGTCTTCTTTGTCTTGGTTGGAAGACTGCTGCTGGTCGAGGTCTGGTCTAGATCCACCTTCACTTGTGGATGAGTGAGGGCAGAGATAGGACGAACGCCAAGTGATTTGATGGGCTTGGACGAGATGGATGCATGTCTTGATTGGTTTGGTTGAGGTCTACGTGTCTGGTCTTTGCCGAGAGTTTGAAGAGATTCTGCCCGAGGAGGATTGGTAGCATGTGATGAGAGGGTGCGGGTATGTTTAAGGGCTTTAAGGCGTTCCCACAGCACCTGAGGCGTCACTTTCCTTGAAGGGAGAAGCTGGACCTTCTCCACTAACCGGGAAAATGGCTGAGAAGATGATGTTGAGGGTTGCGGGGTCGAAGACGAGATGGGGGTAGTATTGAATGGCGAAGTCATGATGGATTTGGATGAAGACGGAGGGGAGACAGGATCTTCTCTGGGTGGAGAAGAATCCGGAAAGCGAGGCTCCTCTAGCGGGTAAAGGGCGGGGATGATGGTGCCCTCTACTTGCGGCTGAGGAGTAG
Organism: Torreya grandis; assembly: GCA_037957365.1. Classification (NCBI taxonomy): domain Eukaryota; kingdom Viridiplantae; phylum Streptophyta; class Pinopsida; order Cupressales; family Taxaceae; genus Torreya; species Torreya grandis. The sequence goes on along the minus strand of JARHVA010003073.1, from coordinate 1,361,441 downwards.
GAAGGGTCTGGTCCTCCACAGGTAGTAGAAAGGAGGATGGTGAGACTGGTGGGACTGGTAGAGTCGAGGCATCCTCCAAGATGAGAGAGGTCGGTGGAGAACTAGCCGTAGAAAGAGGTTCATCCACATGTGATGGACTAGCCTCTTGAGATGGATTGGGGACGAAAGGAGAGACCGCATTGACGGTTCGAATGTTGTGTTCATGGTTGTCGTCAATTAAGGTCTGGATGTTGTTTTGGGTCGGCGGATGATTGGGAAAAGGTTGCTTGAAGATGTCAATAGCCTGATTAGGGGGCGCATTTGGATTGTCTAAGATGAGGTCCCCCTTTTCAAGCATATCTTGGATTATGTTTTTAAATGTTTTGCAGTTCTCCGTGTCATGTCCCTTAACACGGTGGAAGCTGCAGAAGTCATGCTCCCTATACCACGCAGGGATGGCGTGTGAGGGATCGAATTGTGGAGGAGGACGAGCCTGAGGGAGATTGAGGACCCCCTGCTTAAGAAGCTTTTCCAGCACAGACGCATATGATTCTCCAAGGGGAGTATATCGTCGCTGCAAGTATCTTTACTGGAACTGGCGGGTAGCGCTTTGAGATGTAGAGGGCTCAGGCTGATTGGACGAAGAAGATGAAGGTCTGACAACCACGGCATTAGCTGAAGCCTTGGATTTAGAATTGGATGATGATGGCTTGGCAGAAGAAGAGTCATTGGTTTTAGAGCTGGGATTCTTGCTCCGCAACTTAACTTTATTCTCCTCGATGGCACGCAACTCAAGTTTGCGAGCCATCGTGAAGGCTTCGTCAAAAGTGCGGAAGGTTTGAACCCTCAGGGTGGACGAGATATGTCTGGCGCAAGCTTGGGAGAAGAGTTCGATAAGCTCGGCCTGGGGTAGAGAGAAGGAGAGTTGGTTGATAAGGCCTCTCCATCGAGCTATAAAAGTCGGCTATGGACTCGTCCTTGAATTGTCTGATAGAATAGAGGTCCGTGATGGAGACCTTCTTAGTGATGTTAATGGAAAAATGATCGAGGAAAAGCTGGGCCAATTGCGTGAATGAGAAGACAGAATGGCTAGGAAGGGAACTGTACCAGTCAAGTGCAGCGCCCGAGAGAGACATAGGGAACGTGCGTAGGAGTAACGCATCGTCATGGCCAATGAGGTAGCAGGCATGTTTGAATGCCTGCAAGTGTTGCTGGGGATCTTCCTTGCTTTGGAAGCGAGAAGACTTCAGAAGCTCCCATTGGCTAGGGTATGGTCTGATTGGGATAGAAGGATGGATGGGCTCGTTGCAGATCTGTTCATATGAAAGAGTGTTGCGCGAGCCGGAAACAGAGGTCTCAAAATTGGTCATCTTGTCCATCAGCATTTTAATGATGTCTGCCGACGGATTGACGGGTGGCGTGCCCCCTAAGTTGTAGGGCGCTTGGAAGAGGTTAGGGGATGCATACGACGTAGTCGGTTGTCCTTGTGAAGGGGAAACATAGAGATAACTAGTCGTAGAGGAAGAGGCTAGAGGTGGTTGAGTGGAAGGCATAGGTAAGCCCGATGTTGCCACGAGAGGTGGGATAGTGGTAACAGGGGCCAAGGGGTAGGAAGCCACCCTGGTGTTGATAGGGGCCAGGGCAGGCAGGATAGAAACGACAAGGTTTTGGAAAGGAGTGGATAACGATTGAGCGGGTTGAGGTTGACAAGGGGCCGGAACCCCGATGGAAGTGGGCCCAATGATAGAAGGGGAGGCCACACCTATAGGATTGGTCAAAGTCTGAGTCTGATCGGTGGTCGAAGCGACGGGTCGAGTGTCTGAAGGTTGAACTACAGGTGTTGTCGATACAACCGTAGTCGCGGCCAGAGAGGTTGGCATTCCATAGATTGGATTGCCCAAGGAGTCTCGCGTTCGACTATGCGCGAGATAATGTTGCAAAGCCTTGACATTGAGGTCCAAGAATCGCTCGAAATCTTGGTCCCCTTCTTGGACAATAGGAGTCAAAGGCGGGGTCGGACGGACAGGAGTTCTTTCGGTCTCCGAGTTGAACTCCATTGTAGGCTTGGTCACGGATGGGGTGGACGGAAGCGGTTGACGGCAGACGTGGTCGACAAGAGCCTTGGCTTGGCTACGAGTGAAAACCATGCAAGGCAAAGAAGGTTCGGGTCTCAGGAACTGTATTGCTCAGTTTCAGAAGACCAGGATGAAGTCCTGACAGAGAAAGGACAGGTTTCAGGTTGCTGGTTTTGGAAAAAAAAGGACAGTGACAGAGACCGACGTCGGTTTAAAAACCGATGTCGGTAGGAAATTAGGCCGACGTCGGTCAGATAACCGATGCCGGTAACAGATGAAGCCGACGTCGGTATCAGAACCGATGCCGGTGACAGGGGACGCCAACGTCGGTGGCAGAACCGATGTCGGTCACTGTGTTTTCCAGAGAGCCGAAAGGTTCTTGGAAAAACAAAGAAGAAAGCGTCCTCACACACTCAAACAAACAGATGAGAAGAGGAAAACAGAGAAAGACAGACAAGCCTGAGCGATAAATCCTAGGAATTAACCTTAGAAATTTGTGGCTTATGCCTTAGATGAATGTTTGGGGAGATTGGCTGAAAAATGGGTCCTAGAAGAAGGCAGTCTAAAGATAGTTTCAGGTGTTGTTTTAGGTGCTCAAAAAATCTGTGTTAGGGTCTGGTACGTGGCCTGGTGCTAAGGAGCAAGCTCCCCTCACTTCACGATTCCAGTGGTTAGCTGGTCTCGCTTAGCCAAGATATACCTCGCCTAGAGTTTATCCTCCGCCAGAGAACGGAGTGGGCTTCCCCCTTGGTGATGAAATCCAAGTAGGGTCACTGGGACGGGTAAGGTATCCGCTGGGGGATGAAATCCCAGTCGGGCCTTGTCTCAGGTATGTTATATGTGTGTTTTAGTGCATGTGAGTCGGTAGTGTAACATCAAGTGTCTAGATTTATTCAATATGCGTTTAAGTTACTAGATGTGGACTACGAAGATGCAAGCACAAGCAGAGATGAATGCAAAGTGTTTTAATGCCCAAAGTCGAAATGTGATATTGTTATGAAGACAATGTTTTGAGAAAGGGTCAAGAATATGACGTTTAGACTAGTCTAGCATGCAAAGAAGAAAGGTTCGTTTTAGTCCTTGCTTATAGTGTCATTGAGAAAAGAAGAAAGAGACAAGAGAGAAGGAGCCTAAATGCACCTAAATGAATAGAAGAGAAAAGGAACCCAGGAGGAACCTAGGGTCCCACCGGGCGTGCCAGAGATGTTTCTACCTCAAATTTGCTTTTAAGACTATAAAGAAAGAAACTAGAAGAAAGTGAAGGACAAGGCTTGGAAGTACCTGGACGATAGATTGCGCACCGTAAATCCAGACGTTCGTGGGCACTCCTCTTTGGCTGTGGAGGAATGACACCTGCAGAAGAAAAGAAAACTTGGACAAGAAAAATGTTAGACAGATAGGCAGTGGGTTGCCAAGCAAAGGCTTGTTCCCAGAAGTGTAAAGACTTCCTTAAGGGAGGTCAACCCACTGTTTTGATAAAATAAGTGACTGATAAAAGACAGAATGACAGAATACAGAAATGATAAAAAGATTAAAAATGAAAGAAGAAAACAAAATGATTACCTGACTGAAGGAGTAGGCTGAAGACAGTCGCCGAGGTCGGTAATGTTGCCGGCGTCGGTTATCTGACCTGCCGTCATCGGCTATCCTGCCGACGTCGGTTGGGGAAGTGACCGGCGTCGGTTGGGGTTATGGCCTGTAGTCGGGCTTGAGCAGGGTCTGGTCTGAGTCTTGGTCTGTGGTCTGTCCGTGGACGGGTTGGACACTGATGGACGGGTCTGGGTCTTGGTCTGTGGTCTGGGGATTGGTCTCAGGCAGAGATTCAGGGGAAGGAAGGGACAAAGAGGAAGGAGAAGAGAAGGATACACAGAGGAAGCCTCTCAGGGGAAGGGACAAAGGGAGAGACACAGAGGACAATAGAAAATAGAGGATTAAACCAAAGAAAATGAAATAAAACCAGAACTAACTTACCTTTAGCCTGCTGAAAGAAGAAGATGGAGATGTTACTGGAGCCAGGGAAGATTCTGTAAGAAGAGAATTCTGATGAAGAGCCTTTGCACCTGCTGCTGTTGTTGCACGAGGTTAAGACAGAGGAGAAATAAGACCCAAAGCGCCGAGAGGAGTTGTTTGCGAGCTCAAGAGTCCAGGGGTTGCAACGGATACAGGACGGGGTCTTGAAGGCTGCCGACGTCGGCAGTCTCGCCGACGTCAGCCGCAGGGTCACCGACGTCGGCAGAGTCAGAATGGAGACAGAGACTAAAAATAGCCTCTGCCCATTCTTGCATGCCGCCGGGTGGGGGATTGTGGGAAGAACGGTTATGAGCATGCTAAAATGGACGCGGGAGGAATATAATGGGGGGATTTTGGACAATAAATGCTAAGGGGAAGGTGGAGGGATTCAAGGGAGGATCCAAGGAGGCAAGGGTAGGGTGGAAAATGGGGCCTCAATTAATTAAAAGATGTTAATTTTTAATTAATAAGACCTAGGTGGGTTAGGGACCAAGAAAGACTAGGAGGGAGAAAGGACCAAGGGGGAGAACCAAGGTGCAGACACGTTTGCGGTGTCTACACACATAACCTCACAAACTAGCTAATGTGCATAAGTATTTCATAAACTAGTCTCACCAAGCTATTAAAGACGTAAAGATGAATTATAAGATTCACATAGAGAATCCATTAATAGTATAAACAGAACAATTTTAGACCTAAAAATAGATTTAAAACACCTTAAAAGAGGAAATAAATAAGGACAATGATCATGGAAGAACACTTCTTCACAAAACCATCATGCACAAGATTACTAAACACAAGTTAAAGATAAGAGATAGGTGAAAATTAATCTTATTCCTTAAAGAGGTAATTCTTAAAAAATTTGATAGGCTTTATCTTTGTCAAATTTACTATCTAAGAATGCTTATAAAATGGATAGAAAATGGAGATATAAGAGAAAAGGAGAAGAAAGAGAGGAGAAACACACAACCAGAATTCAATAAATGAGTTACAACTATCTTCCATGAATTATCAACACCTTTTGATCAATTAGAACAAATCCTACCTCCACAAATTAAACTTCATTAGTTCCAAATAGTATTCGAGTCTCCACATTGGCCTAGAAACACATTATAAGACAATCATTTGTTGAGGATGATGAAGTCATGATCTACTAAGAAGGAAGAGTCTCCAAAGACTTTAGAAATGTATTGAATGCTCCATCTACAAAATCCAACCACCAAATCTCTCCTTTGGAATTATGTTCGACCCTCCACTTATAATTTATCATAAATACAAAACCCTCATATCCATGGACTTGACTAAGCCATCACTATGTCTAATTTAAGTAGATATAGGTATCTATTGAATGTGGATGATATGAATATGTTAAAGCAAGATAGGACACTCCTCCATATCACATTTATATCTTGATATTCCATTTACATTATTAAACAATAATTTTAACTCATTCATCTAGTGTCTCTTTCCTTCAAAACCCAAACATAGGTCCACTATAGATGAAAACCAATCCCATTTATTGGTTTTCATATAGTCATAATCTCAATTAAGATCCGTAGGATACTTAGTCTCTTGATCACGATCAAGACATAAATTTAAAACACAAGATAGACTTCATAACCTAACTAAGTAGACCTTTGCATAAAACATAGCTTTAATGGTGGCATATGAATTTTTAGGGTTCTCTTTGGTAGCCTAAATCATATTTTGATCTTGTATTTATACATTTATGTGCTTGGGTGTTGAAATATTTCAATCTGACCTATTTTACTATGTGACATCTCCTTGCCATGTTTTTGATTATTTAATTTAAAAATATATGACTACTACAACTTTATACATGTTCCCTCATCTCATGTTCCCTATATCTTGATCAAATTTGCTCTGTTAATTTGCTTAGGAGTTTCCTAGCCTTGAATTTCAACATTAGCCATTGATCATTGATTTGAGCTTTATATTTTGACCCTTGACTTCCTCACATTCCTTTTATGGACCCTTCTATCAATCTTTATTTGATTTTTTGTACACCATGTCACATACTTGTATATAATCTAGGATCATTGACTTATTAACCTCATTCACACCATTGATCTCTATCTATTAGTTGAATGCATGTTATTGATATTCGACCTACATGATCAAATGTGCATCATTGATCTAATAATTCATTAATATTATGAAACTCATAACTATTGAATTTAATCTCAAGATCCTCTAACCTATTGAACTCATACTCACCATTAAATCATTGATTGTATGATTGAATGTGTGTCATTTATCTATATTAACTTATTGACTCCAATTATCACTCATGTACCATTGATATTTGATCCAAGCTTCCAATATTTTCACACTTGGTAACCCTTCATTCAATTCAATATCCTTTGAATATTTTTGAATTCAAACAGATATTTCTTGTGGCTTTAATTTGACATACTTCATCATGTCCTACACTACAATATCATTTTTAAAGGCTAAAATCTTGATATAGGAAACCCACCAAAGGAAAAAAGTTGTAGGGGATATTCATGGAACCAAATAAATTATTTTCATGTGTTCCTTTAACTTTTGTTGGCTTCCCAAGTATACTTATTAAATATACAACCAAACTAACTTGCTCATACCTGCATGATGTGCTAAGACAATTTTGTTCCTCTTGGCTTGGCTTGTCATCCTTTTCTCTATATTCATATAAATTATCAAAATTGGTATCTTGAGTGTGGATTATGATGCATAAACCATATGTCCCTCTTGCATTCTTTAATGACCCTTCTAGACACCTTTTTGTTGATTCCCAGTCATTCATAAATTTTTGAGACATGATTCTAGCTCAGTCAGGTTGCTTTTACCATCCAAATTCCATCTCCCTAGGTCTCAAAGTTGTAGGATAGGAGCACTAAAGTAGGATTATAGTTTTGGACTCTAGGGTGTCCCATTTATATCACTCCTATCACCTCACATTTTGAGCCCAGATGACCATTTCCTTTTGATTCCTCTACTTTATTGTGTTGGCCTAGTGTGAATACATTTAACCCATGACCAATAGATCTCTATAAAATCCCATTCAAAGTTCATTTATAATGGTTTTACAAATATTAAAAAATCAATCAAGAATATAAGTAAGACCTCTAAGTTAAATTTCCCTATTCTCTTCATATAGCCATTCAATACAACTACCAACATATTCAAACCCTCACACTAGCCCCTAGCCACCTCAATTATACCTAGTTTAGCATTTTTCATTTACATAACACTATTTCATAAAGCACATCAAGTGGGATAACTACATATGGCTTGATCCCTCTTCAGAGTATTGGTATGTAGGTAGTATGCCAACATAAGGGGTGTGGATACATGTTCAGTGCATCTTACACACCCTAACCCCCCATCTTTCTCAAGTTTTATTCAAGTAATATGAAGGTATAGGGTTGGATATTGAATTATATCTAAAAATATTTTTATTGACATAAATGATTTGAAATTTCAAAGGTAGGCTCACACAGGGACAATGGATAAAACCCAAAAAACTCAAATCTATGTGACTAGTTTAGACAACAATGGTAGGACCTAGTCTATAGCACTAAACCTTAGAGTATCCTATTTTTGGTGTTCCTATTCTTTCACTAAATAGAATCTAGATCTATATTTACAACACTATCCCAGTCCTACACTACTAGTATCAGCCTTTGTCTTATCTATATTTACATAGTTTTAAGATAAGTTACATTTCTCCTCTTTCACTATTATTTTTAGAAATCTATGAAGGTCAAATAAATTATACAAATTAGTGGTTAAATTATTTCAATATTATTTACTGATTTATTTATTCTAGACCCTTAACTAAATCATAAATAAGACTCTAATATTCCCAAAATTGTTAAATCATTTAGTGAATTTGACTTACTTCATTTGTGCATAAAAACACTAGGGTAAATTCCTTAATATTTTTTCCAATATAAATATTGCATATTTTAAATTAAAAAATCACATTTAATTTTTAAATTTACCTTAGTAATTTTAAAAATAATTTATTCCAAACTCTAGTTTAATTTACTAGGTCCTTTTACACACAAAAACACTATAGACCATAAGGAATATTTATTGCTAAATTTATCAAAAAAAATTGATTTTTTACCTACATATTTTAAATAAAAAATTCACATCAAATTTTAAAATTCTTTAATAATTTTTAAAAATATCATTTTTCAAAACCCTAGTTGCATATACTAGGTCCCTTTGTTTGCTTTTGAGGTATCACCTTAAATGTTTGTGAGCTTCTTATATTTTTAATGAATTCTCTAGTTTGATATTTTTAAGACTTTACATTTCTTATATTTAGTACTTTCCTTCCATATCACTTTGCTTATTACAAATTATTATAAAAAATTCAACCAATTTTTTTTTCCTATTTTAACAATGGCTCAATACACCAATTTTGATGAAATTGATAAAATGGAACCAAAAAAACTCTTAACTAAACACCCAAACATGAAAGATGATATGATTAAAATACTACAATAAGAGAAACAAAAAACAAATAATGGTCAATCCTCTCAAACCATAAAACAACTAGTGGCAAATGACACTACATGAATAACTATGTCTCAACAACCCCTATAGCAACCCAAACTTCCTATGAGGCACCACCAATTATGGTTAGTACATATTTGTCTCCCAATTTATATTCTCTTATGTAAGAGATAAAATATCTTCAATCTAGGGTGTTACATCTTGATCAAGGTGATTCTAAACCAACACAGGCCTTGGATTCTTTTACTCTACTTCATTCAACATTGGCATGTCATATTGCTTCTACACCCTTGATACTAGGTTTTGTTCAACCCAAGCTCACTCTATATGATGGAAAGGGTGATCTAGAGAAACACTTGGGAGATTTTCATGCAAAATTCTTGGATTATGTGCCAAATGACTGGTTACTAACCAATCTATTTCCATGGAGTCTAAAGGATTATGCTTTACAATGGTTCTCTAGTCTATCAAATTAGTCAGTCAATGCATTCAATCCTTTACCTGATATGTTATTAGCTCATATTAGCATTAACATTGGTGATAAGGTTTTATATGCCTAATTTTCACAACAAAAATAAAGGTCAAATGAGCATCTCATAGATTATGTTCTTTGATATAAGACTATCTTGGCTAAGATAACTATCCCCATAGCCAATAAAGAGTTACAAGATCTCTTCAAACAAAGTCTTCTACCAGCCTTGCATGAAATAATAATGTTCAAAATATTATCTTCCTTCACTGAGCAATGTCATACACTAAAGGAGAGGGAAGTCAAACTAATTTCAATGGGAAAACTCAAGTACACAAGTATATCCAAAACAATAAACAAGAGTAATAACAAAGTCCCATATAAAGTAAAGGTTAGTGATAGAAAAAGTCAAAATCAACCAATAATTAATGTGGCTTTATATCCCCCTTAGTGAGTAGTTTTATCAGTACCTCCTTGATAAACTTTTATTGATCTACCAATATCTCTAGCTAGAGTCTTATAGTAGTTATTATAATGTAATATCATATCTCTCCCTCTTATTCAATAAGTTGATCCAACAAAGCCTCTTCCATGGGGATGTGATTAGAATGCATTTTATGATTTTCACAAGGCACCAATCCACATAATAAATATATGCATTAGTTTGAAACACAAGATATAGGACTTGATAGATGGAAATTTTATTGATCTTAGCACACTAGTTAAACCTCCTTAGGAAAATCAAACATAGGATAAAGCTTGGAATATCTTCTCAAATACTTTCCCACAAAATTATAAATAGGAGACAAGGGATACATCAAGTATTCACCATGCATATCATACACATCCTCCACTAGCTACATACCAAGCACCTTCAGTTGAGTTACCCTTTAATAAAAATGATTGATATATACAATTCTATAGTTATAACTATACCTTAAATCTCCTTTTTAGATCAAGAGATAGTTGAGGATGATTCAGATTATCATGCACTCTTTATCACATCTTATATTCATAATCATCCTATTCATAGTATTCTCATAGATAATGGATATAGTGTGAAAATGTGCACTATGACATTATTGTAGCATTTGGGATATTTAGAGTAGGATATTATCTTGATAGACATAGTTATTAGTGGATTTAGTGGGCACACATAAAGTTCATTGGGTGAGATTGTACTTCCTCTATAGGCTGGTCCAACACATGTGGCCACACCATCTACTATTATTCCTAATGCAATAGTTTTCAATATGTTACTTGGTCGACCATGGATTCAAAAACTTAAAGTAGTACCTTATATAATTCATAAATGCATGAAATTAATTCATGCTAATAAAGTTTTAATAGTTGGTGGAGTTCCATATGAGTTACCACTCCCAACTTTAGAGCTATCCATAATTTGTAATCACTAATTTCAGTTCTGCCACCAATTTTAGTTTCTCCACTAGTTTCAATTCTTCCTATATTTTAGATTTAGACATAGTCAAGGCCTCCATTATTGGCATAGAGAGTTCATACACTTCCACAAAGATCTCTTTTAGAGTAACCATAGTTTTAGAATTATAGATAGCTTCTAGATACAGTGTTCACACCTAAGGTAGTATCATTGAGGTCTCACACCTTTACACATAGAGCACATGTTAAAAGAGCTATCCTAATACCATATGGGTCCTTAAGAGCCCTATAGTTGCATCCAATTCTCAGAGTTAAGGGGGACGTGATAGTTACTTTTCACTACAAAGATTTTGAGGCATTTAAAACAAACATAGCTTTTAGAGCCATAGTTTCAACCCTTCCATCATACTTCATCATCATACATGATCTATCTCCTTGATATAGGACACCATGGTAGGGAGTCTCCCATGAGACTCATCAATTAGTATCATCTATCCTCAGCCCTACTTATACATAGTTTATTTATGATTGATTGTACATAGCTTATATCAAAAATACAAAAACATTGAAACATATCAAAAATATAAAAACATTCAGATATGTCAAAATACCAAAAACAATATAACATTTCAAAATATAAAAACATTCAAATAATTTAAAATAATAGAAAACATTTCAATTGTATGTATTATCCATTCTTTACATTTATACTACCATGCTAGACTTATATTTTCTATTCTATGCTATTGTTTGTCAATTTATCTACATCACCATGCTTCACTTGATCTTCTTTGAGTGTGTGTAGTGACATCCAAACTCTTGATTGTTTTACTCTATCTATTAAGGGGGTATCCTACTTATACATTCAAGACATACATTAATATATTTACCCACTGGGGGAATCTTCTACATGACTACACCATTCATTTTATGTCATTCCTACACCACACACTTTAGTTATCATGATGATGTACATTACTTACTAGATTACATAGATTACTCTATTGACATTCACTAGAATATAACACTTATGTATTTCTTAACATATACCTAGTCTTTTACTCTATGTCTTACATACTTTCACTTCTTACTTTGATTAGTTAGATGCGATTGTATTTCTAGTATATTACATGATTTCCTTTCTTACTTTGCATATATAGATATGATTGCATTTCTTAGTTCTTGTTTTGTCTCTTGTATGCTCCTTAGGACATTTGCCTATGTCCTTTGCTTTTATTTTTGTGTGTACCTTAGGACATTTACCAATGTCCTTTGATTTTACTCTTCTATGTACTTGTGGCCCTCATGCCAACCTTATTTGTTTCCAATTGTGTGTATATGTGGCATTTGAACATGCCTTGTATGTTTGTTTTCCAATTTGAGTGGCATGTTCCCATGTCCATTATTTTATTGGTCCCTTAGCCGCTCATGTATTCTTATTACCTCATTTTCTTGTTACTTTTTTTCTTCTCACTGTTTGCAATGCCATGATCCACATCATGCATTATCTTGTTTTCTTAGATGCTATGATGGACATCATGCTCCATCCCTCCTTGACAACTAAAAACTAACAACTAACATTTATAGTTTCAATTTAGTACATGACATATTCTATTGCATTATTATATCTATCTAGGCATACCCCTATTGATCTAACAATCTACAATATAAATCATGTTATATTTTGAGACATCATTACAATTATCATTGATATATCATGTATTTCACAACATAACACACTTGTAAGGCTCTTTCTTCTGAGGGTAGTCATCATAAGGTCTTCATTCCTACCCTCAAAAGAGGGAGAAATAAATAGTGTTTTTTTTCACATAGATCAGAGCTCCTACTGATCAAAAAATTAGCTTTCAAAACACTTAGAATAATAATTAGAGGTCAAACTAGGTAGAACAGACCAAAAAAATAGTGATGATTATAGAACAGTTGTCATATTTAGCAAAGGACAATAACATCAAACATGGATAATAGTGCTAGATAATAGGGTGTCCTATTTTCAATGCTCTTGTCCAAATAACAAAAAACCTAAATTTTCTAAAAATAGGTATAAAGGTTGGCTCAACTACAATTTTGTCATGTAAAAACTAGTTTAAATTCATTAGTTTTAGTACAAATTTTATCAAAGAATCTAGATATAAGGGGAATAATGTGTGGCATGATGGATCTCACTTCTATTTTTAGATTGGGTAATTGGTATAACTTCTAGATCAAAATCCACGTTACAAATACCAGTGGTTAGGGGTAATGTGCATAGCACATTTGAATTATTTTCTTTTTGAGTGTAGTATAATAGCTAGGCATTCTTAGTAGTTGCATGTCTTATTCTATCTACAGGTGGTTGGCATCATTTCAGAGTTGCTTTCATACAAATCTAACCTCCACATTCTTGAGAAGATTACAAATAAGCCTAATTTCCAATTTTGGAGTAGCTTTTGTATAATCCTAATCTCCACCTTTCACAATGGCCAAGATTGGTCTATTTTCTAATACACATTCAGCTATCCACACCACATTGTTATATTTTAGAGCATTTATGGGATTTAAGAGCCATCTCATATAACACACATTCATACTAATATCAATTTATAGCTTCACTTAGTTGGCACTAATAGAGATAAAGGTCTAGTTAACCTTTGTATTATTTAGCCTCTTACTTAGAGGGATTGGACACATAGTCCATAGATCAATTAGTACATGCATGATCACATAACTTTATTTAGTAGGTGATGATGGAGCCAAAAGTCTAGCCTTTGTAATATTGAGCCACTCTCTAGGAATTGAGCACTCAACTTTGTTTATGATATTAATCATAGTACAACACATACCCAACACACATACAACATCACTCAGCATATCTAGTAAGAGTTGATCTACTTTTTATTTTCTCTTAAAAATTTACACTTCATAATGTGCTCTCTTTATACACACCCAACATCACACAAATTCATAGGCTCCACCCTTCCAGGTAAGTTCAAGTATGATTTTTACTTTTCCTTTATCCTAGTATTTCACTTTGCTACATCACTAGAATAAAGGGGGAGCAAATGTAGTTAGATAAAATGTCAAAATTGATAGCTTAAGTGTTGATTATGACACTCAAATAATATGTCCCTTTTTCATGTTCTCATGACCCTTCTAAACACCTTTTTATTGATTCCCAATCATCCATAAAATTTCAAGACCTGATTCTAGCTTATCTAGGCTACTTTTCACATGTTAATTCCATCCCCCATGTCCTGAACCTGTAAGATAGGAGAAATGGGGTTGGACTATAGTGATATACCCTAGGGTCCCCCATTTTTAGTACTCTTATACAATCAAATTTAAATCCTAGATAACCATTTCCTTTTGATTCCTCTCCTTCATTGTGTCAGCCTAACACAAATATATTTAACCCATGACTAATAGATCTATATAAAATCCCATTTAAAGTTTATTTAGAAGGGGTTGGAAAATATTACAAAATCAAGAAAGAATAATAGCAAGACAACTAAGGAAAATTTCCATATTCTCTACATATAGCCATCCAATACAACTACTAGCATATTCAAACCCTCACACCAATCCTTATCCACCTCAAACAAACCTAGTTTAGCACTTTTGCATCTGTATAACACTATTGCACAAATCACATCAAGTGGAATAACTACATATGGATTGATCTCTCTTAAAATTATTGGTATGTCGGTAGCATGTCCACATAAGGGGTGTGGATACACGTTTAGTGCATCTTACACACACTAACCCCCCCTCTTTCTCAAGTTTTATTCAAGTACTATAAAGGTCTAGGGTTGGAGATTAAATCACCTCTAGAAGGATCTCTATTGACATTCAAGATTTTAAATTTCATAGGCAAGCTTAGATAGGGATAGTGGATAAAATTTAGAAAAATTAGATCTTTATAACTAGTTTGGATAACAGTGGTAGGACCTAGACTATAGCATCAGACCCTAGAGTGTCTTGTTTTTGGTGATCCTATCCTTTCATTGAATGAAAGATAGATCTAGATTCGTGACACTATACTAGTCCTACATAGCCAATATCAACCTCTATCTTAGTCATATCAACCTAGTTTTATGATAATTTACATTTATCCTCTTTCATTAATACTTTTAGAAATCTATGCAAGTCAAATAAATTATACAAATTAGTGGTTAATTTATTGAAATATTATTTACTAATTTATTTGTTCTAGACCCTTAATTAAATTAAGAATAAGACTCCAATATTCTCAAAATACATCATTGTAAGGTATTAATTCCTACCCTCAAAATATGAAGAAATAAATAGGGGTTTTGTCATAGAGATCAAAGCTCCTACCAGTTAAAAAATCAATTTTTAGAACACTCAAAATAATAATCAGAGGTCAAACCAGGTAGAACAAACTAGAAAAATAGTGATGATTATAGAATAGTCATCATATTAAACAAAGGAAAACAATGATAGACTTGGACAATAGTGCCTAATAGTAGGGTGTCCAATTTTTTATGCTCCAATCTAAACAAAAAAAACTCAAATTTTTAAAAAATATATTGAAAGGTAAGCTCAGCTATACTTTTGTTGCATACATATCAGTTTAGATTGAATAGTTTTAGTATAATTTTTCTTAGATAATATAGATATAGGGAGCATCATGCATGGCATGATGGCTCTTTCTTTTAGTTTTAGATTAGGTAGTTGGTATAACTTAGAGATCAAAATCTATGTTATAGACACCAATGATTATGGGTAATGTGCACGACACATTTAACTTCTTTTATTTTTAAGTTCAGTATATTACTTAAGCATTCTCAATAGTTGAATTCCTTGGTCAATCTATAGGTGGTTGGCATTATTTTGGAGTGGTTTTCATAAAAGCCTAACCTCCACATTCCTGAGTGGCTTTCACATAATCAATATCATTTTTTAAGGCTTAAATCTTGATATAGTAAACTCACCAAGGCACCAAACTTGTATGGGATATTCATGACACAAAATACATCATTTTCATGTGGTCCTTCAAATTTAGTTAGATTCTCAAGTACAATTATTAAATGTACAACTAAACTAACCTATTCATAGCTAAATGTTGTGCTAAGATAGTTTAGTTCCTTTTGTCTTGTGTTAGTCATCCTTCTCTCTTAAAATTTTTTTATCCTCAAACCATGGCTATATATGGAGATTTATTAGGTTAAAATAGTCCAAATATAATCCATCAAGGCTCTAATAAACTACTGAGAATTTTTGCAAATCTCCATGTCCTTGAATGCTTGAAAACCATAGAAATTGATAGATCTTTCACTTGAAATTCTAGACCTACTTTTAGGCCTATTCCTCAAAATCACCAAATTCACCTTCAAAATTGCTTTAAGTATTTCAAAATATTTCAAGTGCCATGTGGTCTTCTCTTTCCACCATTGGATCACTCACTCAACCATAAATCTACTTAAAGTGTGTTCAAAAGATCACCTTGATCCATCTAGGAAAATTTTTCATATATAGGACAGTTTTGACCAACAAATACTTTGGAGATAGTTATATACCTTGGTGAGCTTTGAATAAGCTCTAAATCATTGAATTTGACTCAAGACTTTATTCCTAAGTTTTGAAACCATTAACAATCCTATATATGTTCTTGAAATCTTACTCATAGACTTATTTAGACCCCCCATACTTTATCTAGAATAACTATAACTTTGAAACATAAATTTACCTTTATACCTTATATACCTTTATAAAGGTACTTGAGACCATATGGACCGTATCTTGTAAACTACTATAGTATTTGTTCACCTTAAGGAAAAATCAATATGTCTTCATAACCTACTTAAAGTCTTCCTTAGATGATTTGAGGTTCATATAAATCTCTCTCTCTCTCTCTCTCTCTCTCTCTCTCTCTCTCTCTCTCTCTCTCTCTCTCTCTCTCTCTCTCTCTCTCTCTCTCTCTCTCTCTCTCTCTCTCTCTCTCTCTCTCTCCCCATGCATGGATGAGACCTTGAGAAGGTCATGAAACTGTGGATACTTTGAGTTATTGTAAAAAACCCATTATATCATGCTTAAATGTTATCCTTATACTCATGGGTCATCAAGACACCCCTCATATCCTATAAGTAGTTTTATAAGATCATTATGACCATCATGACTATATAAAAAGTCACTATAGACTTGAAAGTGTCTCTATAATATTCAATGGTTCCTCATTAACACCTATAGATAGTTTACATACCTATAACCTTTTTTAACATGTTTGAAATCTCCTTTATGGACATAATTTTTTTTTAACGAGGACTCTAACATTGAATGAAGACATTTGTAAGCTTGTATTTCCATCTAAGCATGTTTGAAAACTCATGCAACTTGTTAGACAAGCTTGTGCATAATTTTTAATCCCTAAAATGATTAGATACCATGATTTGTATATCATGCTTGGTAACTTGACTTCCATGTAGGCCTGGAGAGTCTAATAGATGTTTGTGAAAGATGTGGTAGCCTTATATAACGTGTTTTCCTACTTTAAAACCTTTTACAACTCTTGGATACCTATTCATACCATCTCAAACCTACAATCTTTGACTTCACCCCTTAAATGATCATGCTCCATGCTTGTACTTAATGTGGAGGTATCAATAAATGTCTAATACCTCTGTGTGAATGAATGGTCTACTATTAGGAGGTCTTCCATGTATTTTTATCTCTATAACTGATACACCAAGATTAAACACTTGATTTTATACCCTCTACCTTGAAGATAATCCATGTTTTACAACCTGCTCTTCATGTCAAGACCTCAAATGAGGTTTGAGAACCGTGTGACGTAGAAAATTTACATACAAATAGTTGATACTATAAAACCTTTTGGTCCTTTAGACCTATAATTTTATCACTATCTCATCTTGTGTTCCTTATTTCTTCTTTGCTAACTATCATTCTATATATCTAGGTAACTTAAACATGTCGATCCCTCATGAATACCAACCTCCTCATAGTCTTGCAATCATGGTCAAAAGGTTCAAAACCTTAGACCATCCCTAGATATATGCATGCCTCTTAGAGACCATAAATTCTTGATATATAGGTTTGTATACTCCTTAAAGACCTTATTCAAATCTTGAAACCTGCATTTATGGTCTCATAATCTTATGCTTCCTACTTGTAAACTTGTAGGTGAACTCTTGGAAGATTTAAAGCCTTTCAAGATTCCTATAAATTTCTTGGAGGGTATTTTATTTAATAGGGAGTTATTGGGCTTGTTTTTGGTACTTATATTGAGATGGAAACATCTTAAAACATATTTAAAACCTCATTCTTTTTTACAGACCTATAGAGGTCATTACCAAGTTTGAACCTCATGGAAAACCTGATAATGGCTCCCATCAACCTAAAACCTATGTTTGGATGATCTTAGAGGATATTTATATCACCTATAGACCCTTAAACCACCATATATTCTGATTGAGCAAGCCTAAATGTTAATAAGTGGATTCATGGGCTTGTAGGGGTTTGGTAGGGTTTAGGATTGTCTATAGTATTCTTGACCATATGACATGATTGGAATATATTGGATAATTTTTTTGACTTGATATGATACCTTCTAGAGCTCTTAACCCTCTCCATCATCTATTAATTTATATTAATTTTGAGGAGTACATACAAACCTCTAACCATACCTCTCTTAGGATATTTGAACGTAATTTTAGGGCTTCTCAAGGATTTTTCATAGCTTTGTATCTCCCTTACTACCTCAAAACACCTTTAGATGGCTCTTAAAGACCTTACCAATGTACTCTAATGGAAGTAAAAATTCATTAATATCTTGAACAAAGATGGATCATCCATGAAATTTGGATGTGGTTGCTTGCAAGCTAGGTTTTAAACTAGTTTTGATTTATTTAGGAAATTGTGAGTCTGGTTCTCTTCTTTGAAGGCATGTGAGGGCCTAAGGGTGATTAGGGGACCCCATATGACCTTGTTTTTTCTTGAAGACCATTTTTAGGCTCATCAACTCAAATAAAGACCTTGAAAACATTTAATTTCTTATTATTATCCATGTTTGATAGTTTTTATGCCTTCTTTTACATATTAAAGCATCAAGTATAGTTGGTAAATCTTGTAGGTGCTTGAATAAGTATTTTTGATCATGATTACATGCATAAAATGTATATAACCCTTGAAATTTTTGCATTCAATACCAAAACCTACAATTTTTTATGCATGAACGCATTGTTCATGGCTTGTATTCATGTGATTTTACTTGAAACCTATCATTTATTTCATGAATGAAAATTTCCTTTTCATTGAGGGACCTACACATGATTTTGAGACCATAACCTCCTTCAAAACTATGGTCTATTATCTAATGTAAATCTATGAAAACCTATAAAAAGAAATGTAACTCCATATCTTGAAGCCTTTGTCCTTGAGGGGGGTTTGACATCATGATAAAACTTTTATCTTAGTTTATTAACCTTCAGAATCTCTTTGATAGACCTACAAAAACACTCCTAAAATAATGATGCTACCATGATAATGTTTGAGATGGATAATGGTTTGGTTATTATTTGATGCACTCCTCTGTGTTGAAGGAATTGAATGTCACCAAGAAGCAATACTTTATTAAAACCATCAGGTTAAATACATTCCTTGACCATTTTTATGGACTAGAGGGTTCATGAAGGGTTCTTAAACATCAATATGACTTTATGAGGCATGATAAAACATTTAATCCCTTCTAGAATGCCTTAATTACCTAAAATGGGACCTTTAAATTTTTTTATGACCTTAGGGGTGTTTTTAAATATTTTTGACCCTTTTATGCACTCATGAATGCTTTGTTTATACTTTTTACCTTATTTCATGACCTCATGAATGCTTTTAAGAGTGTATTACTTCATTAAGTCACCAAGCCTTTAGAATCAACCCATTAGGACTTATAATAAGATTTAATATTTGCGGATCCACTTGAATGATTTAGACATGGAATGGGGCCTAACAAGGCTAACAAGACCTTAAGATATATTTTTACATTGAAGACCATGCAAATAAACTTCTACAAGGACTAAAACCAGTTCATGACATCATAAGATGAATGTTAGAATCATTTAATGAAGCATTAGGTGAAAATAATCTTAATAGTCTCAACATACCTATTCTTGGACCAACCTAATCATCATGAAGGTGATTGAAAGGACCATACTCATTTGAATTTGGAAAAAAATTACCCTCTCCAAACATGTCAAATGTCAAAGACCAAAGGTGGGTAGAATAGCCAACATATCTCTTACAAATCAATTATGTAGTTTTAGTGCTTTGAGATCCATTTCATCCACCATGTATTTTACTAGTAAACACTTATCCTACTCTTCCTTGAGCATAATTTTTGCTGAAAATCATTTATTTCATTCTTCTTCAAGAACAAAGTCACTTCCTTTATTTTGTAATGTTGGTTATTATAAGAGATCTTGTAAATTAAGTTATTTCTTGAAACCTATATAAAAAACTTCACCAATGCACTCCCCACTTGTACATCACTCATATTCATGGAGTTAAAAAAGATCAAGTCTCACCCATAGCTTGTCTAAAGGATTTAATCTTATAGTTATGGGGATTTCAAACCATGATTTATGAAATGAACTAGGATTGACCTACAACTATCTTATATAAAGATCTAGACTCTAAGAAGGTAAATCAAAGAGATCCCATTGATATTTAATAAATCAAGATATGACCAAATGGATTCATAAACCTACAAAAATTAGCACTTATAACATATTATCAATATAAAAGGTTTCAAAGC
Organism: Torreya grandis; assembly: GCA_037957365.1. NCBI lineage: Eukaryota > Viridiplantae > Streptophyta > Pinopsida > Cupressales > Taxaceae > Torreya > Torreya grandis. The sequence continues at coordinate 1,341,193 of JARHVA010003073.1, read as the reverse complement.
CTCTAGGCAATCAACACAATGAAATACCTATAACCAATTCTCTTATTTTGTAAGTAAATATTGAAATTAAGTAATGTAAGTACAAGGGAAGGGTTAGAAACATTTCAAAATGGTAAAGAACCATGGTATAAAAATGTGGTATTAAGTTACCAAAGGTGGATAAATGGAAAGTTTAGACAATCATATAGCCACATTAAGTTTAAGTGTAGATAAATTTTAAACAAGGAGATATACATTGATTAACCAAGTAATTATGAAACTTATATCTATCAAATGAAAGAGTTAAGGTTATTTTTATCATCAAAATCTACACCCTTGAGGAGGTTTTTCAAGCCTCCTCACTTAATCACTAGCATGGGAAATATTCAAAGGTTGTGGGTGACCTTATAGCTAAAGATAACTTCTATATTAGGGATATCTCCCTTGATTAATCACTTAAGTACTATCAATAACACTACTAATTTGAAAGGGAAAATGGAGAGAAAAATGAAATCAAACTAAACTATGGAGGTGATGTGCTAGATTTATCTACTCCACCTACCTATTATGCACTAAGAGCATGAACTATGACTGAATATAATTTTATAACTAAAATAGAGTCTCCAAACAAGAGTGTTTCACATAGAAGTTATAACATGATGTAGAGACTAAGGGTGTTAATCAAGAGTTATAAAATACACTAATGAAAGCTTCCACTTCAAATCCATATAAGGATATTGGAACCAATTTATGTAACTTATAAAGATGACTAACACTTGAAAATAGGTAAGAGATAGGATAAATGAGAAGAGGTTACATACACCATCACTATAATTCATCAACTAACATAAATCATACACTAATTTCTATTGACAATTTTGACTTAATATTCAAAATTATCACCCCTAACATTTGAAACTTTGCATATCATGTCATGACACACTTTATTCCTACAACTAAGAGTTCACAAGTTTCCATTCTGAGTGTATCTCTTCATAAGGAAAAAATCCATTTTTTGAGATTATTTTCAATGATTCATGAATTCAAGGTAATGTAAAAATGTCATTGATAGTAAGATCTCAACATGATAGTATAATTCCTATTTTTATGAATTTCATTCAAATGGACTTGATTATAGAGAAGATTACTATTATTTGTTCATAAACAAAGCTTTGAGACAAAAGTGGAATTACTATGGAGAAGTTTGAATAAAGGTAGATGGATTCCCTTTGGCTTAGAAGTGTGAACAAGGTCTTAGTAGTAATGATTGTTGTTTTAATCTCATAAAATGTCAACTTTCCATTAATGTCAAGCTTGGTCATCATTCATAGTACATGAATGGTGATCAAATTGATGGTTTGGAGGGAACAAGGTAAGTTTGAAATTTTTTGAGGTAATAAAGGTGGTTTTGAGTCTCATATATGTATTGTTGAAGTTCCAATTCCTCCTAGTGTGCTTGTTTAAAAATAAAGATGACTAACATAATCATAGAGAAACCAGATTATCATAACACATCATGCATTAATGAACAGGTCATTTTGATTGTGCATTTAATAAGTGTACTTGAGAATTCAACCAAATTCATAATATCACATGAATATGATGTATTTTATATCATAAATACCCCTTAAAAGTTTGGTGTCATGGTATGTCTCTTATCCCAAGATCTAAGCCTATAAAATGATATAATAGTGTGGGACATGCTAGGGGACATCAAATTAAATCCATAAGAACTAGCCGTTTGGATTCACAAAATATAACCATTGGATTTCATAAGGCTTCTAAAGGCCAAGTGTCAAAACCTTACTCAACTAGATCAAAGATCAATGGCATGCAAGTGATCACTCAAAGTCAATAAGTCAAGATAGATCTATAGCATAGATTCAATCATGCAAATGGAGATATAATGGTGAACACAAAGTCAATAGGTTAAAAGATCATAGGATTGAATATGATGGTGATATGTGTCATAATCATGTTGAATTGGTAGTAAATTAATGAACTATGTTTGATCATATGTTTAGTGGATTAATGATGCATGTTTTATCATCTAGATCAAGGATCGATGATGCAAATTCAATCATGCAGATGGAGATCAAAAATTTAAATTGAGTAAATAAGTCACCAATCCTAGATTTCACATAAGGATAATATATGGCATAAGAGCATTAATTGAATGGAGACTGATAGCAAGGTACACAAGGCATATATGACTCCCAAGTATAACAATATCAAAAGCCTAGATCAAAGATCAATGGCCAATGTTGAAATTCAAGGCTAGGAGACTCCCAAGGAGATCAATAGAGTGAATTTTATCAAGTTTTCAAGGGGCATGAGATGAATAAATGTGTCTAAAGTGACAATAATCATATTTTTAAAATTAAATAAATAACATGGTAAGGAGATGCCACATAGGTAGACCAATCAGTTTGAAAGAATGGAGTTTTAAGTTCATAATGTTTTTATTAACCCATGTCATGGTTATAAATATTATTTCAGAAATGGTACACATTAACACATACATTGAAAATCTTTTTTTTGGGTTTCATGGCTACCAAGTTTCAACACTTATGAAATTAGGCCTAATTAGCCTAATTGATCATCAAAGAGGGTCAATTTGGCATTGGAAGACTAATTTAATGAGTCAATGAAAGGTGTCATGCTATGTAACTAACCATTGAGGAGCATTGAATTCAAATTTCATGGTTGTGATAGAGAAATGAGATAGTTTCCTTGACTTTGTCAACCTACCTTAGAGAAGTATGGGCTACTACATAACTATGGTGGCCTAATTCATCTTGTGACTTCCATAGGAGAATGTGAGGGACTATTTTTATCATGGTGAATCCTTTGGAAAATATAAACTAAATTTGACTTAGTCCCATCATCTCAATTTCAATTCCAAAAGGAGCCTTTAATGGGCATCAACATAGGGAGAAAATCGGAAAAGATTTATATAGTTATTGTAACTACTTTTTGGAGTGGACTTGGTCAATTATGATCCCTTATCCACCCTTATACACCATTATCTCCTTATCTCTCATCCCATTTTTCTATTTATTTAGGATTTCAATCCTTGATTTGTATCCCTCAAGCTAGTATGAGGAAACTCTACCAATCTTTGTACTTGCAGAGCTCTTGGACAAATAAATAATAAGTTTTTTTAATCTATTATTCATCATTACTTAGTTTTTTATGCTTGGTTAGATATGAATAAGTGGATTGATATTCCCTTATAAAGTCTAAATTTTACCTAAGTTCTAACAAACTTCCTTGCAAGTCATTTAATGTGTCTTGGTGATTGGTAGTTCAAGTTTAAAATGGATTTTTGATTATAAGTGTCTTTAAATTAGAATTTATGCTCATTACCCTTATATTCCATCCACTCATTCTAACCTATAGATGAAACACTATTGAGTGTATGTCATTGGAGGTAGTAGGCTAGTGTTTGTGCATTTCATTGGTGTCATTTGAGTCTAAAAGAGTGGATAATTGAATTCATGGTGCATCACCCCACTTAAAGTAGGTTTTCATTCATGTACTTTCTCACCCTTTTCATCCCAATAGATTAAGTCTTAGGAAAATAGATCCAAATTGAGAAATATGGGGAGCTATCCCCATTAAAAATTTATATGTTTTACCCAACATTAGTCAATCCACAGCCTAGGGTCATTCCCATGTTGGACTAGGTTTGAGTAGAGGACTTGAATAATATTTTTATCAGATAGGGTACAACCTAGAACTCTAAAAATTACAATAATAAGATAAGGATAGAAATAATTTCTATTCATCTTAAAGGAAAATTACAAGTGTTCATTTAGATAGGGCTATGTCATATTCAACAAAAGGATTTTAAACAATGCCAAAATCAAGCATACATATAAGAGAAGGAAGAAGAGAGAGAGAAGAGAGGTGATAAGAGCCAATGATATATATGAAGCAATCATGGAAAAATTTACAATAAATATAATCTGCCAAAGGACAGTTATGAAGTTCCTCTTTAACATGGGTTTGCTTTATTTGATGATAAATTGAGCAAGGTAGTGTAGGAGTTATGTTTGGCTTGTTGACTCTACTACGAACACTTGAAATTACCCCTTGTATTGATTATTAAGTGATAAATCATGTATTTTTGGTATAAATTCATTGTAAACCTATTGAACATCCATAATCAATCATCTCTCCATCTATGTTCTTCAATTTTCTTCATAATTCTCCCATTTTCTCTCTTGGAGGCATATTCCCTGTAGCCCTATTTTGACATAAAGTTCCTTGGTTTGAGAAATTAAAACATTTAAAAGTAAAAGAAGATAATATTTGGGTACCCATTATCCCCATTAAAATTCAACCAAATTTTCATGTCCTAACTCCCAAGGTAAATCCACTTTCTTAACATCCATCTTATCTAATTAGGCATAATGTAAGCCCACAATACTAGATACAATAAAAATAGATATATTACCAATAGAAAAAACCAAAATATTTTTATAAACAATAAATAATTCCAATTTTAATTTTTTTTAAAAAGTTTCATGGGTTAGAATTCAAATTACGTAAGTTTCAAGCTTTCTAGCCCTAGTTTGACCATGCACAGGCTTGAGGAGGTCGAGAGCTAAGAAAAATGGATGGAAATGGTTTTAATGAAATTAAAATAAAAATAAATTTTTTTTTGGGCCTATACCAAACCAATTAAACTCCTCCAATCATTATTTTTTCATTATCAACCTCTGTACCTCTCTAACATGCTAATTTCTCACCATTCTATATGCATTTTGGACTATGCATATAATTGTAGCTTTTTTGGTCATTTTATCAAATTATAAAGTATAATTAAAATTATAAATACATTAATGGATTAAAAACACTTAATATATTAATATAAATCACCTAATCCAATGCAAACATTACATATTTCCTTGGATTAATGAAAACATGGTTGTAGAAGGAGTTCTTAGCAGGCTTGTAAATGCTTCCTTGGGTTTGATGTTTGTAGGACTCAATAAAAGTTTTTTATTTAAATGATACTATATTTTAAATATAATATATATCATTATATCATATTATAATATATTTCACTTCTCCATTCATTCTTCATACTTCATATCTCATGCAAGGTAAGTCTCCTAGGTTGAGGATGTGGACCTACAAGTCTACAGACTTATAGGTCTACATTCATTTTATTTAAGCCATTAATTAATTTTTTTAATGTTATTAAAAACCATATATAAACATAATACACACCTAATACCTAATTATGAGTCTCAATCCTTCCTCAAGACATCTAAAATGTCTGTTATAACCTATTTTTGCATGTATAGTCCTATTTGGTTTTCATGGCTGCATTTTACTCTTTTAGGTATTTTGAATCTATTTATACCATTATAAAATAGACCCAAATATTATTTTATGACTATTTTCATTCCTTTTATATGAAAAAATTATTTTTAGAACTCATGTCATCCTACCAAGTCATGCTTCTTTGGTGCTTGCACAATCTACTTGTATTGTGCACAATTTCAAACTTGAGGATACTATAACATTACCTTGGGTAAATTAGTACTGAGATTAAAAAATTATTTAAATTTATTGAATTTATATTAATTCATTTAAAATAATAATAAACTAATTTATTTATTGGTTTCTTGAGGCTCAAGTTCTCATGACCATATTAACTTCTTAGGTTTCCTCTAAGCCCAAATAGGCTTCTCCCAAGAGGTCTTGGTCCACCATAGATAATATCTTTCAAGGAATACAAAATTAAAGCTTTTTTAGTCACTTTTTGGACTTTAATTAAGGTCTAATCATTCACCTTGGTTTGACAAATCTCAAATCAAACCTATAATTGCATTCAATCTTTAAATCCCTACCTGTGAACTGACGTAGTCATACTTATATATATCATTACGACGTTCTTTTAGAATTGGGCTTGATAAACTTGGTGAAGTTGAAAAATATATTGGAATAATATTTAAAATAATTATATGAACATGAAACACATCTAATAGTCTCTTTTGACTCTCCATAACCTGTTAGTAGGGTGCTTATATAGCCATGTAGTGTATATTTCAAGTATGAAACCTAGCTTCTTGGAGTGAACCCTCTACCTTAGATGGATTTTGATTATCATAGTAAACATTATAATAAAAATTTATGTTTAATTTATATTCATTCATATGAGAAGACACACAACCTTTGTTAGAATTTCCTTTTCTTGAATTAGCAGGTTATATACAATCACCTTATGTGCACATTCACATAGCCTCCTTGCCTTTTGGGATCTAATGGTATATTTATAAGATTTTAAATTGATTTATGAATATTTTTATGGGTTAATATAGTGTTATCACTTCAAAATAATACTTTATCCATGTTTAAGAATGCCACAATTCTAAAAAACTCTACCTGCCACCCTCAAAAATATAAAAAATAATGTTTTTTCCTACCTTTATTGCTCCCAGATTAAAAACAATGATGGGAAATGATGTGAAACAGGTATTAATACCCATGAGGATATCCAAAAATCATCCATGTGAATCCATTATCTTTCAACTCACTATAACAAGAAAAAACCCTATTTGTGGGGTTTTAAGAGGGTTTTGAGCTACTTAAATTATTAATGATTGTTCATAAATAACAACCCTTAAATCATACAAATAATTTATCCAATTTAAAATTAATAATGTCCCTTACTCATCCCTAAGATAAATAGTTCCAACTCTCTTTCCTCTTCATGGGATGAACACTTGAAAATGACCTTCACAAGCTTACAAAGGGGTTGATTGAAAAATGGAGTGGGTTATCAATATATTTGGACTTTTAATACCTTAAAAATAATTAATTTTACTTGGATAAGGTAATAGGATACCTCCCACATTTTAAAACCATTCAGGTGAACTCTCATTTGCTTCTCAAGTTCATAAACCTTCTTGAAACTACCTCTTTGTGAAAAGATGAAACTAAAACCTACATTTTAATGACCAAACTGATCTTATCTAACCATGTTCTATCTTATCCCATGTTTAATATGATTTTAAAAGTTTTTTTTATCCATACAAATCATCATTTTGACTTTGAGCCACTTGATAAGAGTTATAATGCATTGGCAAGGTATAAAATGCTTTTGAGAGGGTTAATACAAACTAGTACATACCAAATAGACCTAAGAACCCTTTAATGCTTTGATATATAACCATTATACTCTATAAAATTTTAATTTAACTAACATAAACCTTCATGAATTCTGATAATGAAGTCCTAAAAAATGAAAATTTAGAAACAAGCAAAAGACCATAACCCCCATTACCTTAATTTCTCCAAATTTACCTTAAATTTTGATAAAAATGAAATAACAATGTTTCATCTTTCCATACCTTGTTCCTATAAGTTCTCATTCACCATAATAAAGTAGATCACCTTGGAGGTCAATATACTAATGCTCCATCACGGGTCAACATACCTTTACCTTTACAAAGTAACCTTAAACTTTTCTAAGAAATCTTAACTTCTCCAAAACACAAACAATACCTTCAAGAAGGAGATAATGACAAGACTAGGGGTATAACCCATATTCTAGACCATGAAATAGACCTTAAGATGATCCAACACTTGATAAGACACCTTTTGTGACCAATTTTGACCAATACCAAAACCTAAACTCATAAAAAGATCATTCAAAATGTTAAACAAGTCTAGAGGTAGAATTTAAATTTGTACCCCTTCATGGTGGCCAATTTTGGCTAACAATTATAGTATTAAAATGTTAAAAAAAGACTTATCATGCCTCAATATTTTCCTTGGCCAATAAATCTTTACAAGAGATTATTGTGGTTGTAATTATCTCAAAGGATGAAGCAATTTATAGTCTAAAAAGGAATCATATTTCATTCAAGCTTCTATAAAACAAGATTTCCTTCCAAGACAAGCTCTAAAAACTAATTCCTCTAAATGTAGACATGGGCAAAAGTGTGAGCAATACCATTTGAAAATAAATTTTCCTTAATATTGGATTGAAATGTAACTTGTATTTATAGTTTTTAATGATCCTAACCCATCCTAAATATTAATATTATGATATCAACTAGCTCAATTTAGTTCTAAATGGGATGGTTAACCTTGAACTAGGTGGGATAGGCTAAATTAGTTGTGAAGACTACATCATAACTTTTAGAACTACATCAATATGATTGAAGTAGTTTGGGAGGGACTGATGACAATCAAAACTAAATCTAATGGGATAACATAGTATTAATTTATAGGTCTTGGTATAGTTATAAGATGAAACATGGAATGATATAACTTACTATAGATTATATTTTATGATTATATAGCACTTTAGTCTTGTACACATGGAAAACTCAAACCTTGGTTATTCCTCTCAGCTCTTCATCTTTTCCCACTTTCACAAGTCTCACATATAATCTATATTTATACCCCTTGGCATATATCTCTTAGTTTAACTAATCTTATGTTGATGACCTAGGTCTTTTATCTTTCACAGAATGCTTAAATGTACTTATCTTCCATATCTGCAAGTTTTGATCCTATTCCTGCTTTCTTACTCATAAGAAACTAATGCCTAGGATAGACACTAACATTGATATTAGTATCCTAACTTAACATAAGTGTCCATTTCCATAAAGTCATCTAATTTGAAAATTAAATGAATCTTAATGTTTAGCCCAAGTTCTTTAATGTGATTTATTACTCTAAAGGGATTGATATAAATAAAAGATCAATGCTCATTCATTCCTTACTTTAAAAAAATTCAAAAGAGACCAAGAAAACTTATCAAAAGAATTCTATCAATATTTATATTTATTAAAGCTTCCCTATTTCCATATCTGTCATATTGAATGCACATCTATAAGACTAAAGTACTAACAGAATAGCCCAAGAGCTTGATTTACCAAGTTACAATATAGATCATTTCTATACTTAATTTTCACATATTTTATGATTCACACATAATTCAACACATATAATATAATTTCAACATTTTAAGTCCCTCTTTAGAGTATTGGTTATGTATGAAACACCCTCTAATAGTGAGGTCTTTAAGGTCGGCTCAACACCATGTGCCCACTAACCCATTTTTTCCAAGGTCACATTAAATATTGAAATATTGGAATTGCTCATTTCAAAATGAGTGATATTCCAAGATCCCAATCTAAATTTACCAATGAAGGTAAATAAAAACCTAGAAGAATCTAGGTGGTTGCATTCTATTTCAACAGATATTCCATATAGGATACTAGTGTTGAACCTAGATAGTAGCATTGACATAACCATCCCAAGGTGATATTACTATCCAGAGAGCTAGAAGCATCAGATCCAAAATCTAATTATTATTCTATAATATCTTTCTCAATTGATTTCCACTTGTCCTAGATCAGGAATTACATTAGCATAAAAAACATAGTACATCACTTTTTTATCATTTTTATATCTAGCATAGTTTTACTTTCCATATTTAGAAAATATCAACATATTAAATTTAATATATAATTATATTTGATTTTATCATTTAATTGGTCTAAAATATATTTTATTATCACTCTTGTGCCATTTCATTTCTATATACCCCTTTAATATCTAGATAATTTTAGGGTTAAACATTTGGTGATTCCAATCTTTGAACATCAAACCCTAAGCATACCATTTAGGATGATTATTACTTTTTGCATCCTAATATTTATTTACTTCATATATTTCATCATGGATGATATTGATTTCTTTGATGATTGTGATATGAAAGTATTAAAAGATCCCTCAAGAAATGAATTAAAATAGACTATTCTTGTTTTTTTCCAAGTGCTAAAGCATGTAATATGAAATCTTTGAATGGTGGGAACTATTATCCCTATAATTATGTCCACACTTCCACCACTTCAACAGATGAGTTCATCCACCTTAATGAAGATACAAAGACTTTATCCATACTTCCTATACCACTACTATATGAATTTGGCATTTGATACATGTAAAGGTATGGATAACAAGGCCAAGAATTTGGAAAACATGAGAATGGTATGACCCACCCTATATATCATAAACATAAAAATACATATAGGTAAGGTTTGAAGTGTTTTAAAACATAAAATAACCCATACCATTACCAAAATGCCCTAAATTTAGTGATCATGAAATTGCACTTGTTATACATAAGGATGATGATACTCATATACCTAGATTCAAAAGTGGAGGTGGATTAAAACCAATGATAACACATATGAAAAAAACCTATATCTCTATAGAATATTTAATGTTTATTATGATCACTATTGGGGACATTCCAAAGGAATTTTTTATACTCCAAATGCAAATGGATTTCCATAATAATAATGCATAGTCACCTCATTCAATAATCAACCTCTTTCTTAACATATACTTTAATATCCTTATCCAAAAGATTTTTAATTACTATATTTACATCTCTTTTTGAGAAAGAAGGACCCATTTCACCACAAGATTAAATTTGTAAATTATTTTGGTCAATGGACACAAGATGATAAACTATTGCTATAAGTTTTTCATATGACTATTTCTGATGAGGCTCAAATTGGTTCTCTAGTTTACCAAAGGGTTCCTTGTATATTATATTACAATTATAAGATGACTTCTTCATGTATTTAAATATACATAAGGTTCCTAAACTTACATTCAAATATTTTCATAGTTTCAAATAATGTGATGATGAATCCCTTCAAAATTATATAATTTGATTCAAAATTGAATCATATGAACTAGAATTTAGACCCACAGATTTGGAATTGAAATTTATATTTAGTAGAGGACTTATTTATGCATTAAACCAAAGGACATTGAATAAATAATATGAATCATTTACCTATTTATATAATGATGTGCATATATATGATTCCTTCATAATTACTCATTTAAAAGAACTTAACATATCTTTCTCCAAATACAAAAGATTTATCCCTCACACAAAATATGGAAATAACTTATCTAAGGATCATTATGAACAAAATTATGGTATCCTTAATATCTATATGACTAGTTCATAAATTTTTCTTAATATGAGGCCAATCCAAGGTCCATATCCTATGCAAGAATTTCAAAATGAACAACACAAAAAACATCCATGCCAACAAGAGTTAACAATTATCTTATACATGGGTGGGGATTATTTTTGGCATAACCATATTGATCCTACATAAGCAAAAATTATTTTTAATGTAATACACTTAGAAAAAATATGATTAAATCTAACAAACTTATAAAACAAAGGAGGTTATTAAGACTTCTTAGGTAACAAAACATTACTAATTGATTGTGGTCCTAAAGAGACTCAAACATGGGCTTGGTTTATGCCTACAACATATCCATATGAATTTACACTAGGAAATCTTTGGCTATACCAAATGGAATACATAAACACATGATACATTCCTATTTTAGATGTTAGCCTTTCCTTCTACTCATGTCATATGGATATTAGGGGCATTTCCTTCTTTTATTTTGATACATAGGCTATATAATTTGATGATCACTCTATATTATCATGTTTAATCTTACACATGCCTATTATCCATGATTATATCTTACACATGGTAGTTGACATGATATACACTTAACATATTTTTGTAGCACATTCGATCTATGTGATACTATGACATATTTATGCTGGTTATTTATGTTGTATTTTATGCACTTTCTTGAGTGTCTTGCTTTGTTATTGCTTTAATTTTTCAAGCATTTGAATATTATCATTTGGTGTGACCCTAATGCCTATGTATGCTTTAATTTACATTTCATAGGTCATTGTTTGTTTTATGGACATTTGAATATATCATCCTTGACTTTATGGATATTTGACTAAGTTATTTCCATTTGATTGTGCGGCATTTGAACATGCCCCTTGTTTATGATCTTCTTGGACCATTGCCTTTTGAATTTATTTTGAGTGATATTATTCATTTGTTTATTTACTTTTTGATCTTTTATTATTACTATCTATATGTTTCCATAATCTTTATCATGCATTTTAGGCCTACATGTGATCACATTGGTTTTATGTGCATCAATGATACATTTACCTAGATGTGTTCCTTCCATATGATATATGGTCAATTTTGTCACCAAATATTTCACCCTATAACATGGTATTCAATTATTTTATATATTTATTCAATATGGAAACACTTTTAGGTATGTGGGTGTACCTACGGTGGAAGTGAGCCTCTAGATTTAAAAGGATAACTCTTTGAATGTATCTTGCAATGCTTATCACCTATATAATGCTTAATTTTGGTGAAAATAGTTATAATTTGCATGAAATGGAACTATTATATGTGGGTGATACTCCAAGATGTTTTCCACATGACCATTGTATTTCATTCACTAAGAATCAAGGCATATAAACTAGCTTTTAAGTCCTAGAAGGTTTCTAACATGAGTGTTTCAATATAGAGGTGAGATGTGGGGATCAAGAAAATTAAAATGAAATATAGGGTATATTGAACACTCCAATGACAATAATACACTTAAAAATATCTAAACACACTTGACTACACTCTATCTGACCTACTAGAATAGGAACTCTTACATAAACATGAAAAGATAAGGGAAGAAAGGATAGATAATTATCACTTTGCATCACCATATTTCACTTTAATACTTAATAAATTATTCAATAAATAAAAGGAAAAATATGACATCATTATAGCAAGGATTTTCCATACATGGTGTGGTATTATATTACAAAGGCCAAAATGGAAGCTACTTATAGCATTTGAGAAAGAAGTTGGAAAATAGAAGCCCAAAGGTCACAAGAAAACTTGTCATGATGAGAGGAGTATTTAAATATATCAAAAAAATAATTAGGAGATAAACCATGCAAGTTTTTATAGTAAAAATGTCCCTCCAATTTATTTAACTCATGAAATGTGGTGTGAAACTTCTCATTCTACTCAAAAAAACTACCTTCATCATTTATCTCTATTATAACGTCCCAGAACTAACTAGGGATGGATATCATGATTGAATTAATAGGTAAAGGTTGTATAAATTCTTCAAAATTCATTGGTTTAATTACTAATCATTTTAATTCTTTTATAAGTGAGCCATCACTACCTACAGTAAAAAAAAACTCCTCTTTTAGTCACCCATCACACTTATCCTCAAAATTGGCTTCAATTTTCTATGAAAATAAATATAATGAAATAGATGAGGCTTTTAAAGATCCTCCATGAACTTATATTTATTAGGTACACCTTAAATAGGATCCCACTTAAATTTCTCATACTTATCACTAACTTGCTTACTTAGCCAGTTTTGACTAGCTAAGATGAAGTTGTTTGCAAAAATAATTAATATTTTTGATGAGACATTGAATTGTCATATTGATTTATACTAAGTAATAATCTCACTCCCAAAGTTTATTTCTCTTCTTGAAAGTCCTTATAACCTACAAAACACCTAAAATAGTCAAAGAAAGCTAATTTACCTCTTATTTGTATAGGTAGGAAATACCTCAAATGGATGGAAAGGGTATTTTTAGAGTCCCCTAAAAGGTTTACACACTTTCATTCCAATTCCATCTCCCCTAGATAGCTTTTTTCCTTCATTTCCTCCATCGAGTCCTTATTCAAGGTTTTATAGGGTTTTAGGTCCTTTTTACACTTAATCTTTATTCATAGAGATGGGACATTAGAATTACAAAAAAAATACACAAGACAAATTTTCAATACCCCTGTAAATTTCCATAAACCCTTTAGATCTTTTGGCACACTCTCCAAGAATATATGAGTCTTAAAAGTCACCCTATCAAGCTTGATTCCCCATTTTGCATAGCTTGTGTTATCTCTGAGCCAAAAGTAACTTTATTAGAGACTTATATATAGGGTGGACTATTTTAAACATATTAAATATCCTCATAAACATTTTTTAGTTCATTTTAAAGCTCATTTTAGGTAGGAAGTGACATTGGCCTTCTATTTGGACTTTAGGCCAAAAGCCTATCTAATAGGCATTAACGTAACCCTTGTAGGTTTAGACAACTTGTATATCTTAAATCCCATACACATGTTTTATAATGTGGTCCTATGCATGATATATATTATCTAACATCCATTAAATGTCTAATCAGCCCTTGGTTTACTTGATCATCATTTTTCTTAAAACTTGTAAGGTTTGCACTCTAAAGAGTACCCTCTATCTAAGACAAAATAGAGGGTACTTCACCTATTTCCTCAAACAAAATAATTATTGGAGGATATTATCCAAGTTTTGTGGAATTATATACAATAAATTTTCCCTTGGTCTTAAATTTTTAGCCTCCAACTCCTTCAATACCCAAAATAGACCCTTGGGAAAGGGACTGTGTACAGGGTTTGGGGTATAAACTCTATGTTACAGCATTAGGGTTATATATTTGCTTTGTATACAGAATGAGAGTATCATAAGGTGTCAATTTTATTTTTAAATAAATTCCAATCATGTTCATCATTTAAACCTTTGCTAAAACCCCTCAATTCATGCCCTTCACTTAACTAGTCAAGGTGCTTGACTGTATTGTCCTGCTTTGGAAAGGCACCTATAAATAGTCTTGTATGGTTAAAATCATAAGAATAATTCCATAAAATATTATTAGAGTTTACTAGGATAATTATCATAAATTTTAATCTATCTATATAAAACTTATGCAATTGGTGGAAATATGGTTGTCATTGATGTCAAAAGGGAGATTGTTGGCATTATGGATGTCATTAATGTCAATGGATCAAGTAAAATTGATGCAGAGAAGAGCATGTTTTAAATTTTCACTATGAAAATATTTAATTATTTTATAGAGACCATTTATGGATGTTTATAGAAAAATTTATAGAATATCCATTATGTGTTTTTCAAGAGCATCCTAGATATATGGTGTACATGTTTAGATGAGGAGAAATGAGCTTAGATATGAAATATTTGCTCTTAGTCATTATTAAGGTTTCAAAATAAAACCTTAAGGGTTTAAGTCATGGAATTCATAATCATTTATATTTTTATGTTAGGGGGATCCAATGTCTAGTTTCATAATCGCTAGATAGAAGACAGATATATATACCCATAACATACATACATATATATGTATGTGTGTGTGTGTGTGTGTGTGTGTATATATATATATATACATACATACATACATATATATTTATATATGTATATGTATATATATATGTATATATATATATATGTATATATATATGTATATATATATATATATATATATATGTATATATATATATGTATATATATATATATGTATATATATATATATATATGTATATATATATATATATATATATATATATATATATATATATATCTTAAGTATCCCCGAGCTATAGAGATAGATAAGACATTCTACCTTATCTATAGAAATTAGTCAACCCTATCTATATAATTATATCATAGGAACTAGTATCTTAATTTATATATTAATTCTTCCTCATCATTGTGCAATCAACCCCTTTGACATATAAATTAATGGCTACGAGTAGTAATTAAAAACCTTAATATTTCCTAATTCCTAGACTTAATATTTATCCAAGATTTATTAATGGTTAGTGCTTAATTATATGTTAAATATCTAATGAAGCATAAAAAAGTCAATATGTCAAAATTAACTGAGAATGAACATGTTGGTGACATGTGTCATAATCATAAATTTTGAATAGTAAATATATGATGCAGCTCAAAGTCAATTAGCCAATGATCAATGTGAGGATGCCAACTATCTCAATAGTGGGAACCAATAACAAATGTGCAAAAATAATGCAAGGATGCCAAGTGTCACATTCATGTGAGATTATTAAAAGATATAATTTTGATGTGTTATTGTGTAAATGAAGATCAATAGAGTACATGGAGTCAAAGAGGTTAAACTATCTTATGTTTAAGCAAGTTAAAGACTAAAATAATTTAAGAAGATCAATGGAGCATATGTGTTCCAAAGTCTTAGGAAGAAATGAGATTAGATTAATAGCTTTATGTTTAATTATAGATATAGGTAAATTACATGCTAATTTTAAATATCTAATGACAAGAAAGAGCGATTAGAAGATCACCATATGCATTTTAAAGTTGAAACATTAAAGTCTAAAAGTATACAAGGATCCAATGGAGTGAGTTAGCCTATCAGATTATTATCTAATGAGTGTTTTTTAAAGTTTATAAAATTTAATGAGGATCATCAAATCATAGCACAAAACTTAATATCTATGGTTAATATTTAAAGATATGTTCATCTTAATGGTCAAGGCATGTAACATGCAGGTAAAATGCATTATACAACATAGATAATGATATAAATTATTGTGATTGATTAAAATTATGTAAAATGTCATGTGTATCAAATCTTAAGCCTGATATATGATAAATGTACTAATAATATAGAGAATCATGGTGGTGGTGCATGAATTCAAGAAGTGGGAAACTAGTTGTTAAAGATATTCCAATAGATAGAAGCATAATGTGTTAATGAACAAGTGTGACCATAGATAAGAAGATATACCTAGATATACTGAATATATGTAATCTAAGATATAAAAATATTATTGAAGTGTGTTGAATAAATAAATATAGAGACACAAAGGTAAAGGGGTATATTAGAAGAGAAGAGAGAGATGAAGTGTAGAGAATGAGAAACTGTAAAATAGACCTGTAATAAAAAATTGGATTCATATATGAATCAATTTGTAATCTAGATTTTTAGCTCCATATATATATATATATATATATATATATATATATATATATATATATATATATATATATATAAAAATTGGTGGGTGCCATCAAAAAATCTAAGTTGGTGCTCAGTAATGGAGTTGGTGCTTCCTTAGAGTTGGTTCTCTTAAATTATGGGACTAATGTCTCCTTAAGGTTGATGCCCTTAAACATTATAAGTATTGAGGTTTTTGATTATGAGGATAGATTAGAATAGTAAATTCTAGCATCTATTTTCACCATGCTTTTTCCATATTGGGTTTTCCATGTACATTGAGTGTTGTGTCTATTTGTGTCTGTGTGTGTGATCTCTACATATAATTTCATATTGGTTTTAAAAGTATTAATAGGACCAATTTAATCAATATACTAACTCACACCCCTCTTAGTAGATAGTTTTATTCCAATAATTAGTATCAGAGCTCTGGTTCCTTAGAAGAAGCTTAATTAGCTCAGGTAGATCTTGGGTGGTGGATAAAAATGGCTATTCAAGAAGGCTCTTCCTCAAATAAAGCACCTCTCTTTGATGGATAAAACTATATATTTTAGAGCATTAGAATGGAAGCATATTTATCTTCATTATGGTTTGATGTATGGATGTTTTTTGTAAATGGATGTATAGTTCTTGTTATAACTCTCACTAATCAAGATGAAAAATAGCATATAAGAGAAATGCTTAATTTTATTATGTGTGGATTTTCTAATTTAGAGTTTGTTATAGTGATGAATTATCAAGATCCACAAGATATTTGGAAAAAATTAAAGAGAATCCATGAAAGTGATGATAAGGTAAAGTATGCCACGCTACAAACATACAAAGGCAAGTTTGAAAGTATTAAAATGAATGAAGAAGAGAAAATTGTAGACTACCTCATCAAAGTAGATGAAATAGTCAATAAAATCAAGGTCCTTGGAGAAGAGATGAAATATCTAGTCACTGTCAAAAATCTCCTAAGATCTCTACCATCAACGTATAAATCTAAAATATCTATAATAGAGGAAGCAAGAGATTTGGATAAGCTCACTATAGATGATTTTCATGGAAACTTCACAACCTATGAGATGAGAATGAGAGAAGCAAATAATCTCAAGAGATAAGATACATTCAAAGCATCCAAACAAGTAAAAGTAGAAGTACCTACATTCAGATATGAGGAGATGTCATAAAATTAAGAAGAGGGTATGGAAAATACAAAGGTAAGTTACCCTTTAAATGCTTTAACTATGGTAAGGTATGAAATTTTTCTACTAAATGCCCTTATAACAAAAATTATATCTCTGAGTAAGAAGAGGATAGCAAAAATATGAAACTCCAACATTTTAAGAATAATAACTTCTTTAAAAATAAGAAGGGCTTGTACACAAGAGAAGATAGTGATTCGTTGGATGATAGTAATCATTTGTATGATGACCATGATTGTCCCTTTGTGGATGAGGGAAATGAATCCCTGTTCATGACATTAGAATCATCTTCAGTGGATCAATAAAAAGATGAAGTTGAAGACTCTAATGAAGAAGAGGAAGGAGAAGTAGATCTAAAGGGTGAATCATGTGTTCTCTAGATGAAATTGAAATGATAAGAAAAGATAAATCAAAGAAAAATAAGAAGGCACAAAAGGATATTGATAAAGTGTCCAATTTTTTTGAAAAATATGATTAGATGGTAGTTATCCTAAAGACATAAGTGGAAGAGGCTAAAAGAATAGATGTAGTCAAATTTAAACTATAATCTAAATATGATGAATGCATGAAGTTAGAAAAAAAAATAATGGCTTTGAGAAAAGAACTTGAAAAAGCTAAAGAATAAATAGATAAAGGTCTAAAGCTAAAAGGAGGGTCAGATATTCTTGATGAATTGATCAACTCTCAATATCCATCAAAAGATAAATATAGTCTTGGTTATGAAAAAAGGAAATTTCCCATAACTAGTACATCTACAAACTTATATGACAATTTAAAAGTAGAAGGAGAATCAAGGATAAATAAAGATAAAGCTTTCAAGAATACAAATACAAACACAAGCACTACTAATGTAAAGATATTTCAAGGAGAAGACAAGCCTAAAGAAAAGAAGAAGAATAATTAGTCAATCTCTGTAAACTCAAGGAAGATGTAGAACACAAAGGTAGCTAATACAGATGGTTACATAAGAGTGAGAGACATGAATAATTTGAACCTAATAAGACCTCCTCATCTTTCACAAATAAAATCTATGATCATGTATTAATCATTTTTATATGGTTATTGTTATACATGTAATAATTTTGGTCATAAGGCTAGAATGTAAGGTTATTCCTAAAAGGAGAACAAACTTTATAAGTAAAAATTCATTTAGTCCCATGTTAGATATAAATGTAATATGTTATAATTGAAATAATTTTGGTTACATAGCTAAACAATGTAGAACAAACTTTGGAAGGTCAAAGATACAAAGTAAAAAATAACAGAATACATCCCAATGTGAACAAAGGTGCATAATTCTTTGAAAAGATAAAAATAAGACAAATAAGAGACCTAAGAATGTGTGGAAAGTGAAAGATTAGAAAGTTGCAGAATCTATGATTTCTCAAATTTCACTCCATATTAAGGAACATAATTTTTGGGTAATAGGTAGTAGTTGCTCAAAACACATGATTGGTGACAAAAGCAAGTTCATCAAATAGAGTAAATTTAATTAAGAATCTACTAGCTTGAGAGATATACTATAGTAAATATCCATGGTAAAGGAACCTTGAACATAAATGGAAAATTAATTACACATGCTGTCATTTATGTTGAAGGATTGAAACATAATCTTCTCTGTGTTAGTCAAATTTGTGACAATATATATAAGGTCACATTTAATGTAAAAGGATGTAAGATAAGGAGATCTAGAAGATTAGTTATATAAAGGAAAATAACTGAAAGCAATATTTATAATCTAAGTGAAGTGAATGGTAATAGTTGTCTAATAGGAAAGGTTGATGAGATTTGGTTATGACATAGAAGAATGGGATATGTCAAATTTTATAGCCTAGTAAATATGAGCTCAAATAAGTGTATTAGACACATGCCTAAGGTAATCAAACATGTAGACACTACTTTCAAATAATGTCAACAAAGCAAGCAAATAAGGGTCAAATTTTAAACAAAGGAGTATGAAACTACAAAGCCTTTAGAATTAGTTTAGATTGATCTTTGTCATCCTACTAAGACAAGAGGATCTAAAGGATAAAGATACTTCATGTTTCTAGTTGATGATTGATCAAGAATGACATGGGTAACCTTTTTGAAGGATAATTCTTAGGCATTTAAAAGATTCAAAATATTTAGGGCCATGGTAAAGAATGAGATTGGTCAAAAAATCAAATGTTTAAGGTCTAAAAGAGGTGGAAAATTCACCTCAAATGAGTTCATAGAGTACTTAATAAGCATGGAATCAAAAGGCATTACTTTTTATCAAGGACTTCACAGCAAGATGGAGTTGTTGAAAGAAAGAATAAGACAATCAAGGAAATGGCCAGAACAATGTTCAAAGAGGTCAAGTTACCTAATAGATACTAGAAAGAAATAATACAAATAGTATTAAATATCTTGGATAGAGTTAAATTGAGGGTAAACAATGATAAAACTCCTTATGAAATATGGTATGGAAGACTTGCCTCTATTAAGTATTTCAAAGTGTTTGGTATCAAATGCTACATTAGGAGAAAAGAAGATAACTTGGGAAGCCTTGAATGAAGATGTGATGAAGGAATATTTCTTGGTTATTCCATATAAAGAAAAGCCTATATATGATACAACAAAACACTACAAAAAATTGTAGAGAGTATCAATGTCAAGGTTAAAAAAGGCTTGAAACATGTTAAACCTGATAGAGAAATATGTAAATAAGAATTAGATTTTGAAGAGTCTAAGGAATTAAATGAAAATCCACCTGCAAGATTTTTTTAAAAATATCATCTTATAAAGTAGCTCATTGGAAATAAAAATGAAGGAGTTGAGACAACGAGAAGAGTCACAATGAATAAGGAACAAGTAAGTTTTGCTCTAATGTCTAAAATTAAGCCTAAGAACTATGTTGAATCCAACAAGGATGAGAATTAGCTAAAATCCATGAAAGAATAACTAAGCCAAATTTAGAAGAATAAAACTTGGGAATTACTTCCAAGACTTTCAAAAAATAATGTAATAGGTACAAAGTGGGTCTTTAAAAACAAGCTTAATGAGGATGGAACTGTTATAAGAAATAAGGCTAGATTAGTGTGCAAAGGATATGCGTAAGTTAAATGAATATATTTTGAGGAAACATTTTCTCTAGATACTATATTGGAGGACATAATAATGTTTCTATCATTATCTATTTATAAGAAATTCAAAGTCTATCAAATGGATGTTAAGTCTACTTTCTTGAATGGGAACCTAGAAGAAGTCTACATAGAATACCCTGAAAGTTTTCAACTGTCAAAAGAAGAAGATTATGTTTGAAAACTAAAGAAAGATCTGTATGGTCTAAAATGGGCACCTAGAGCATGGTATTCAAGATTAGACCAGTACCTTCAACAATAAGTATTTAATAAAGGATGTGCAAAACAACAATTTATACTTCAAATCAGAAGGTGAGCATATGTTAATTATTTTTGTATATGTAAATGATATCATTTTTGATGGAAGTAACAAAATAATGTGCAAATAATTTTATATCAAATTAAAAATGAGTTTGAGATGTCTCTTCTTGGAGAAATTTCTTTCTTATGTCTACATATAGAAAAAACTGATGAAGGGATATTTATATCTCAAACCAAGTATGATAAGTAAATGCTCAAGAAGTTTGGAATGGATGATAACAAACCATTAGGTGCTCCAATTATAACTAGATGTAAGTTAAGAAAAAATGATGATCCCCTTAGTGCAAATTAGACTATGTATAGATCAATGATATTTAGCATATTATACCTAACTACATCAAGACCTGATATAAAGCAAATAATGTGCATGGTTTCTATTGAATATGGCCTATGGTATCCTAAAGATGAATATTTCACTTTGATAGTATATATAGGTGTTAGTTGGGTAGGAAGTCTAGATGATAGAAGAAGCACTAGCGGTGGTGCATTTTTCCTTGGAAACAAACTTGTTTCATGGCTAAGAAAAAAGTAAGAGCCAATTACTCTTTCTAATGTAGAAGTAGAGTATGTGGCAGTAGTGGTATGCTACACTCAATTCTTTTGGATGAAGCAAGCACTCAAAGAGATCAAGGTAGAATATAAATCACCTATCGCTATTATTTTTGATAATTCCAGTGTTATTAATATATCAAAGAATCTAATGATGAATTCCAAATCTAAGTATATATAAATCAAGTATCACTTTCTTAAGAAAAAATATTGCAAATCAAGAGGTCACAATGGAATATGTGCCAACCTAGGATTAAATTTTAGACATATTCACCAAACCTCTTCCTAAGGAATGATTTGAGTATCTGAGATAGAAATTGGGAGTGGTGGATCCTACATCAAATCACTAGATTCTAGTGATAGGGCATTATTCTAGGGGGAGGATCATATAAACTTTATTAATACCTAGAAGAAGAGAGAAAGGCAACTAAGGTATGCATATTTTTGCAAAATTCTAATGATTTGATGGTTACATATTCTTGGACAAACTCCTTTATCTAATAAAGGGGAAGAGAGAAAAATGCAACTAAGGTATGAATATTTTTTCAAATTTATATTGAGTTGATGGTTACATATTCTTGGACAAACTCCTTTATCTGATAAAGGGGAAGAAAATTTTGGACAAATAGTGAGAAATTTGGAGTCCCTTTGCCATTGATGTCAATGGGGGAGGAAAAGTGTAAATGCTCTATGTAAAAGTTGAATACTTTATGTTTATCAAATAATAAGTAGAACATGTGTCCAATTTATGTTTTGATAAATGTGCCATTCCATATAGGGGAGAAAGTTTATTATGAATAGATTCAATTCACATTCATCAAAAGCCAATGTAAGAAATGCCAGAGAAGGAGTAGAGTATTACAAGATCAAAGCATTTAGTTTAACATCAATGTTAAAGGGGAGATTATTGGAAATATGGTTATCATTGATGTAAAAAGGGAGATTTTTGGCATTATGGATGTCATTAATGTTAAATGATCAGGTAGAATTGATGGAGAGAAGATCATGTTTTATAGTTGCACTATGTAAAGTTGTCAAGATTTTATAGAAATCATTTATGGAGGTTTATAGAGTAATTGATAGAATATATGTTATGGGTTTTTGAAGATCATCCTAGATATATGGTTTATAGGTTCATATAAGGAAAAATGAGCTCAGATATGAATTATCTTTGTTTTCAGTAATTACCAGGGTTTCAAATTAAAATCTTAAGAGTTTAAGTCATGGCATTCATAGTCATTTATATTTTTATGTTGATTGGATATAGGTAGGAACAAGTAGCTTAAGTTATAACTTAAGCCTTCCTCATCATTGTCTAATCAAACTCTTTGACCTAGTAATTACTGGCTATGAGCAATGGTCAAAGACCTTAATATTTCCTAAGTCCTAAACTTAATATTTTTCCAAGCTTGATCAATAGTTAGTGCTTAATCATATGTTGAAGATCTAAAAAATCATAGAAAAGTAAATATGTGAAAGGTACCTAAGAATGAATGCATTGATGATATATGTCATAATCATGGAGATTGAATAGTAAATATATGGTGTAAGTTAAAGTCAATTAGTCAATGATCAATACAAGGATGCCAAGTATCTCAATAGTGGGAACTAACAATAAATGTGTAGAAGGAATGTGAGGATGCCACATTTCACATTCATGGGAGCTTGTCATAAGATATAAAGTTGAGCGTGTTATAATGAAAATGAAGATAAATAAAGCATGTGGAGTTAAAGAGGTCAAACTATATAATGTTTAAGTGAATTAAAGACTGAGTTAATTTGATAAAATTGATGGAGCGTATGTTTTCTAAAGTCTTAGGAAGCAACGAGATGAGATCAAGAGATTGATTTTTAATGATAGATAGAGGTAAATTTTGTGCTACATTTTAAAATATAATGACACATGGGAGCTCAAATTAGAAGATCAATGGATGAATTTTAAAGTTAAGACATTAAAGTTTGGAAGAGTACAATTATCAAACATAATGAGTTAGCTTGTTAGATTCTAATCTAATAGTTGCATTTATAGTTGAGAAAATTTAATAAGGATCATTAGATCATGGCATGAAACTTAATATCTATAGTTAATATTTAAAGATATGTTCATCGTAAAATTAAAGTCATAAAACATGCAGGTAAGATACATTATATGACATAGACAATGATATAGATTATTGTTATCTATCAAAATTGTGTAAAATGGCATGTGCATCAAAGATCAAGCCTAATATATGATAAATATAGTAATAAGACATAATCATGGTGGTGGTGCATGAATTTAAGAAGTGGAAAACTTGTTGTTAAAGAAAGTCTAATAGATAGAAGCATGATGTGTTAAATAACAAGTGTGAGCATAGAGAAGAAGCAAGACCTACTTATACTAAATATATATATGTCATCTAGGATACAAAAAAATGTTGTTGAAGTGTGTCGAATAGAGAAATATAGAGACATAGAGGTAGAGGGATAGAGTGGAAGAGAAGAGAGAGAGGGATGAAGTGTAGAGAATGAGAAATTATAAAATAGACCTATAATAGAGAATTGGATTCATTTATGAGTCAATTTGTAATCTAGAGTTATAGCTCCATATTTTAATATAGATCTAATTGGTGGGTGCCATCAAATTAATTGAATTGGTGATTAGTAAGGGATTTGATTCTTACTCAAAGTTGGTGCTCTTAAATCAGGGGAATGGTGTCTACTTAGGGTAAATGTCCTTAAAATTGTTACTAGTAAGGTTTTTGATTGTGAGGCTAGATTAAAATAGTAGATTATAGTAGCTATTATCATTTTGGTTTTTCCCATATTGGGTTTTCCACATACACTAAGTGTCATATATATTTGTATGTTTGTGATTGTTTCTACAAGTTTTTGCTATTTAATATTTAGAAGAAATAAGAAACTAAAGATAATGGTTAGGGGTTTGTACGTACCCGAATGAAGTTGCACACCGTATCCAAATGATTGAAAGAGCTCCTCTTTGGCTATGGAGGAGGACACTTGTAGAGAGAAAGACTTAAACAAAGAAAATGCTAGATAGATATATGGTGGACTACCAAGCAAAGCT
This sequence comes from Torreya grandis, assembly GCA_037957365.1. Classification (NCBI taxonomy): domain Eukaryota; kingdom Viridiplantae; phylum Streptophyta; class Pinopsida; order Cupressales; family Taxaceae; genus Torreya; species Torreya grandis. The sequence continues at coordinate 1,316,254 of JARHVA010003073.1, read as the reverse complement.
CAATCCTAGAGTTCAAAGACCTTCTTGAGGAATGACAGTCCACATTTTGATAAAAAGAGTGTCAAATAAAGAAATAGTGAAAGACTAAATAAAAGAAATAGAGATAATGCGTACTTGTATTCTGTTGTTGGTCTTCCATAGTCACCGATGTTGGTAGTTTTGCCAGCATCAGTTGGTCAAGGTTGCCGATGTCAGTAGGGGATGTGGTCGATGATGGTCAAGGTAATGGTCCTTCGAAGGGCCTCAGGGTTGACAGAGGGATGTTGTGGGTTTAAAAGTTCTATGCAAGGTTTCAGGGAGATGAATAAGGTCTGTAAAAGGACAAAGGTAGAGACTAGGTTGTCGAAAAGGGTAAGGGTGAGAGGAAGGCTTTTTAGCCTCTCCAGGGGAATGCCAAGTCTGGTTGAAGGTCAGGTCTAGTTAATAGTATTTAGAAATAGTAAAAAGAAACTAATTACTAATGCTTTCTAAATTACTAAAATGAAAGGGTAGAGGAAATACTCAGCTCTGGTGAGATGAAGAGCCAAGGTGTTGAATGCTTGTGCCTGTTACAGTTGATGTCTAGGTCCCTGTGCAATGCTTCAGTCTAATCTGGAGTGACTGGTGTAGAGTCTCTATGGCCAAGGGAGTGCTAGTTGAAGTATGATGTCTGTTGATGTCTCAAATTTTGAGATGAAGAGAGAGAGAGAGAGAGAGACAGAGCTGAGTGAGAGAGACTCCCAAAAATGATTGATCAGAGCTCAAGGCTTAACTCAACATTAGACGTCAGTTTATGTAACTGACGTTGGTGATCCCACTAGCGTCGGTTGATAGTTGACTAACGTTGGCAGGTAGAGAACTGGTAAAAGGGCTTAACAGCCCGTTCTCCATCTGCCAAGTGCATAGTCTATTGGAGAATTATTGAAGGTTAGGGAGGAGTAAGAATAAGTCTTAGGTGAGTCATGGGGTGAGAAAATGTCTAAGGGCAAGGTGTCCAAGGTGAGGTGTCCACGGTGAGGTGTCTTGGGTGATATCAAGGGTGATGTTATTAATTTAAAATAATATTTTATTTTAAATTAATAAAGTGTGTAAGGGACCAAGGGGACCAAGAGGGAGTTGACCAAGGAGTAGACACAATTTTGGTGTCTACATTTGCCCCTTTTTATCTTGTTGGTTGTTCTTGATGAACTGTAAGATAAAAATAAGAGTAGGTTGCCCCAGGTATGGGATGAGGTCATTTTTGTCTTGTTGGTTGTTCTGATGAACTGTAAGACAAAAATAAGTGTGGGTTGCCCCAGGTGTGGGATGAGGTATTCCCCCTCAAAGTGGGAGTCAAGGGAAGGTAACCTGATATCAGGTGCCGATTTGATAGGTAGTGGATGGATATGGTGAAGTTGGAGAGTGAACGCTACAATAGTTGAGATTACATGTATACCACTTCATGTGATAGGTAGATCAAATTGACACAGTCAAAGGTCAAGGAGTGCTAAAATTGAAATAACTAGTCCTCAACATTTAGTCATAGCTGATTGGGTTAAATGATCAAAGCTATAGCTCCAATGGTCATTGTGTTCCAAGTATCCTAGGCTTAAGAAGTGCTCTTGTAAAACACAAAAATGTCGCAAGTAGTGGGGATCAACTTGGGCGTGATCCAATACTTGTGAGGGTCACAATGTGGGTTGTAAACAATTTGCTAACCATTCATGATGTAGCATAAATGCAATAAAAAAAACTAAGGAAAAGTTGTCTCAAAAATGGTCGTGGTCTAAAGAGATAGTCGTGATCTCCAAGGTGCCCCATGAGAATTCAAAGGTGATTTCTGCAATGTCAAGGCTAGTTGTTTGGTCATGGTTAAAGGTGATATGGTTGGTCCATCAAGTAGATGAATGAACAAATGGCCGTTGTCATTAGGGAGATGAATGGGGGAATGGCCGAGATAACCTCAGAAGACTAAGTGATGCTTACATAGCCCCTTTTTAAAGGGTCTCAGGCCAATGTAGTTCTAAATGGTTAAAGTTGGTTTGGTCAGGTTATAAATGATGAATGTATGATGATGTTATAGCCTTTTCCATATTATGTGATGGTGTATTCTGTAACATTGGTTATACAATTTTTCATCCCTAGCAATTTTCCATATTGGTGATGGTGTATGCTAAAAATGAAATGAGTATATTTATGCTTCAGCAAGTAATGGTTTATGCTTGACATAAATTGTGTTGTCGATAGTTTCCATGTGTATTGTTGTCCATAAAAACTAGTGTAAATGGGCTATGATGTCATGTTAGTGGTCTGAAAAAGGTTTGGTTGGCTTGGTTGGGTTTTGGTATGTGACCAAGGTGTATAAGAAGTGAAAGGCGCATTGCTCTTTCATTGACAAGCACTATAATGATGGCATAGATAAGGTTTTTACAAATAAAATCCCCATTCATGTATTACGTCTTTGACCATTGGTTTGTGTTAGAGAAATAGTCGAATCACTTAACATTAAGTGAGCTCCAAATCTGTTGAGTATGTTGGGGTGATAAGTGTGATTATGTGATATGAGAGGATGGGGTAACCCTTTTTGGAAGGAACAACCTTGCCCCTTTTATAGGTGACCCTGAGAATGACTATAGACAAGTCCATGACTTAATAGTTTGTAGATTAATCAATGCAGGAAGTCTACTTGGGGATGTTGCTTTGTTTTGTGGTCATATGTGCTATGTATATAGCAAAATTTTGGCATAGCCATCCTTCGATGGAGTGGTCTATATTTTGCTTGTTGTATGTTTGGATATCTATGAATAGTTGTCCTTCAAGGGAGCAGTCTATTTTATTACAATAATGATGCAACTATCCTTTGAGGGAGCAGTCTACATTTATGGTTTATGACCTTTGAATAGGCATCCCAATTTTGTGTTTTTTTAATTTTTTACTAAACTTTTGGTCATGGACTTGACTATAGAGGCTGAGGGGTTTCCTTTTATTAGGACAAAGCCTTCATGCTTGACAAAAAGGGTTGACTAATGTAAGGAAAAAGTGTTACAAGGAATAGGCATGACGATGATGGGGGGTTGCACAAGGGATGAGCTCAAGTTAAATTTCAAGTGAATGATTACTTAACTAATAGTAGAATGGTTGTAGATGTAAGGCATTAAAGGGCTCAGGTTTTGGTTAGCCTTCAAGAGTAGACAGACGATAAGTACCTAATCCATGCTTGTGCATCATAATGTAAGGTCCAAGTCAATTAGGAGAAAACTTGCCCCATTTGCTTTGTTCCATATTGGTCACATGTTGGTTGATGTGGGACATGAAGTTGGTTGATATGTTGTTGACATTTGGTGCAACGCCGAACATAGTTGTTACAGTCTTGGTTAAGAGTGGGCCAATAATGGCCCAGGCAGAGGATGCACTTGGCAACTACATTACCACTAAAATGTCCCCCACAAATCATGTTGTGGACTTGTTTGATGACATGGAGTGTAATAGTGGTTTTTAGGCATTGGATAAGGAGGCCGTCTAGACCTCATTTGTAGAGAAGTCCCCCTAGCATGGTATAGCAGGTATTACTTTTGATAAAAGCTCACCATTTATTGCCAAAGAGGTTAGGAGTGATGATAAAATATGTCAAGTAGTCCACAAGTCACTTATACCAATCATCATGTGGACTAGAGTGGTTAGGAGGAATTTCCCCCAGAGCTGATGGTCGAGATGTGCCCAAGATAGAAATCTTGGGTTGTGTTGGTTGAGAGGTCTTGATGAATAATGGATATGTCAAAGGAGTAGAAGCCTAGTCTTTTCCTTTATCCTTCACAATTTGGGGCCTGGTGGCCACATTAACAGTGTTGATTTCAAATAAAGGAGGGGAAGGTGATAAAGGGACCATAGTCTTGTGTTGGGATCCCAATTTAGGTGACGAGGTTTTGAAGGCATGTGATGGTGTCGAATGTTTGTCAAAAGAGTGGTTAGAAGAAGCCTCAAAGTGAGGGGTGTCCTTTTTCAAGTGTTGGAGAATGGTAACCTTAAGGGCACAACAACACTCAGTATCATGCCCTAGTGTGCGATGATACCATCATACTTGTGTGTCATCAAACCAAGATGGTTTTGGTCCAAGAGGTTGGTATGGTTTAATAGGTGGGAGGACAATGCTAGATGACTGCAACAATCAACATAACATCGAAGCATAAGAACCCACTAATGGCTTTGCACTTTTTGATGTAGTATAGGTTGACAACTTCTATTTAGGAGTTATTGGAGGAGTTTTTCGTGTCACCTTTTTAGTTGGCAGTGTAGCCACATGTGGAGATGGCACGTTCTTGTTGAGAGGTGTTGAATGTTTTGGAGGAAGTATGTTTGTATTAGGTTGAGAGAGTAATGGAGGCAATTTGCCTCTGTGAGATGTTGGAGTAAGAATCACTCTTATTAAGGTGGATGGGTGTGGGCCCAAAATAGAGGGCAATGGTGATGGTGGAGGAGGAGTTCTCTAATGTGGTTTAGCAACCTTCTTTGGTATGGTGCGAGGACTACTATTGTGCGAGTTGAGGTTCAAGCCTACCTTCACTTGTGGGTGAGTGAGGTTTGAGAGGCATGGGATGGTCATGGCTTCTGTGTGTGGTCAAATAGTGGGGAAAGTATGATCCCTTAATGATGATAAGAAGGATGAGGGTGAGGCAGCTAGCGTTAGTGCCATCAAAACATCCTCCAAGATGGGAGAGTTCAATGTTGACTCTCCTACATGTGAAAGAGGGGTGGATGGAGGACTATCCTCTATTGGTGGAGTATGAATAAAGAAAGAAGGATCTTCTACCCATGGTGGACAAATAGGAGAATAGGGTTCTTCTACCTATGATGGACAAATAGGAGAAGAGAGTTCTTTTACCTGTGATAGACAAATAGGAGAAGAAAGTTCTTTTACCTGTGATGTACAAATAGGAGAAGAAAGTTCTTCTATCTCTGATGGAAAAATAGGAGAAGAGAGTTCTTCTACCTGTGATGGACCAATAGGAGAAGAGAGTTCTTCTACCTGTGATGGACAAATAGGAGAAGAGAGTTCTTTTACCTGTGGTGGACAAATAGTCTGATTAACCTCTTCAGACTATGGGAGAGGTTGGTTAGAAACCACGTCAACTGTGCGTATATTACGCTCTTAAAGGTCATCAGCTATGCTCTAAATGTTATTTTGGCTAGGGGGATGGTTAGGGAATGGTTGTCTAAATACATCCATGTTTTTGTTTGCCAATGCGTTTGGGTTATCCAAAATAAGATCCCCCTTGTCCAACATGTCTTGAATGATATTTTTGAAGGTTTTGCAGTTGTTTATGTCATGACCCTTGACACGATGATAGTTGCAAAAGTCATTTTCCCTATACCAAGCAGGGATGGTTTTCGAGGGGTCAAATTGGGGTGGTCAAATTTGAGGGAGATTAAGGACTCCCAGCTTGATGAGTTTATCCAATACTAAAATGTATGATTCTCCTATTGGAGTATATTGACATTGTACATGTCGTTGTTGGAATTGTCTTATGATGTAGTCTGATGTGGAAAGCTAAGATTGGTTGGTTGTTGTTGAGGATGATGGTCTAAGTACCAAAACATTTGCCACTCCTTTGGACTTGGAGTGGGAAGAAGAAGGTTTGGGAGAAGAAGGGTCATTTGCGTTGGTATTTTTACTATGTAATTTGACCTTATCCTCTTCGACTGCGTGGAGTTCAAGCTTTTTGGCCATGGTGAAAGCTTCATCAAATGTGTAGAATGTTTGGACTCATAAAGTAGATGAAATGTGCTTAGCACATGCTCTTGAAAAGAGCTCAATGAGCTCAGTTTGAGGTAGTGAAAAAGAGAGTTGGTTGATCAATCCTCTCCAACGGGCAATGAAGTTAGCTATTGATTCGTCGTTGAATTGTTTAATAGAATATAGGTCTGTGATGGAAATCTTTTTGGTGATGTTAATTGAAAAGTGGTTGAGGAATAATTGGGCTAGTCGAGTGAAGGAAAAGAGTGAGTGACTTGTAATAGAACTATACCAATCAAGGGTGGCCCCCGAAAGTGACATGGGGAATGTGTGAAGTAATAACGCATCATTATGCACTATGAGGTAACAAGCGTGTCTAAATGCTCATAGATGTTGTTGTGGGTCCTCTTTACTCTAAAATTGAGTAAATTTGGGGAGCTCCCACTGGTTAGGATATGGTCTAATGGGCACCGAAGGGTGGATGGGTTCATTGCATATTTATTCATATGAAAGAACATTGCTTGAACTAGAAATGGATGTCTCAAGGTTAGACATCTTGTCCATCAGCATCTTAATTAGATCAGCTGACGGATTGGTAGGATGGGCACCCCCTAGGTTTTAAGGTACCTAGAAGGCATTAGGAGGGGTGTATGATGTACTTGGTTATGTTTGTATAGGCGCAAGAGTATGTGGATTCGAGACAATTAAGTTTTGGTATGGTGTAGAACTTGGTTGAATTGATTGTGGTTGAGGGGGTATAGAAACCCCAATGAAGGTAGGTCTAGAGATGGAAGAGAAGACCAAATCTTGGACATTGGTCATGGTTGGGTTGCCGGTTAAGGCAATGGCTTGAGTTATGATGGGTTGTCTAGCAAATGGTGTTGATGCCATTGCCACTTCACATGAAGGGTCTCGCATTTGACTTCTTACGAGATAGTGTTGGAGAGCCTTGATGTTGTGATCAAGGAATCTCTCAAAGTTGTGATCCCCTTCAGGAACAATAGGAGATTGATTGGTTGGGGTAGGCTAGATAGGAATACATTCAATATCTGAAGTATACTCCATTTGGTGACTTGATATGAAAGGCGAGGGTGGAAGTGGTTGTTGCCTCACGTGGTCAATAAGAGTTTTGGCTTGACTATGTGTTAAAACCATTGAAGGCAAAAAGAGTCAGGTTTCAGGAACTATGTGTTTCAATTTCAAAAAACCAAAAGGTTGGGTTGAACAGCAAGAAAATTGGGTTTTAAGCTTGCTGTTTTGAAAGAAATATTGTTGACAGTGAGCGATGTCAGTGGAAAAACCAATGTCAATGGAGATATGTTGCTGACATCAATGGAAAAACTGATGTCAATTGATCAAAGTTGCCGATGTCGGTGGAAAAATTGATGTTGGTGTCTGTGTGTTTCCAAAAACTCAAAAAACTAAAAGTTTTTGGAAGAAAAAGAAAGTTCTGAGTTGTTTAAGAACTCAAAATAATGCATCCTTACCAACTCAAAAAACTAGATAAAATAGCAGAAAAGATGAAGGCAAGAAACCTCTAAACGTTAAATTCCTAATAATAAATTTTAGAGTCATGGTGTCTTATGCCTTAGAAGAATATGTTTGGAAGTTGGGCTTTTAGAACAGGTCCTAAAAGAAGTAGTCTATGGATGGTTTTGGGTTATGTTTTGGTGCTCAAAAGTCTATGTTAGGTTCTGTATGTGGCTTGGTGCTAGGGGCTTGCTCCCCTCACTTCACGAGCCCAGAGCCAAGCTGGGCCACTTAGCCAATATATACTTCCCCTAGAGTTTATACTCTGCCAGAGAACAGAGTGGGTCCTCCCCTTGGTTATGAAGTCCAAGTAGGATCACCAGGAAGGGTAAGGTATCTGCTAGGTGGTGAAATCCTAGTCGGGCCTTGTCTCAGGTAAGTTTAGATGTTTGATTGTGAATGTGGTCTATTTTTGTAACATATGTGCACTATGGTTTATTCATAATGCAATTTAATTACTAGATGAGCTAAATATGCATTCAAGCAGGAGTGAAATGCATTTAACTTTTAACCCAAAATGAAATGTTTTGTTCAGATGTAGACAATGGTGAAGAGGTTTAAGAGCATGAATTTTCACTACTCTAAAATGCAGGGAAAGAGTGACAAGAAGAAAAAGAAAGAAGTTCTTTTTAACTTGTGCTTATGATTTTCTTTCGAAATAAAGAGATAGAAGAGCAAGGATGCAAGAAGAAATATTTTTCCTAATGCAGCTATATGAAAGTTTGCTTTTAGAAGAAATGAACCCAAGGAAAAATCTAGGGTCCTACTGGGCGTGCCAGAATGTTTCTACAAGTTTTTTCTATTTAATATTCAGAAGAAATAAGAAACTAAAGATAATGGTTAGGGGTTTGTATGTACTTGGATAAAGTTGTGCATCGTATCCAGATGATTGAAGGAGCTCCTCTTTAGCTATGGAGGATGACACCTGTAGAGAGAAAGACTTAAACAAAGAAAATGTTAGATAGATATATGGTGGACTGCTAAGCAAAGCTCGGTCCTAAAAGTGCAAAGACCTCCTTGAGGGATGACAGTCCACGTTTTGATAAAAAGAGTGTCGGATAAAGAAATAGTGAAAGACTAAACAAAAGAAATAGAGATAATGCATACCTATATTTTGCTATCGGTCTTCCATAGTCGCCAACATTGGTAGTTTTTTTGGTGTTGATTGTTCAAGGTTTCAACTGTCGATTAGTCTACCGACGTTAGTAGGGGATGTGGTCGATGTCAGTCAGGGCAATGGTCCTTGGAAGGGCCTCAGGGTTGACAGAGGGATTTTGTGCGTTTAAAAGGTCTATGCAGGGTTGTAGGGAGATGAATAAGGTCCATAGAAGGACAAAGGTAGAGACTAGGTTATCAAAAAGGGTAAGGGTGAGAGGAAGGCTTTTTAGCCTCTCCAGGGGAATGTCGGGTCTGGTTGAAGGTCAGGTCTGGTTGATAGTATTTAGAAATAGTAAAAAGAAACTAATAACTAATGGTTTCTAAATTACTAAAATGAAAGGGTAGAGGAAATACTTAGCTCTGGTGAGTTGAAGAACCAAGGTGTTGAATGCTTGTGCTTGTTATGGCTGATGTCTAGGTCCCCGTGCAATGCTTCAGTCCAATCTAGAGTAACTAGTGTAGAGTCTATATGGCCAAGGGAGTGCTAGTTGAAGTCTGATGTCTGTTGATGTCTTAGAGTCTGAGAGGAAGAGAGAGAGAGAGAGAGAGCTAGAACTGAGTGAGAGAGAGTCCCAAAAATGATTGATGAGAGCTCAAGGCTTAAATTAGAATTAGACATCAATTTATGTAACCAACATTAGTGATCCCATTAGTGTTGGCTGACAGTTGACCGACATCGGTGGGTAGAGAACTAGTAAAAGGGCTTAACAACCCATTCTCCATCTGCCAAGTGCATAGTCCATTGTAGAATTGTCGAAGGTTGGGCTAAATATGCACGAGAGTTGGTTAGGAGGTTAGGGAGGAGTAAGAATAGGTCTTAAGTGAGTCATCGGGTGAGAAAATGTCTAAGGGCAAGGTGTCTAAGGTGAGGTGTCCATGGTGAGGTGTCCTAGGTGATGTCAAGGGTGATGCTATTAATTTAAAATAATATTTTATTTCAAATTAATAAAGTGTGTAAGGGACCAAGGGGACCAAGGGGGAGTCGAGCAAGGAGTAGACACAATTTTGGTGTCTACAGTGATATCTACATATACTTTCTCACTTATTTTAAAAGTATTAAAAGGACTAATTTAATCAATCTACTAATTTACCCCTGCTCTCAGTAGATAGTTGTGTTCCAATAGTAATGCCAACACTCATAACCCCCACACTTCTTCACTATTCATTACAATCAACCATAGTCAACTATGTTAAGGAAAAAAGAGCTTGTAAATGGTATTTCAATCCCTTGAGAACTATTCCATATGATATCTTATTCTTCTGAGGTCCTAGGAGATATTAGTGACATTTGAAAGTGCTCTCATCTATTGAATTTCTATGCCTAGGCCTATGTCGTGGACTGTATATACATACATTCAACTATATGTGGTGTTTTTGGACCAAAGTATACATGTAAGTATACCTATTAAGCCAAAATACCTAGTTATCCAACTCAAGTTGATATTCTTTGGAACCAAATGCCCTTCTCAACTCAAAATATTATCCAATCATGAAAGCATGTTTCCTGAAATACCACCTTAGGATGCAAGGTCACTTAGAAATTCAAATCCTATAGATGAAAATGAAGAAACTTGGTGAAAAAATGGGTAACTTTGAGGACCCAAAATAATAATTTACACTATTTAAATGTCTTACTCCTTTTGCAAGGCCTTTTCTCCTATGTGGAGGCTATAAGGTACAATAATAAATATACATCAAATATCTTGACAACCTTGTCATATGCTATCAAAATAAAGGATAGGTGATTTTTTTATGCTTTTAGAGACTTAATCCCTAAATATATTCATTTCATCTTTGAAAAAATTTACTCACTCCCACCTACCAATATTATGCCTTAAGCATGTTTGTCATACTATCATTCAATTCCATAAACCCTAGGAGGGTTTTTAAGAATATCATATATCCTATAAATAGCATCTTCAACTCTTTGATAGTGACACCTATAAGTGGAAATTCCAATGTGAAATTAGTGAGTAGTAATGTAGGTGGTGTGCAAGATATATATACTTGTAACTAATTATAGACCCTCACAAGATCTCCAAATGCACTTTTAACACTCACAAGATTTGAAACAAGATCTCATACTCTCTATGCCATTTGGAGCTTGAATTGTTTTTTCATGTTATAAGAGCATGCTCAACACCTCATAGATATTCATTAATTCTCCATGAGTGCTATACAAAACTTCATTATACATAACTCACCATGACTATGAATGAACCTTCTACAAGAAACTTGGTTATATAGGAGGTCTAGTTATCAGAACTAGTTGCATATAATTTGGAGGAATCAATTTTATTATTCATGTTTAAATAAGATATTAAATATATTCAAAATATTTATTACCCCATGAACATGCTAAAGACCCTAACATAGCTCACTTCATTGATTGTGCATGATAGTCATGGGAAAAATTAACTATACTTTATATCTCTTAGTTTCCACTCCATGGTTATTCCTTTGAGGGTAAATTTAAATGGGTAAGGTACTAGGAAGAGATTATAAAAGTTAATATAAACCTATCATGATCATCAGTAACCACTACCAAGGCATGAATATTTTGTAGATGGTGGAAACTTGCGTGTCATCTCTAATGAGACTAATCTATAAACTTGAGATGATTTCTCCATCAAAACACTTTGAAATATGAAACCAAGCATGGGGAACATGAGGTTAAGATTTATATGTCCTATGTATTCACTTCCATTAGTTGGATTGTATGGAAGCATCAAAATCAAAGCAAAACCTATAAGGTATGGGAAATAGTAAGTAGAAAAACATATTCAACTTGTTAGAGATGATTCATAAAGAAAAATTGACAAATACTTGAAATATTAATATGAAAATGGATATATCTAAGTTTAATATCAACCCCCAAAGTCATTTGGTTTGAAACTTCTCCAAATGTCTATGCTAAGTTTAAACCTATTGACTGGTTTTATGTACATGGTGGAGCAATAGGAAAGAATAATGTTTTTTGACCTTTTTGGAACTTTAAAAGCATGTAAAGCATGTAATTAATTCTAAGAGATCTTAGTAACCATCCCATAAGATCATATAATGTGTCATTCTCTCTCATAGGTTTTACACCTTTTGAAACTCTTTATTTTATAGTTGTTTCTTGATTTTCAATTAAAGAAACTACAAGTTTTAGATCAACTAACATTATTTATAGGGAATATAACAAATGAGACATTGGAAGAAGTCTAGGAACACTTGTACACCTTAAAAAGCATGCCACTTTCATTTAAGACACCAAAATGACCCTTAAGTCACTCAAGTTGACATAAAACTTAACTAAACCATGACCAAGACACAAATGGCATTAAATTACATCAAATGGAAAAAAAAAAAAAAAAAAACCTATGTCACTATATTATACCCATATATAAGTTTTTTACTATAGGTGGTTTACTCATTATGACTTATGGTAAAAAATGGTCAACATCTTTAGTGATTTCCCAAGGGTATTATGCTTGATATGCCAAGACTAGTTGCTTAATCCTATCCATCGGGCCATGGAATCACATGTACACCAGGTCTAACACACAAATTTCCTTTGACAACACACCAAATAATATAAAAATAGTAATAAGAAACACATAATATAAGTAACTAAGCAAAATCACACTTATGCTTTGTGAGCGCTTATGGAATACACATACATGAACCAAACCAGCCAACTCATACACTAACCTAAGATGAACACTTCTAGGATCAAAGCAAAATTTTAAAACCTCTCTTGTTTCATGATATGAAGGATTGAGTGAGACATGTAGTCTTTTGGCCATTAGCATTGATGCCTCCATATTTTTCATGGTGTTTGCCAACTTCATTGGCATGATGTTTAGTGAGAACCAAACAACTCCAAATAGGCTAACTATGGAAATAAAATATTATTGCATCCAAAAAACCCTAATTTTATCATATAGCTTCTCAACTATGACCTCTAATGGTGGTTTAATAAGGCATACCTTCTTGGTTTTCATAGTGCTCTCAATAAGATTGGGTTTCTCTTTAGCTTCAATTTATTCAAGCTCATCAAGGAGCTCTGCATAGTCCACCCAATCCTAGTCATTGTCCTCCATGGAAGACTTTTCCTCCACCTTCTCAAGTGCTTGACCTTCAACTTAGCAAAGATCTTCAAGATCTTAAAAAGGCTTTATTTGTAGTTGCCAATCATTTTTGTCTTCCTTGTCATCTAGAGCCACTACTTCTTAAATCTTATATCCTTGATGTATGAAGTCATCAATATAGTGTTCTTCATTCTCCAATGTATCTGAGGGTGATTCAAAATTAGATAGAGGTATTGAGTCATCTTCAAGAACTATGTCTTCTACCTTGGTCTCATGAGACTCTTTTAAGACTGCAACTTCTTGAAGAGTAGTTTGACCTTCATCCTTGATAGTACATTCCACTTCATGCTTGAGATGGTCATCCACAACTTCATGATAAAACATGGAGTCTTATTCAAATACCTTTTTATTCAAGTCTTGGCCATATTCCTAATGGATAAATAAAAAATAATATTTAATATTTTCTTCTTCACTCAAGAAGGTAGAATTATCCTTTTGTTCACTAATGGGAGTCCCTATGGTGATTTATTCCTCATCGTCACTCATGACATCCTATTGCTTAACCATGGCTTGTATTTTCTCCTCTTCACTTGTTTCTCTCAATATGGGCTCCTCTTCAAAAAAGGGTGAGATGGGAGGTTGATGGATAGGCTCAAGTGAAGGAGATGGGATATGAAGTGTAGTGGAAGGTTTAGGAATTGGATATGGAGTGTGAGAGGTAGTAGAGGGCTTATTAGTGGATTTAGGAAATAGGAATGCACTATTAAGCTCATGGGGAAATGATTTCTTATTTTGATTAAAAGGAATAACAACTTCATAAGTAGGATTTGCATCCTGCCAATATATTTCTTGAAACTCTTCAATAATAGCATGTTTATTTTTAAGATTTTTTATGTTTGATATTGGTATCACTTCTTAACCATTCCATGAGATGATCACAGAGCACATCATACTCATCATCCCATGTTCTCATATCATATTCATTAACTAACAGCTTTGGTATGGATGCAAACAAAGACTTGATATAAGATGTAAATAATGAATGAGGAAGAGGTTAATGAGGGGATCAAGGCCAACTTCAACTTGTTGCATTATATCCTAAAATAATCCACATCTTACTTTGTAATATATTTGTGTACAATCTATGTAAACATATAATTCCTCATGACAAGACTCATATGAGTACTCTTGAGTTTGATAGGCATCATGGTATGGCTGATAGGACTCATATTGGGATTGGTAGGAAGGCATTTCTTGATAGGTTTATTGGTAGCCTTCCTCATAGGGATGTCCAACAATATGGTATCCATATGGAGATGTAAATATATGACTATATGGTTGCTATGGCTCATATGATTGATAGATATTTTAATAGGACTGTTGAGTGAAATGTACTTCATAGTAAGGTTGATAAGGAGGTTCATGATAGGATTATTCACCATAGATATTCATATAAACTTCATATGTTAGATGAGATACAAAAATTGATCAAAATATTCAATGATATATACCTAGGTTACTTAAAACTAGAATTTATCATCTAGATTCACCATTGGTGCTAACTTGCTTACCTCCAAAAGTTGATTAGAGGAAAGACACACAAAAAACATTTCCACTCTCTTGGAGCTTGGTACCATTGGGTATGCCATAGATATTTTCACCAAATATTTCACCCTAGAATAGGGTTTTCAATCCTCTTAAATATTTGGGAAACATGGGTACACTTCTAGGTATGTGGGTGTACCTATGGTGTAAATGAGCCTCTAGATTTAAAGGGATAGCTCCTTGAATGTGTCTTGTAATGATTATCACCTATATCATTCTTTATTATGGGAAAAGGGTTAGAATTTTCATGAAATATAACTATTATAGGGGGTGATTCACCAAAAAAATTCCACACAACCATCATATTTCAATCACTAAAAATCAAGGCATACAAACTAGCTTCTAAGTCCTAGAAGGTTTCTAACATGAGCATTTCAATAAAAAGTTGAGATGTGGGGAGAAACACAAGGAATGAGACCATTTTCATCTTATTTAGTGAAACCATGACAATTTAGTGAATACCTAGACATGAGATAATCATGGTAGATGATTTTTCTTTTGGTACATTTGGCACCAGCTAGAGGAATATTCATGGATCTCATGCTAGCTACCAAGTAATTGCATAGCGCCAAATTTTTAATGGAATATTCATGATTAATTTCATGTCATGGATGAATCATGAATGATTTGATATATTCAAGCTATTAGAATGATCAACACTGGTGATAGATTAACACCTAGTGTGCACCCACCAACCTGGCATAAGATACTCCCCTATGCAATAAAGTCAAGCCCAAACTAGAGAGAAGAGGACATGAATTATCATATCAAAGATTTATCAAAATTAATGAATGCCATTATTATAGATATAATATCATGGATGCCTATAAGGATCTAGATTGTATCACCCAATCTCGCTTATGAGCCACTAGGTATTTAGTAGCTTTGAGATGAGCTTATTCTCTATTTCTATTTGCTTATTCTCTGTTTCTATTTACATGTAATATGTTTACCTAAACTATATTTTAATGAATAATGGAATTAAAATTATTGATAATTTATTTAATTCATATGGTTATGACATTATTTTATGATTATATCTTGAATGAAGTAGTTAGAATGGTATAATTTCTTTATATTCACATGTTATTAAGTAGAGATTTGCTCCTGGTCATTAATGACATCTCTATGCCATATAGAGACATCAGCCTAAATTAAAAAATATCATAAGTTTTTGGAAATACATGCACTTAATAATTATCCCCTTTGTTGATAATGCTAGCTTGAATTATAAACCCCTTAACATATGCAATTCCCCTGAACTACAAAGTACCTGAATAGAACATAAATTGCTATTTCAAAGGCTTGTGCTCTTGAGGATTAAAAATAGACCTATATGGTCCTAAAAAGTTATAATAAAAATATATACTTTCACCTTTATGAATGGGATTAAGTCCCTAAGTAGGAATTATGTCTATAGATAGATAAACTCTACCTAGAACAACTTACACTAATAAACCTACCAAAGCTTGTTTTACAAATGACCAAGTCCCATAAAGTATGAGTTGTATCATGTCTCAACTATCCCAACATGGGCCTCAATCCCTTATTAAATACACTTTGGGTGAGTTCATAAGGATTTCACCTTATGTGATTTGATGTCAGTGTAGCAGTGTGTTAAATTTTGTGCACTATAAGATTGTTATACACTTGCACCTAGTCATAACTAGTATAGACCCAACTAGATAGCTAGATAAGTACATGATAAATCAAATGTATTGATTAAGTGATAATTTAAAAAAATATTTTGTTTTTATTTATAAGAATAATTTTGAATTTTATTGTTGTAATGGTGAAATAGAAATATGTTGTAACTCTCACTTGAGAACATTGAGCACTGGTTAGAACAAGTAGAAGATAGCTTTGCATAGAAGCATCCAACCTACCAAGGGTAGAAACCAAGGAAATGGGTCCAAGACAACCTATATGAGGCTTTATTTTAAAAATTACCTAAGCATGTGTACCAATGTTTGGTATCATATGCAACCCATGGAAGATAAATATAAATCCAACACTTTGAGTAGACCAAGGACCACCTAGAAAAGCTTGAAAACCTATATGTTGTGTGGACATGAGATATAGATAAGTGGTAAAATGAAGAACTAAATAGTTACATGCTATATTTTTTACTATCAACCTAATCCTACCCTAGAGAATAAGAGTATGATTTTTTTCACAAACTAAACGGCACATACATAAGAGAGTTTAGTGTAGAGCAAAAAAGGTTATTGGTAAATTATGGTTTTGAAACTGTAAGAATGGAAGGCTAAAGCCCTTGCATATATGAGTAATCATACAAGGAGAAAAGGGGAAGTGTAGGTGATGTGAGATGAAAAAGGATGAGAAACCTAACACCCAAGAGATATAGAGGTATAACTATAACAAGAGAAGGCACATGATGATAGAGGATATGAAAATTGGAAGTGCTGAGAGGATCTATGGTGAGTGGAAAGGGTATAGGGAAGGATCCATTGAATTATAGTAGTGTGAGGAGAGAGGAGAAGAATCAAGTGGATAAGCTTAGAATTTGGGTGTAGAATGCATTGGGTTCTTACAAGATGAGGTGAATAAGGATGCATGAGAAATACCTACCCCCTTTGAACCTCAAGCACAAGATCATGCAATGGATCCCCCACCAAAAGAAGGAAGAGTGATAACTAACCCTATTATCAACATTGAATTGTATAGTATTTAATTTTTGAACCAAGATTTTATGATTGAACAATTTATTCCTTATGAATAAATGGATGAGAGTATCATGAATCTAGTGGATGCTAACCCAAAAATCTATAATGTAAGTATAAGCATTTCAGTGTAGAGAATGGCAATTATATTAACTAGGCAAAATCCCATATGAAGTGGCCTAGGGCCACAAGTGGTTAGTACCATTTCATCAACTTTAATGGTACAACCAATAAAAATTGGTTCAATGCTCAACCCATTGATCAGAGGTGGTGAAGGACCATTGCCAGGATAAGCACTAGGGGGCAAGTGCCTCAGATGCAAGTGCCCCCCCACACAACAAATATATTATGAGATGGAAATACACTTTCCTAAGTATAAAAACATATAAAATTCCACAAAACATGTGCTTATATGTGATATTTAATGGCACACTCAAGGTATCACCCAGTCAGAGCATAAGGTGACTTAGTTCATGACAACCTTGCTTAATTGTTCTCATACCTAATACCAAAAATTTGATCTAAATTTAGCACTAGTTGATTATGACATATTAAAGGAAGAATTCTTGAAGGAGTTTGATATTATTTAGTTTTGGAAACAAATAATTATATTTCTTAAAGAGATTATCCAAGGGATATCAGAGAGCATGCACCTATATGATGCATGTTTCAAGACTCTCCTATCCAAGCTTCCTTATGATATCCAACCCTCCCAACATGTGCAATGGTTCATTGGAGGATTTTTAGTATCATGAAAAAGAGTGATATCCATGAATAAATTCATGAACCCACATGAATTTCTTAAATCCATGTTTTGTGTTGAGGTAGTTAGAAGCACCAACATGGGAATCAACCCATTTATGGAGGCACATATTGCATCCATGCCCTCCCATTTGTAGAAATTTATTGGTGTATCAATGTATGACACCCAAAGTAGGTTATGGTGTATCAACTATGATTTATAAGGTCATAACAAGAATAACTACCCATGAATAAATATTCACGCATTACTTCTTAGCTATGAAATTTTTCATGAAGTGTATGATTCTCACAACTACCCATTTTTATAATGTGCTTGTTAGGTTAACACAACTCTTTATTGTAAGTTTTGAGATTCCCATACCCACACTATAACTAAATATTAGGTAATTCACAAGATGTTATAGAATATAAAAAGAGGCATAAGATAGGTGACTGCAATAGTCAGAGGGTAGGCAAACCAAGGAAATGAGAGTTATGGCTAATATAATTCTAGTTATGGGAATCAATGAGGTACTTGAGGGTGAGGTGGAGGATGCAGTATATGAAGATTCCCACCATGATCATATTACAAGTATAGATAGATAGATAATTATCAACATGACTACCCCATGCATCTAATGTGTAGGTATTATCAACACATTCTGTCAAGAAATATCCAGACTTGTATAAAAATTTAACTTAAGGATAGCCTAACAAAGACAAGGGTGATATGATCGTAAGGGATATGATGCAAGCAGAAAAGTGGGTTTCAAAGTCATAAAAAACCCAAAAGGAACCCATCAAAGTAAAAACTACTACTCATAGTGTACTTACCACTCAACCACCAATAACACCAATAAAAGCGTTATGCCTAGAGTATGGGGAAGCAAACCATAATGAGCACATTGTGTAGCTTAAACCCAAGGATGTGCCATATCATAACCATGCAAGATAAAATTATGTCTTATAATAAGCCATGAGCATAATTTAAAACTTATAAGGTTAACTAAAACTAACATGAGACATAAAGCATAGGTTCTTGCCTTACATAAAAGGAAAGATATCTAAGAGGTTGAAATATATGAGATAACAGAGATCATGTACCTCTTAAAAATCGAAGGAATGTTACCCCTACTAAAAAAATTACTTTTAGAGAATGTAAATAAAATGCCAAGAGAAGATACTATGCACCACATAGTTGAAATTGTTACACCCCAAATAGAAAGGGCATGAGAAGTAAGGCATACACAAAATGCATACTATGATCAGGAACTCTTAGTGGATTCCATAATTAATGGATGGTTGGTGTGTGAGGTCTTTATGGACACTAATTTAGAGTTTGATATTTTGATTAAAAATGCATGGAAAAATATGGGTAATCCAGCCTTGAGGACTTCCTCACATACATTGTTCATGGCTATTAAAACTTGGTTGCAACCTATCATTATTCTAAAAGGTGCCATTATAGATATCCTAGGCATAGATTTCTAAGCCCACTTTGAAGTAATTGAGTTGGTAGAGCAAGCTAACCATCTAACACTTTTAGAAAGGTCATGGTGCTATGACAACAATGTAGATATGTGCTTTAAGAAGCTCTACATGAAATTTGAGAATGGTAGGGAGAGGGTAATGATCCCCCTCTCAAGGGACCAAGGACCATCATATGTAGAGAGTGTCGATCTTGAATATGAGATTAACCACACTTATAATATAATAATGTAATGCACCAAAATGTTTAATCCAAGTGACTAATGAGTGTTTAAATGAGAGGATGGACAATTAACTTCTCATAAAATTTATGTTGCCTATGGCTATTGGGTCAAGGATTCTTATGAAGCTACTAGTCAAAGGTGCTACCTAATATAAATGATGATGCCAAAACCAATAAGAATGGGCTTGATTTGAATTTATTGCACTCATAATAAATGGGTCCGCAGGGAAAAGGGTGTTTTGTTTGAGTAAAGGAAAGATTGTAGCACTCATAAAATATGAGGGGAGTAATTCATTTGAATAATATGTCTATGGTATTGAGTCATGCATCCCAAAGGAGGTAGATAAAATTAGTGCACTAGTGCATATTCTACAAAGCACTGCCACTCATTGGTGGGCAACACAAAGGCCAAGCTTTTCAACTTGGAAATATGTGAAAGAAGTAATATACATTAGGTTTGTAAAAAAGAATGAGGACTTATATATTTTTTCTTACTCAAGTGACTTTGATCAAGTAGCATATGTGCACTTGTGTGAAAAAATTTGGACTAACTAAGAGGATAATGCACCAAGGAACCTGTGGGTACATGCCTTCTATATGACCCTCAAGACATGGGTACAAGTCTGATACATTGTTAATGAAATGTTTCATGAGATAACATAATGGGATGTACTTAAGGAGAGGTTCATGCACACCTTCTCCTTTTATTTGCATAAATTAGAACTACTCAAGCTACTAAAAGTCATTCATAGAGTAGCGTTTGAGGACACTAGCATCCTAGAGGAGCACCTAAGAGATATGTTTAGGGAGAAAGGACTAGTTTTCTTGACTTTATTTGAAGATCAGGTGATCAGTAGTGACTCAACTAAAGAAGATGATGAAACCTAGAAGAAGCATAATTGGAAGGCACTAATAGGAAGACAAAAACTTATGTTCCATGTGGGTGATAGTGCCATAGATGAAGAATATTTGACACATCTTCAAATAGAAATTGTAGACACCTAAATCTGCCATTGATAACCTCCAATTAGGATTTTGGCCAATTTCCACACAAAATGCACGATTTGGCCTAAAAACACTAAAACATGCTAAATGATTTGAAACTAACATATTTAAGTGCCAATTTTGGCCAGGGTATCACTAAATGGGGTAATGTAATTTATGGGCTAGCTAACTTTGATCAGTTCATTTCGAGTCAAAATGCCAAATTTGCACCTGAGTACTCTGGATTGCTCTTCCCTATAAAATATTTTACACAAGACATGTGCCTTTGTTATTTATTTTTGGCAACATCCTCAAAGGTAATACGGTTCCAACACATTTGACATTGCCTTCTAATTCCAATATAGTCAAATTTTGGATCAATAACAAGATGTTTTGATTAATTTGAGTAATTTGTGCACAAAGTACTTAACCATGCTTAAGATATAATTAACCCAAATCAAGGTCTAATTAATAATTCCATGGAAACTTGTTGAATACTTGTTTTTAGAAATGAATATTGAATATCTGCATCATCAGGTGACCTCATTTCTTAGGAAGACATCCCTAGGTCATAAATGCCATAAATATCAAGATTCATGCCCTTCATGCCTCATCAATGCCTTCCATGATGCCATCCATGAATATTAATTTCCCCTTCTTATAATTCCATGATGAGGATAATTAAAAACTTAATTCCAAAAATTTAAGTAATCCTCAATGACACATCTCAGTCTCGAGATGGATGGTTTAGGTTGATTCTGATCAAATCTAAAAATCTATAAATAAAGAGGCCATGAACATCATTTCTAAGCTATTTTGGTACAAATTTATAATGCAAAAATATCTTTAATAATACATTGCAACTAGTGTTACCATGCCAAATTGATTTCAAACCATGCCAAGCCATAAGCCAAAGGTGCCAAGGAGAAGAAGAGATAGCCAAACCTCCTTTGATGAAGACTTTTTGAGGACAAGTCAAGCAAATCACCACTACAAAGGCATTTAGAGAATCTAATTAAGGTGAAGAAATTATTGTATTTGATTCCTTTCTTTTTAGTTGTGTTTGTCATTTGATTTTTGTTAACTAGGCTCTCCCTAGTGCCTAGGCCTAGAGATGTTATGCTATTAGTGTGTTTATTTCATTTTGTTTTTCATTTTGTAACTAAAACCATATAAACATCCTCTCTTGAGTCAAATTCCTAGATCACATAATGGCATGCCCAGTGGGAAAATATGCATCTCACACCTAAAAGAGATCCTTTTTCAACTTTAAAATATTTATTCAAACCCTTAAAACTCTTACAAATTGATTTTTCTAACTTTATTTTGCCAAATTTTGTTTTCCATGATTTTACATAGTAACTGACATCGGTAAGTAAGACCAACATTGGTTACATATCTTAACTGATGTCAGTTAGAAAAAATGACATCAATTATATCTTAGATAAATACCCTCTTACCATGGAATTATTCTTGGTGTAAGGTGTGCCTCAAGTTCCATGTCATAGTACTGTTATTTGAGGGAAGGGGGTGTAAAAACCCTACTATATAATGCACATTTACTATTGGATGAACACTTAAAATCCTCTCAAAATGATGTATATTGATGGATTCCAATAATACTAAGCAACCTTGTTAGTTTAGGATTTAAGGGTGATTAATTAGTTAGTATTGTCCTAGATTAAAGTCTTGTTTGAAGTAAAAACTTGGTGTAAACAAACAATACAAAACCAAAAACATAGTCCAAATTTTCCTTTAAACAAAGAGGCATTATGCTTCTCGTATGAGATCATCAATTTGCCTTGTTAATAATTTAATCAAAAGCTTGAGAGTCATATCATCCACTTTAGCATATTGATGTTACCCAATTGAGTTTAGACCTTTACTAAAGTTGTTTAAGTCCACTTATAATTAAAATTTAGAATTACACCTTTACAAGTTCACAAAGTTGATGTGTTCAGTGGGTTTGCCATTTTCACTAAAATTAAGGGAACTTAGGTTTAATTTCTAATTTAGGTTGAAGGACATTTAAGACTCATAATCATTGTCATGACTTGATAGACTTAGGCCATTTTGTGGTAAACACTTTCACTTTGAGTGTATTCACCATAAACATTTTGAGTCAAGAAAAGTAGCGTTATGATGTCAAAATTATGGGAAAATGTATTTTCCCTAGAGAGACATTGAAACAAACTTTTTTATCACACCTTTTAGGTAGTATATCATCGTTATGCTTAGCAAAAAAATTCAAATATTGTTTCATAGACCATCTTTCATAGAGTTCCAAATTTGTTCCTACATTTTTAGACCAATTTGAGTGTACTTTTGTGATCCTTTATCTAAAGCATAATTATACCTCTCACTTTTGTCTAGCTCATTTATCAAAACAAACCAAGTTTTATGCCCTTATTTATGATAAAATAAAATATTTCTAAATTTCCTTTTATTTCATACCTTATACCTAGTTGATCAAATTTCATGTCCAAGAATCAAATGCCTAATGTTTGCTAGAAGTATTTCAAATCTGTTAGATTAAAACTTTCATCTATTTTCAAAGTCTAGCTTTTGATGTCGTTTGGCCAAGAGTCTTAACATATGCCTTTTTTGAGCCTAGCTTTTGATGTCATGTTTGGCCAAAAGACCTAGCAAATTTTAAATTCCTAGATTAGACTGACTTGAAACACTTCAACCTTAGAGTTTGGTATTCTGATTTTGGTCCATTTACTTACTTATCTTTGTGTGAATAGTGAAATGTTAGATAATTTACACTATATTTTTTCCTCACAAATATTTGCATAAACCTTTTGATCCTTTAAATAAATCTAGACCAAGTTGAAGGCATCATTTGTTTTAGATTCTATTCTTTTTAGATTTTGTAGAACTCTTTGACCTTTTATCACGAAGCATTAACTATGGATCCAAATATGTATTCCTACAATTATAGTCGACTCATGTACAACCCAAGGATTAGTAATGTGGTTACAGAAAAATAAATAGTGTAAGACCCCTATATGGATAATATTACTTATGAGATGGATTCTTATCCCTCATATAATACTCAATCAGGGACATAAAGCCAAGATCCATTGGAAAACTATCTCATTAACACACCATCTTTTTCAAAATAGGACCAATAAAAAATTGTGCAATACCTAAATACAATACCCATAATGGATGAGCCAGTTCTTAACAGTCATATTCTACTAGTATGACTTCCACGTATGATCCATTTCTGTTGAGTGATATTTTTTAGAGAGCAAAGATGAGATTTTGGTTAGAGCCATAAGGCTAGGGGCCAATTTTGTAGAAGACTTATCCCATGAAAATTTACCAAGTCTAGTAAGAATACCCCATAATATCATTTACAATCAACAGGATTCTTCTAGACATCCTATGGCTCTAGTCCAAACAATGTATCAAGACCCTAATATATCTAATCAAGGAAAAAACATCATGGAAGACCACTTTAACCAAATGCAGGAAGCATATTAAACCTAATTGAATCTAGCACATGATTTAAATCAAATAAACATGGTAAGTAAGCCTCTTATTGACCTGGTTCCTTTAATAGGAGTGTTGATAGAGTTAACTAGATAAGAGAATCCATGTTTAGACCCATTCATACAAAGTAATTTTCTAGATAACTTGATGTATGTGCCTATTATTAAATAAATGTCTTCGACCTCTACATAGAATGGTGAACCAAACGTAGTGGACAATGTGCAAATAAGATCTAATCCTGATTAAAGTGGTACTAATGTATAAATAACTAGCCAATAACATGTGCCTATAGTTAATCCCATGAGTAGTTCATCATACCAAGGAATAGGGTTTTCTATACCCTAGGCTCAACTATTTACTTCCTCAAGTGTAAAACCTATGATATTAGGTAATAAAATAATGGCCAATGTCACACCTAAACAATAGAATGTGATGAATCCTACTCCCCCTTAATAGGTAGTGAGTAGTATTCCACAATAGAAGACATAATCTAGTGTATCAACACAATAGAGGACAAATACATTGCCACCTCAATCAGGGGAAACTAATGTTTCACCTCACAAAGTAATGATGAACATACCTTTTTAGTCATAGACTAATATGCAAATTCAAAACCAAGAAATGAATAGTCAATACCATGCAAATATTGGTCAACAACAGATGCTAAATCTACAACTTGTTTTCACTTCTCTATATGGATTCATCCAACAAGGATGTACCCATATTTCTCAAGTACCTACTAGACAATTGTTGGTTCAAAATATGCCATAAATATAGAGATAGGGTCTTGATCCACAAGTTCCCATTCCACAATAAGGTTTAATTAATTGGTAGTATGTCCCTTTTCAACCATATTAGGCATAGTATAGTTATATCCCTCCATCCCAACCACAAAATCCTCCAAGTCAAACCTTTATCACCAACTGAAACTAGAATATCATGCAACCAAATGTGTAATTTCATGTACATCCTAATCCATGTATGCGTATTCTTGGTCCATTCCCCAACCTAGCCAATATACCCCAACAAATATTTACATCATACCCTGATCAAAGTGTACCACTTGTGACCTCCTAGTCATTTACCCAAACCAATTTTCTCCCTAAAATTAATGTTCCTTCCAATTTCCTATCCCAAAAATTGCAAAAAATGAAGGATGAAATTACTACCATTCAATTAGGTAAGAAAACTAAAAATTTCAAATTGGATGATGTGTGCTCCTATCCATTCAACATGGAGTATTTATAGATATCATTTCTTCTAGGATATGAAGCACCAAAATTCAATAAATATAAAAGGAAAGGTGACCCTAAGTCTCATTTGACTGAATTATTTATTACATGTCAACCAATGGCATATATTGACATATACCTTTTGTTGTTATTTCCAAGGAGCTTGGTTGGACAAGCCTTGGAGAAATTTTTAAAATTTCCCAAGAATTTAGTAACATATTTTGATGATATTTTTGATAAGTTTGTACAACACTTTTCCTATAATTTTGAGCATGAAATTTCATTAGTGGACTTAATACAAGTAAATAAAAAAGATGGGAAGAGTTTTATAAGTTATTTATAATGATGTAAAGCACTTACAAGCCATTTCACCCATAGTTTACTAGATAAACAATTAGCCACTTTATTTTCTAATAATGTGCATAGTGAGATATCTTACCATTTGGAACTACAATGTGCACATACATTCAATGAGATCATTGATAAAGGTTTGTTGATTAAGTGGGAACTCATCAATATAGCAGTCATCAAGCTCAATTAAACTAATAAAAATCAAGGTACCAATCATGGAAATGGCCAAGATCAACATCTTGTTCAAGTGTAAGCATCATAACCAGCACAGGCCAATAACCAAGAAAGATTGAGGC
The DNA here is from genome assembly GCA_037957365.1 of Torreya grandis. Lineage (NCBI taxonomy): Eukaryota > Viridiplantae > Streptophyta > Pinopsida > Cupressales > Taxaceae > Torreya > Torreya grandis. Next base: position 1,290,696 of record JARHVA010003073.1, on the reverse strand, counting down.
AATTCAACTAAAATAGGAATGTTATGGGAAATGGAGTAACCAAATTTCATCTACACCACCTTTTAAGCTTACTCCTACCCAATAACCTCTTCAACCAATGCCACAAACATAGTAACCAAAACCTTCACAACAAATACAACAACCTTAACCATTGCAAATCCCTCCTCCTATGAGAATCATGCATGCACATCATGTCTTTAGTGACCTAGGAGAACCTATTGAATCTATTTTTCATAAGTTTATTTCCACTAATTTGATTAGTTAGCCTATACCAAAGCATTATCTATAAGGCATTCCTTAGCCTGATTAGTACTGTGAAAATGAATTCTATGACTATCATTGGGTCAATGAGCATAATCTACAAAGATGTGTCCAAATCAAGCATTTAATTGAGAATATGTTAGAGAATGGGGAGATAGCATTAGATAATGGTGCTTTCACTTCTAATCAAACCCTTAGGATTTATAAAAACCCCTTTCCCTGACATAACAATTAGAAATAGCAAAATGATCATCAACAACAACCATAATGGCTATTGCAGTAGCAAAATTAATAGTATCAAAATCAAATGCTAAACTAGTAGAACCAACAAAATTAGTAGTAAAACCCAAAATTATAGAATAATGGACAAAACCAAAGTCAAAATGGTAGAAACCAACAAATTTACCATGCAGTTGCACATGACTACAATAGGGTTATAGGTCATATTGTAGGGGTACCATTAATACCATCTCCATTAATCCTAGACTAAACACTAATTAGCCTAAACCATTACTAAACAATAGCATTCAGCCAAATTACATTGATAATCCTTCTTTGACCTAGGAATTCATATAGGCAAACCAACAAACTAGGACTTCCCCTTTTAGATCTTATAGTGAAAACTCATTCTTTCCACATGACCACATGCAAGTGCATTGATAACTGAGACTTGTCCTATCTGGTCATGTACCATTTCCAACATTGGTTAGCAATAATGGTCTAGGATTTAATCCCAATTATGAAATTACAACTCAAAGGTTTAATATTACTATCCTAGGCTAACAACCATCTACCACTTTGCCTATCATCCAACCAACTATTTAGCCTCGAAATAAGCCATTCACTACTGACCAAGACAAGAAGTTTGATCTTGTGGAACAATTGTAAAAGATACTAGCAAAAATTTCTATTTTAGATTTGTTGTGAATGTCAATAATTCACAAGAACATCTTGAATGAGTTTTTGACCTAATCCACTATTTATAGTGACATATCCCCTAATAATTTTTAATCTTTGGTTGGACACCTAGCTCCATCCTAATAAGTCACATTCAACCAAAGTGATATGTCATCCCTTGGCCCACTCCATAATAATCCATTATACATAGAACTTTATATAACACTACATAAAGTGAAATGTGTCCTTATAAACAATAGATCCAACCTCAACATAGTGTTTCTAAATCTCATCAATCTTCTTGGGTGCATAATGATAGATGTCTAGCTAGAAATAATAGCTATAAAAGCATATGATAATCAAGAAAGAGAATAATAAGTCACCATTTGTTTTCTAGTTATCATTAGGCCTTTGACTCATGATACAATTTGCCATGTGCTTGATCTTGACTTATCATAAAATATGCTTTTAGGAAAGCCTTGGTTAAATGAGATTCACGCAGTCCCATCAACACTAGACTAATGTATCAAGTTTTCCCACTTAGGGATGAAAGTGAATATTCTAGGAGATTTACTCCCATATGAACACTGCAAACATCCTAAGGCTAAATTTCAAAGCTATAATTATTAGTATGGAATGAATTAAAGTTCCAAGCAAGAAAAAGGAAAGGCTATACTTATTGATCCTTCACCAGATAATTTCATAGATCCTAATACCTTATATTCCATTTCCCACATGCCATCTCCTAAAGCTTCCAATAATTTCACCATTTCAAATAATGGACTAGGAGAGTATGTGACCCATGATACATTTCATATTTCCAATCTTCCTTAGAACCCAAATATCTTTGGGTGACCTAAAGTCACCCCACATATGCATTGGCAATAAAAGAACCAAAATAAGGGCCCTGTCATATTTTTGGTAGAATCTAGCATAGAACTTGATCCTCTTGAAGGGGATCAATCATGGTTATACAATAACAACCAAGATGATTTTTATAAAAGTGAAAAGTATCCTATTCCTAATAGAATCATGGAGCATCACAATTATGAAGGAAAAGGCCTAAGACCAAATCAGTAAGGAACCATCGAGCCAATTTCCATGACTAAGTATAAAAGGTCTTATGGACTTGGATTTAAACTACCTAGGGGTGACCCCATATATCTTATTTAAAATCCATCACCAATGACTAGTGATGATGATTCTAATAGTGAAGTAGAGTCCTATCATAGCCTCACCTTTGATAACCTAGCTAAAACCAACCTATTTGATAACAATGCCATTTACACCCTTACCCAGTCGTTCATCATAACCCATTACCATTATATTACCCCCAATTGATATATTGGGACCAACAAGAATCCATTATACTGATTAATAAGTTTTATAATGATGAAGCATTCTATGATTTCTTATGCCTTAGATACAACATTCTATTGGGAGATCAAAATTTAGGATTCTAAATCACATTAGATCCTATAGCCTATTTTACAAAGTGAGTGAACACCCTTAGCCAAAAACAAATAAGTAAAACATTGAGGTCCCAAAGAGAAAACCTCTTTAAGGTGCTTTTTGACCAAGTAAAATGTAAAGATAAAGGCCAATCTAGTGGTGAAAACATGTTTCATGCACTATTAGATTGGGGTGTTCATTCTTATTTGAACTTAGATCAGGAGACCACCAATGATAAACCTACCTATGGATCTAAGTTCAGATTTAAGCAATAACAAGTATTTTATCAAATTCTCCAAGAATTTTTGACTATTTTTGTTACATGGCTAGATCTTCCATTAGGGAATTTGGATTCATCATGCCTAGGAGATGTTAAAGAACAATTCCTAACAGAGGACCCTAACATAATCCAATGGTTCAAGTCATTGCCTAATATCCTAGAAGATGGTTCAACCATTCTAGTCAAAGATACAATAGAGATAAACATTAGGGCTCCATTAGACCTAAAATGGATAAAATTAGGCACATCCCTCATTAAGTAGAAACATGACATCTTTATAGCTCTATTGAGATAATTTCTAGATATCTTTACATGGGCCTATTTTGACATGATAGGTTTAGACCCCACGTTGGTTTTGCACCACCTTATGGTTAATCTTGTTGCCAAACTGGTAAAACAAAATCTACATAAGATGTATTCTTGCATTGCTATATTAGTAAAGAAAGAGTTGGAGAAACTCTTAGAAACAGGACGTATCTGATCCATTGATTACTCAGAATGGATCTCTAATGTGGTACCTATTACCAAAAAGCCTAAAGGGATAAGAATTTATACTATTTTTTGAGACATCAAAAAATCTTGTCCTAAAGATGATTTTCCCTTACCTAATATCAACATGATCATCAACTCCATGACAAGCTATGAAATGCTTTCCCCTTATGGATGGCTTTTTAGGGTACAACCAGATCAGAATCGCACCAAAAGACCAACATAAATTAACATTCACCACTTTATGGGGAAAATTTTACTATCAAGTGATGATATTTGGCCTTAATAATTCTAGATCCACATATCAAAGGTCCTTGACTATAATATTCTATGATATGGTGCATGATATTGTGGAAGACTATGTTGATGACATATTAGGAAAATACAAAAATAGGGCTGACTATTCAACAATGTTACATAAGATATTTGAAATATTGTGGGAGTAAAAAGTTAGACTCAATCCAAATAAATGTGTATTTGGAGTAACTTCAAGAAAATTACTTGGTTTCATTATGTCTCATAGAGGTATTGGATTTGATCTGGCTAAAGTCCATGCTATAACTGAGATACCACCATTAACCACTTTAAAGTAACTCTATAGTTTTTAGGGTAAGATCCAATCAATTTGATTATTCATCTATTAGTTAACAAGAAAGTGCCATCCATGTAGAAATCTTTTGAAGAAAGGAGTTGCATTTCATTGAGATGATCACTTTCAAATACCTTTTCAACAACTCAAAGATTATCTTGTTAATCTACTTGTTTTATAACCTCCTATGCTAGGTAATGCATTCTTGTTATACCTATCAGTTATTGGTCATGCTCTAGGGGAACTTTTGATTCAACATGATGACAATGTAAAGGAAAATGTTGTATATTACCTAAGCCATATCTTGGTTACATATGAACATAAAGATGCACCTATTGAAATAGATTTTCTAGCCATGGTCTTTGTAGCTCAGAAACTATACCATTACATGTTGAAAAATAAGACCATGGTCATTTCAAAAGTAGATCCGCTCAAGTATATACTATCTAAAATAGATTTACAAGGTAGAATGGATAAATGGATCATGATTCTCAGTGATTTTGACATAGAGTATATCAATTAGAAGGCAATTAAAGGATAAGTTCTTGCAGATCAACTTACTGAAGCACCTCTCATAGACACATAGTCATTCATGTTTCAATTTCTTGATGAATCTATCATGATAATAATTAACACAACCCTTGAGGAAAAACCCTAGAAACTATATTTTGATGGTTCATTTACTGCACATGGATCAGGGGTAGGTTTATTGTTTATTACACCACAAGGGAATATAATCCCTAAATCATTTAGAATCAAATTTCCTTATACAAATAACATGGATGAGTATGAAGTACTTATTATAGGTCTCTGAAAAGCAGTGCAATGGAATATATCTCATCTTCAAGTTTATGATGATTCTCAATTAATCATCAATCAAATTATAAATCATTTTCACACCAAAGATAATAAGTTAGTTCCATATAGAGCCATGGTTAACAATATTAAACAACAAATTACCACCACTCAATTTGAGAACATACCAAGGGCTAGTAACATAACTACAGATGCCATGGATTCTATTGGCTCTTTGATTTGACAAATAGATAAAGCTATAAAGTATTAGTTCCTCATCGAGAATTTGCCTACACCAGCTCATCAACCTTTAACCATTGAAATGATTTATGATATTATTGGTCCTAATCTATTTGGTACTCAAACCTTTAAAACTACCTTCATGACCAAGTTCTACCACCTAATCTCTCTCAAAAACAAACCAAATCCTTTATTCATCATTCCACTCATTATACTCTACTTGGATCCACCCTTTATCATCACAATTTTGATGGAACTCTACTTCATTATTTAACATCAACAAAGTCTACATTAATGTTAAGAGAAGTTCATGAAGGATCATGTGGAGCCCATTCTAGTGGGAAAGTCATATCCAAAAATATATTATGTACTAGTTACTATTAGACCACAATAGATGTAGATGCCACTACATATGTAAATATGTGTGACAAATGTCAATGGAATTCTAATATAATTCATGCCCCAACAAAAAATCTAAAATCTATGTTGACACCATGGCCATTTTGTACATGGGGACTTGACCTCATTGGGAAGATTAACCCCACTTCATCTTATGGACACAAACATGTCCTTACCTCCACCAAATATTTAACTAAGTGGGTTAAAGCTATACCCCTCAGTTATGTGATTGGAAAGCGAATTTCTAAATTCATCTTCAACCATATCATTTGTAGCTAAGGTATCACTTCTAACATTATATCTAATAATGGAGGACCAGTCAAGAATAAGGATGTAGATCAGTGGTGTAATAAATATAATGTCACACAACAATTTTGTATAGTATATTATCTTCAAGGTAATGGCCAAGCTGAGGCATCCAATAAAACTATTGTTAATATTCTTAAAATTATTTTCAATGATGTTGATCATGATTGTCACCTCCAGATATTTCTTTCCCTTTAGGCCTACTATACCAATCATCATACCCCCACAAGAGCCACTCTATACTCACTTATTTATGATATTGAATCCATCTTTCCCATTGAGGTTGAATTGCCTTCATTAAGCATCTCTTTCAAGCATGTCTTAGATAACCATGACTATCAAGTAGCTCACCTACAAGAGCTATACCTACTAGATGAGAAAAGCATAGCCATGCTCCATAATCTTCAAGCATATCAGAACTGACTCAAAGGCCAATCTAATTGGCATGTGAAGTATAGATAATTTGAACTTGGTGAAATTGTCCTTAAATAAAACCAAAAAAATACCATGGCAAATGAAAAACATAAATGGAAATTCAAACCAAACTAGATAGGGCCTTTCATCATTACTATAGATTATGGATCAGGAGCATATAGGCTTGCCACACCAAATAGAGATGAACTTCTAGATTTGATGAATATTATTCATCTCAAGTGGTACTATGCTTGATTGCTAAGGTGTATTATCTGTAAGGACTATTTTAGTTATGTTATTTTATAACTATTCTTCTTTGTATAAATACCATCCTTATCCATCCTCTTCATTGTATCCATTTTCTGATTCAAACCTATCAATTTGGTGTGTTCTAAAGCCTAGCCTATTTGACTTTGGTTTTTTACCATTCATTACACATTTTTAGCATTAAGTTATTTGATCAGTTTCATTAGTTGGTTCAAGTACTTTAGATAGAGATCATATTTTGGGATATTGTGATAGAAGTTTTGGTAGTTACATCTTTCATTTCTTATTCTTTCTTACCACCAGTCTTGCTACTAATTATAACCGCCTTTAGGCAAATTAATACCTTTGATCTATGCCATTGTGTATTACTTATAACCACCTATAGGAAAACTAGGGTCAACATTAAGCCTTGACGTACCAACTTGCCACTTCTTATGATATACTATGCCTTTCTACCAACTGTGCTTGTTTTATTTGAATTGACTATTAAACTAGTCAAATTCCTCTACTGAAAGGGCAAAACTAAAGTGACTTGAGGTCCTACTCTAGCAATATGTAGGTAGTGTTCAATACTTATTGAGGTCAGCTTAGTCACCCTTTTCCCCATGCTCTCACCATTTTGCAAGCAACCTAAGCCACACTCTCACCATTTTGTGAGCAACCTTAGTTCAAACACTATCATTGTTTTATGATCTTAAGCCATTTAGTGTCTCATCATTCTCGATTGAGTTGAGACACTCCTAATCAATTCCAAAAACATTTGAAAAATCATTAGAAAAGAACAAAAACATTGACCACTTTTTTACCTTAAGGATTATGGGAACCCTTACTAAGTTATAAAAAAATCACTTGTCATTTAGTTTCTCCATCCTTTTTGGATTTTTTCTCTCACACACTTTCAATTTTGAAATATCATTCCTCTTCTTATTTCATGTCCATTTTATTTATTTTCATTAGTTATCACATTCTTCCCATTCCCTAGGAGAACTACATTTGGCCTAAATTTTTTTTATTAGATATTACATCCATGGAACTATGTAAGCAGTGTCCACTTGTCTAATGAATATAGAGACAGATTAGCCACCCCCCTTTTTTTTTTCTATTCCCCCATTTTGTTTTTTTTAAGTTTTCACCTATTTTCTAGGGGTAATGTTTGTAGGGTTTTTATTGCATTGTTTTTTTGTTTATTTATTTTTTATTTTTATATTTGTTCATTTGCTTGTTTGTTTGATTTCAAGCACTATTGCCTTGATTCAGTTTATGTGTGTTCATTAGGTGATTACTTGTCCACACTTACAATTGAATCCATCCATATTCATATGTTTACATTGTCATCATGGTTTCTACCATTGGTGCATTATTTTCTATTAAGAATTGGATTATGAGAGTTAGTCCTTATACATATTTTACCCAAGTCCTCATGATGTTATACCATGATGCATACTGACACATGATACAACAAACCTTAGATTTAAGAATTCTATTCAATAATGGTGACATCTCTTCAACACTAACGTCATGATTCCATCCTTATCATATCCCAAATAGAGTACTTAAACATGAAAGAATGTCAACCTTTATTAATTTGGATGAGCATTTCCCTATTAGTAGGTTGTTCTATTTCATCATTACCCTTTGTGTTAAGTTATCATCATCCTTAGCCAAGTTTATCATGTTTTCCATAATTGGATCCCCATGATTATAATCAGCTATGGGAAAATCATTGCACACCATCTCAAATGCATTTCTCAATGATTATAACCACCTTTTGGAAAATCATTATTTTATCAACACTTTACTTTTTTTAACTATATAAGGGCACATTATTCTCTTGTTTTTCTATCCTAACTAGGGTAGTTTCATCTTCTCAATTATTATAACTACCTTTGGGAAAATCATTGTGTTATCATACCACATTACCATTATCAGGGTACACTATTTATAACCACCTTTGAACAAACCATTATGCACCATCCCACTTGCATTCTCAATTATTTTGACTACTTTTTCAATATCATTATGTTTTCACCCCATCATCTTTCCTTTCTTTGGTCCCCTCATTTTGATTCTTTATTTTTGAGGGACCATTTACCAACATATTTATGACAATCTTTCCCTTAAGGAGGCATCATATAGTTAGTTTATCATCATTGTAGTTGTAGGCATACATGACCTTTTCATTCTTGAGAAGATGTTACTATGCTTATAGCTTTCAATGCCTTCCCAAATAGGGGCAAATTATAGACACCTAAATTTGGCCATCGATAACCTCTAATCAGGGTTTTGGCCAATTTCCACCCAAAATACACAATTTGGCCTAAAATACTAAAACATTCTAAATGATGTGAAACTAACATTTCAAGTGCCAATTTTGGCTAGGGTATTAGTAAATGGGGTAATACAATTTATGGGCTAGCTAACTTTGATCAGTTCATTTTGAGTCAAAATGCCAAATTTGCACCTAGGTACTCTGGATTGCTCTTCCCTATCAAATTATTTACACAATACATGTGCCTTTATTATTTATTATTAGAAACATCCTAAAAGGGAATACGATTCCAACACATTTGGCATCACCTTCCAATTCTAATCTAGTCAAATTTTGGACCAATAACAAGATATTCTAAGTAATTTGTGCATAAAGTGATTAATCATGCTTAAGAACTAATTAACCCAAATCAAGGCCTAATTAATAATTCCATGGAAACATGTTGAATACTTGTTTTTATAAATGAATATTGAATATCTACATCATCAAGGGACCTCATTTCTTGGGAAGACATCTCTAGGCCATAAATGCCATAAATATCAAGATTCATGCCCTCCATGCCTCATAAATGCCTTCCATGATGCCATCCATGTGTCTTAATTTCCCCTTATTCCAATTCCATTATGAGGATAATTATAAAATTAATTATAAAAATTGAATTAATCCTCAAGCACACATCTTAATCTTGAGATGGACAGTTTAGGTTGATTCTGATCAAATCTATAAATCTATAAATATAGAGGCCGTGAACATCATTTCTAAGATATTTTGGTGCAAATTTATAATTCACAAATATCTTTAAAAATACATTGAACTATTTTTACCATGCCAAATTGATTTCAATCCAAGCCAATCCACAAGCCAAAGGTGTCAAGGAGAAGAGGAGATAGCCAAACCTCCTTTGATGAAGACTTCATGAGCACAAGCCAAACAAACCACAACTACAAAGGCATTTATAGAATTCAAGGAAGGTGAAGGAATTATTTTATTTGATTCTTTGAATTTTAGTTATTTTTTTCAATTTATTTTTGTTAACTAAGTTCTCCCTAGTGTCTAGGCCATAGATGTTATGTTATTAGTGTGTTTATTTCATTTTGTTTTTTATTTTAAAACTAACACCATACTAACCATCCTGTCTTGAGTCAAATTACTAAATCATAGAAAAAAATGAAAGTACAAGTTAAGTTGAAGACTCCCATCAATAAATAAATTAACCATACCATTCCCCACTCAAGACTATTAAGGTATACATTAGTGTGGATGTGGAGCCAAAGATTTCCACTCTAGGAGCATACTGGTCTGATACAAAGATGGCATGAATTATGGTCTTCTTGAAAGAATTCCAAGAATTTTTCATATGAAACTACTAGGATATGAAGGGTACCCACCCTTCCTTTGGGAAAATGAGCATTAATCTGGTAGATGGTCCAAGGTCTAACACCTATATAGAATGAACCCCAACCTATACACTAATGTGAAAATGGAGATTAATGGGATGATAGCTACATGCATCATCTACCCTATATAGGATTTTTAATGGGTGAACTTGATGGCCATAAGCATCAAAAATTATGGGCACATACACATTTGCATTGATTACCAACTAGTAAACGTTGCTTATGTCACTAACCTCTTCCTAACCCCATTAATCAATGAGGTCTTGGATGGCATTGTAGGATATGAAATTTATACATTCATTGATGACTTCTTGGGCTACCATCAGGTCTAGATAGAAGATGAGGATAAGCCTAAAACCACCTTTGTCACTAAATGGGTTTATTTCACCTATAGTGTGATGCCTTTCTTACTCAATAATGTGTCAGCCATATTCTACAGAGGGGTGATCACCATGTTCAAAGACATCATCCATAGGTTCTTCTAAGTATACCTCGATCACTAAACTATTTATGGCCTCATGAAGGATGATTAAGATAATGTACACCTCATGTTTGAAAGGTGAACAAAGCTAAAAATATATTTGAACCTGAAGAAGTTCATCTTAATGACCCCTTTTGAAACCTTGATTAGTCACATCATCTACAAAGATGGTTTATTTATTGACCCTGTGAAGATAGCCATAATAATCTAGCTCTAGACTCCTTTAACATAGATAGGCATTCACACCTTTCTTGTCCATTATAGATATTATAGGAAATTTATAAATAACTATGAAAAACTTGTGGTACTACTAAAAGATATTTTATGTAAGGATGGGCCATTATATTTTAGTAGAGCATAAGAGGAGGAATTTAAAACATTGAAGCTAAAACTCACTAATGGACCTATTATATAGTTCCCTAATTAGACAACACCTTTTCATGTCCATGTCGATGATTTTGGCTCTATTATTGGCACCATTTTGGTGTATCTTTGTGAAGTTAAGATGGATCATCCCATCTCTTTCTTAAGCAAAAAATTGACCCAAGCAGAGTAGAATTACATAACAATAGAGAACTAGGCACTTTCTATGGTCTATGCCTTGAAAAAATTTATGTAATATTTGATATTAACCCCTTTCATATTTTTTACTAATCATGAGTAACTTAAGTACATCATGAACAAGTTTATTTAACATGGGCACATATGCAGATGGATAGTTCTATTTCAAGATTTCTTGTTCTCTATTGTTGTTAAAGATAGAAAGTAGAACTTGAGGCTAGACCATTTGTCCCACATCAATTCTAAAAATATGGTATAACCTTAAGGATGATATGTTGGATTCATAATTGTATAGATTATATCATGTCCCTAAGGTTTTGGTAGAGATCACTAACTTTATAACATCTAGGCTTGCACCTTAGACTATGACAAATAAAGAAAAGAAACATCTAGTAGTTTATGTCTTTCCTTTTTATCTCATTAGTAAATAACTATATAAATTAAGTAGAGATGAAGTGTTTAACTAATGTATAGTAGATAATGAAAGATAATCCATTTTGTGAGAAGCACATGAATGCATAGTAAGAGGTCATTACATAAGAGAGGTAATGTCATACAAATTGTTGAAGTCAAGCTTGTGGTGGCTAAGACTATTTCAAGACATAGAGGATTTCATTAAGGCATGTGACATATGCCAATGCACAGGGAAGCCCAACCATCAGGATGAGATTCCTCTCATCCCCATTCTTACCCAGGCACCATTTTAAAAATGGGCCATTGATTTTATTAGACCGATAAGTCTCATAACATGATGCATAGTCATAAGGTATATTATAGTGGCCATTGATTATCTCACTAAGTGGGCCAAAGCCATGCTAATAAAATAATACATAGCTTCAATGGTAGTGCACTTCATCTAGGAGAACACAATAAGTCACTATGAGGGCCTACTCAATCTAACTAGAAACAAGGGAACATAGTTCATCAATGAGATAATACACATTATTTTGACCGAATACATGGTGGTGCACCACAAAACCACCCCTTATCATCTACAAGAAAATGGCCTAGCTAAGGAATTTAACAATATATTAGGAACATGACTCAAAAATATATGTGACATTAGTCACAAAGATTTGGATGATAGATTATTAGTGGTGTTATGGGTATATCACACTATATATAAGATCCTAAACAAGGCAAAACTATTCCAATTGGTGTTTGTGGTTGAGGTAGTTCTACTGATGGAGTTCATGTTTTCATCATTACATTTACATGAATTGGTTTCTTAAACAACTAATAATCCTTAAGTAAAATACTAGAAGACTTTGAGCACTTGGATGGGAAGCATACCCAAGAAAAATGGAGTTAGAAGATTGAGAAGGCATACTAGAAAATTTAACATAATAAACATATCAAGCACAAGGAGCTGACTAAAGGAGCATTGTTGCTTCTCTACAACTCCAAGTACCTTGAAAACCTATATATAAGGTAGATGGGTCCCTATATCATCCACCAAATATTGGATATAGGTGCTTGTAAATTGTGCATGTTGCCCAGTGAGATGCTCCCAAGTCATTTCAATGGCAACTAATTGAAGCCATATCAATAATAGGATGCCACTTGCACCATGAGAACATGAACATCCCAATCACAAGTCAACTATGTTTTGATGACCAAAATAAGAGTTTGGTACAAGCCAAATAGTTCCTCTTAAATTTAGTTTGAATAAAGTGTTGAAATGGTACCAAGTGAATAAGTGATGCTTTGAAGCCTATCATGAAAATTTTATAGCACTAATTCATAATTATAGCTAGGTGAATTGATCACTTGTGCTTCCTAAGTGCCTAAAGATAGACACCTAAGTTATGGGTGCATGAGTATTTCTAGCTCTAAATAAAGAGAGTGCATAAGACCCTTATTTATAAGAACCCAAATGCAAGATACATCCAAGACCATATAATAGCTAATAAGGACTTTCTTTCATAATTCTAACTGGGTGAGTTGATCACTTGCACTTTCTTAGTGCTTGAGGCTAGACATATAAGTGGTGGGTGCATGAAATTCACTATAATGTAGAGAAAGATGTAAAATATCCATGTGCACAAGATGTAGATTGTAGGGCATTTAGAGGTACAATGTGTAGACACTTGAAAACTAAACATGATAACTTTCAATGTCAAACTACCTTTTGACCCTTATTTAACCTCATGTTTAGTAGACCACTTAGTCAATTAGACTCATTTACTAACTTGAACTTATCAAACCCCTAAATTAACACATTTGAATAAACCATTTAATTCACCCCTTTTAACTTTATTTAACTGATTTTATTCTAGCCCTTTGACTACAGATGGCCATCCTAACTATTAATAGTTGGTCTAATCATTGACGATTAGGTCTCCAATGATGCTTTAAAGTTTTAAAGCATTAATAGCTTTGTGTGAGATAAGTATCTCCCTAAATGACAACATGATCTTAAAACTATCTTTAAAACATCATGAATGGGAAAATTTATCCCCTATCAAATTAGTAACTTCCTCCATCCCAATTAACAACTTCATCTTATAAAAGGAGAAGAGGAAGAAGTGAATTGTATCTAGGATCCAGAATATTTCATCCAAGCTCTCTTACATATAGGTATCTAGCATCCTTTTATCAAGTAATAAACATCACCAAAGACCCAAAGTGTTATCAAAATCACTTTCAAAAGCTGAAGTACTATCACTCTAGCCAAACTACTTTAGCCATCCACCATCAAGTTTTAGGTATCTTTCACTTGTTTTCATTGATTTATCTTATTTCTAACCTCCCTACCCTATCAAACCCATTGGCATCTTATTTTCCACTTCTCAACCTCATAATAGACCTTTGTTTTTAAAAATACCCAATCTATACCTTTTTTGATCATTTCTAAATTTACACAGGTAACCACCAATGGCAAGCACAACCATTGATGGTCACTTCAATTGTCAATGGTTACCCAGTCATTGACAATCAACCTAAACAACTGATGGTTCACCTAACTACTGACAGTCACTATGGCATAAAAATATAGCAAGATATTTTTAGCCTCGTAACCCTAGTCAAACCCAACTTTCTTTATTTATGCCTAATTATAGTGCCTTTTCTAATTTTTTAGACCAAAACCTTACCATTTTAGCATAATTATTGACAAAATTTGCTACTCTTGGTCATTTATCTATTAGACAACATTCTAATTTCTTTGTATTGCATTTTTTTTATCTTATGCAAGTATACCTTTACTATATCATTTTTAACTTAATTGTTATAAAAGTGAAATGTTGACCTCCTAGTAATCAATATGATTCTTGGATCTAGTTCATGCTAGGCATTCCACTCATTTATTTGATAACAACCCCATTTTCTAGTGTCTTTCTTATCTACATGTTATTCCTTCCTAGCCAAAAAGGAGTTCCCATCATTGTTTAGATTCACATGCACATTTTACCAATTATTCTTATACATACCCTACTACTAGTTTCATTATTTACTTTCAAAATTAAGAAATGAGTAAAAATTAAGAAACATTTTGGCATGCCTGGTGGGACTTAGTCACCCTTTTCTTTCCTTTATTATTTTCTCATCAAATAAAATCTAAATATTTATTTTTGGGATTAAAATAAACCTCTTGCATACATTTATTACCTACTTGTCTTAATTCATCTAGTAACTTAGGAGGCAAAGTAATTAATCATAGCTTTCACAGTTGTTATCACACACTTAAGCCAAAACACAAAACAACTAACAGATCAAAACATACTTGAGATAATCCCTGACTAGGATTTCATCACCTAGTGATAACCTTACCCCTTCCCAGCTATCCTACTTGGATTTCACCACCAAGGGGAGAACCAACTCAACTCTTTGGTTGAGTATAAAATATGAAATTTGGTATATTTTGGCTAAGCACATGACACCCCTATTGCTACAGTGTGTGAAGTGAGGGGGTAGGCCCTAATACCAAGCCACATACTAAAGTTTAATATAGATTTCTCTCTTAACCACGTGAACTCAACCCAAAACCAACCTTATATTTCTTTTTAGTACCTGATCTACAGTCCAAATTTCCTCATCACACTTTCTAAGTAATAAGCCAAAATTGATCTAAAAAGAATCCTAAGATTTAAATAACTTTTAGTGTATGCATTGTTTATCTTGAATTCTTTTCTTTTGATTGCTCTTTATTTGAGGTGTGAGTTTCATCATATTATTTCTTATTTTCTCACATGATCTTTACTAGATAGTAGTTGAGAAACCAAACCAATCAACCACAACCTTTTTGTTCTTCTTCCATGGAATATAATTTTAATGATGAGGGTTCACCTCATTTTGTTCCCTCTCTTACCAAAATCCTAGTTGTTTTTAAGGGTGATATGGACTTTATTGCCTTCCTTGATAATAATTTGTTGGCCCTTCAACACTATTTTAACACCTTACCTCACCATACCTCTATTTCTTTAGTTCCTCCTATGGATCCTTCTTATAGTATGCCTCCCCATCTTATGGTAGGTGTTACCTCAACCCAAGCATTGACCACCCAAACATCTTGTTTCTCCACTACCAATACCCAAACCCAATCCAATGTTCTAACCTCTAACCAAACATCTCCTACCATACCCCACACTTTCCATATAGGTTCAACTTAACCTTTAGTTACCTATACTCCATCAACCATGGGGTTATCTTTTATCCCTATTTCTACCATTCCCTTCATTATAACTAATCCACCAACTTCTACCCCATTTCATAACTTAGTGCTTTCTATACCTCAAACACTTCCACCCATTATCACTAGATTCACCACTCAATCTCAATCTACCCAACCTCAACCCACTACCCTAACCATACCTTTAATTCAACCCACATCCATCCCTCAACAAGTACCCATGACAACCTATCAATATGTTCCTAACCCATAAGGATATATATCTCCTTTCACCCAACCATTTATGCCAATCAAACCTTATGTGGCACCATCTCAACCTTTTATTCCCACTTACCAATATGTGGCTTCTTCAACACCTTCTACCACCTATCCTTACATAGCTACCAACCAACCTCAATAGAATGAGCCCCTTAATTTGTAGCTTCCCAACCTCAACCAAATTTGATCAAGATGTTAATGGATAAAATGACCAACTTGGATTCATTTATCTCTGGGTCACATAACCTTTTATCCTATGATCAAAAGTTTAATGAACCCATTCATCCATCTAATCCCTTCCATTCTTATCCTCCTCAATGGGAATTACCAAAGTTTTCCAAATTCTAATGTAAGGAGGACCACTGACAACATCAGTGAGAATTCCATCATTCTTGCTACTTGATTGCATATGATGATTTTCTCCTTCTTTGAACTTTTCCCATGCCATTATCAAGACCAACCCTTGATTGGTATAGTACTCTTCCCACACACTCCATATTTTATTTCTCCCAACTAGCCCAAATATTTTTAGAGAAATTCTCAACAAATATATATAATTTTTTTTTATTACTAACCTCTATTCTATTAATCAATTTGATGATGAGTCAATTTTTTATTTCATGTCTAGATGGAAAGGTCTCATCAACCAACTTTATTTATCCTTACCCTAACCTAAATTGATTGAATTATTCTCTTGGGGTTGTGCCAAACATATATCCCCCACTCTTTAAGTTCAAACCTTAAAATTTTTTGATTAGGCATTCACCATGGCATGAAAACTTGAAAATCAAGCCATTGATGAAGTGAAATTGAAACTGTGGAACAAGAATTCTATCTTTAAATCCAATGACCCTTCTTCTAACAAAACCACTAACCAATCTAATACCAAAGCAAAAACATCCACAAAATTAGTTTTTTAAAAAACTTCTCCACTTCCAACTATCAACCAATCACCTCGAACCAATTCTTCCAACCCTCTTTATCAACAAAACCAAAACCAAAAATGAGCTCCTCCAAAACAATATACTCCTATTGTAGAATTTTATGCATCAATTTTGGATAAATTACTTTAATCCAACCTTATCCAACTTCCACCTATTAAACCACCCCAATAATTTGATGTTTTTCACCCTATTCTAGGTTGGTATAATGATAATGACCATTGTGCCTTTCACCAAGTCATAGGGCATGACATTAATAGATGTAATACCTTCAAAAGTCTTGTCCAAAACTTGATTAATAGTGGAGAACTTGTGGTTGATAATCTAAATTCACCTCCTAATCATCCCCTTGACATATTTACAAATATTTTCCTAATCATGATCCTTCTACCCATCACCATGATAATAAACCCAAATCATATCATTCTCATGAGGCACACATAATTAATGTTATTAATAGTGAGCTCATTATTGAGGAGACCATCACCTCAACCACCTCTTCCTCCATTTCACTCATGGAAGTGGTGGTATCATCTCTTATTCATTTGAATACCCAAATGGAGGGCTCAACCACCCCTCCCTCTTTATTTGATGATACCTTATCTTTATCTACCTCTCCTTTGGTGGAAACACTAAAGGAGACAATTATTGCTTTAACCACCCCTTCTTCTTCCACTCCATTTGTTCAAGTGGTATAACTACCCCTCATTCATTTAGATACTCAAAAAAATGAAGAAACCATGTCTACTCTATCACTTAGGCATAACACACCTACCTCCCCCATCATAAAACCATCCACACCATCTTTAGAAACTATCCCAACCCAAGAAAAAGTAACCTCATCTACCCAACCACCAATTTTATAACCATCCATCAAAAATAAAGATCGAGAAACCATTCCCTCTTTTCCACATAAGGTATTATGCTTTGAAACCAATGACCAAGAAATTAAACCCATTTACAAGCCTTTTTCTAAGCTAGTCCAAATTTTAGAGTTCACTTCCCAACCCAACTTTGATAGAGCCACCTTTTGGCATCATCTTGGACTCCATTAATAAAAAAATTTTGAATCCTCAAATTCACTTGAATCCACCCTTAAACCCATTATTACCTCTTTACCAAATACCTCTTCCAAAACCATAAGTGAACCATCCCAACCACCTACACCTAAAATTTCCAAATCACCTTATGCTTCTCTCACCAAACCAATCAAGAACCTAGGAATTCTTCCCACACCTAGTCACACTCACCCCACTTTGATGTTGGACTTAAGCCCATCTATTCCACCAAATAAAAATCCAACTAAACCAACTAAGAAGGTAGAGTTCCCAAACCTCCACCTCGAACTAAACCCATACCACCTCCTTCCCACTTACCTTCCATAATAGGACCCTATCCTTCTACCATCCAATTTACCTATTCTTCCTTTAAGAAATTATCCCACTTTTCTCCACCTACACCCATTAAAACCTTTAGTTATCCATAATTTTTAACTAACCTATCTACCTCTACCTTCCCACCTATAGCTAAACCTTCATCATCCAAGTCTCCCACTTTCAAATCATTTACCCCTAAATCACCCATAACTAAGAAATATTAACTACCAACCAAAACCATTCCACCACCTATAACTTCTAAAGTGTAATATATTTTTAAAAAGGCTCCCATCCCTAAAACTATAAACCCATTAGCTCCAACACCTTTGAATGAATCCTACTCAACCATCCTTAAAAGTTTTTGTAAACTTCCTCCATTAGCTTACCACCTATCAAACCATTATACTCTTATAATACCAAACCCTCGAGTTCAATGATAACTTGATCTATACATACCATACGGCACTAAGAAATGACATGGACAAATGCAAAGCTCTCTAAAAACTTGTTTATAACCTATATGATGAGGATGATCTATTAGTTAATAAACATTATTTACCTCTATTACCAATCCTAACATCAATATAACCTACCTAACATTTACCTACTCTCTAGCTCTCACCCAAGAGTGAGGAGGAGGAACTACAGCAAGAATCAAACCTAGCAAACCCCCTTATCCACACTATTCATGTAGTTACTCCATCCCAAGCCTAATAGAAAGATAAGGGAAAAGCCAAACCATCCATTCCATGGACTTACCCTTTAAACAATCAGCCTTACAACCAAAACCAAACACCTTCACCTTCACCTATACCACCACCAAAACCCAAAGTATCCATTTTGGGACCCTCTCCTTCTAATCCATCTGAATCCATCCAACGCATTATGTTGAAATAATTTCACTAGAAACTAGTGAAAATGAGCCTTTATGAACTGATCAACACCTCACCCCACCATTATCAAGCACTAATAAAATCTCTAAAATATATATAGGTTTAACTAGATGATCCATAACCTCTTTCACCCTTTTTTTGAGTCCTCTAGCTCTCTACCCTTGTCACCTTTTAGCATTTTGAAATACCTCTTGTACATTTTGAGGATTTTGATCCTCCCTTATTTATCACCATGTACATCAATCACACCCAAATCAAAATGGTGATGATTTATGGAGGAGATAGCATCAAGATTATCTCCTCCCTTGCATATGACCAACTTCAACTACCTAAAAACATCATGTCAAAAAGTATGGTAGTCTTTCACTTCTTCAATGATACCATGGCCACTACCCTAGGGACTGTTGTCCTCCATATCTATGTGGGGCCTCATATCATTCTTGAACTATTTTAAATTATAAAGGGTGAGTTATAATACAATGTACTACTTGGATCCATGCTATGAGTTGCATCCCTTCCACCTTACACTGATGTATCAAATTTAAGCATGAGGGATAAGTTATTATCATCAAAGTTGATCATAGTCCCTTTACCTATTTTAATATGACATATTGGCCTAATAATGTCCTCTTACCTCCTTCAACTACCTCATAACCATCTTATAAGAAAACCACCCCACCAACCAGAACCATCAACATGCCCACCCATAATAGTGATGAAGCTTCAACTAGCTCATCTATCCCTTCATCCCAAATTTTAGTTGGGGACCCCTTGCAATCCATTTTCTAATGTCTCTCTCTTAGGGAATATCATCTTTTAAATCTCGATGATTTCCCCACTCTAAAATAATATTGGAACCTCAAATTTGACCCTTCATATGATGCCAATATCATAACCATTATCCTTTTTGGGCTCCCTAATAATCAAACAAATTTCATCTTTAGGGGACTTGATCAACCACTTCTCACTCTCGCTATTACCCTATTCATCCAACCATTCACAACCAATTTTTCCTACCTAGAGAAACTAGCCTTTGCCAAAGCTTACCTTTATAGGTGCACTTGGAAGGGGTTTAGTCTTGGCCTATATTAATAAGGACCTCACAAGTTACGCATAATCAAAACTCAAAAATCTTGTGATATTTTTGGACTTGGGTTTATACCACCACAAGAACCCACATCACCAAAACCCATTGCCACCATCCATGAAGAATTTCCATCCTCACCAATCCCATCTCCCGCAAAATCTAAGGACTCCAATATCATCCCATTTGACTTTATTATCAATATCACTAGTTTAGGCCCCTTGACCTATCAAAAGAATAGTTGAACTAAAACCCTTCCTCTCATCCATCTTGAAATGATTGAATGTGATTTTCCTACCATCAAGACCATCCAACATCATGATGATGATTCCATTTTTACCTATCTTAGTGTGGGGTGTTCTTTAATTCATAAAAATCTCCCTCATAATAATAAAACTATACTAAATGAATCCATGATTAATGTCAACTTGGGCTCTTAGGATAGCCCTCATATCATAAAAAAAAATGACCAATATTTAAATTCCATAGAGTAAAAAGATTACCCTCTTTCCTTCAAGACCAAAGCATAGCATTTTCTTGGTCCTATCAAGATATGTTTATAATTAATCATTTTATTTCCCTCCACAAAATTTTCACTCATCTTGAGGTTAAGCCAATTTGGCAAAAGCTTTGTAGGATGCATCCTCACATAGCCCTTCTTGTCAAAGAAGATCTTTAGTGTCTCTTATCTATTGACTTCATTCATCCCATCTAATATCCATAATGGGTTTCCAACATTGTTCCATCACCAAGCCCACAAGGGGCCTTTGCCTCTGCATCTACTTTCATGGCCTCAACTTTGCTTGCCCAAAGGATAACTAAATTTTTCCAAACATTGACCAACTTGTTGATCTTATAGCCAGCCATGAAATGTTATCTCTCACAGATGGTTTCTTGAGATATAATCAGATTTTGATTGCCCCCAGAGATTAGAATAACACTTAATTTATTACCCCATGGGGAACCTTCTACCATAGGGTCATGCCCTTTGGAATAAATAACACTAAAACAACCTATCATTGGGCCATGACCTATAAATTTCATGATCTCATCCATAATATTGTAGAGGACTACATGGATGATCTCCTTGGGAAATCTAAACACCACAAGGATCACCTAGTTGTTCTTTCCATCATCTTCAATTAACTAATCCATTATCATGTCAAGCTTAACCCCAAGAAATGTATTTTTAGAGTCTTATTGGGAAAGCTTCTTAGTTTCATTATCTCTCTTCATGGAATCAAAATAGACCCTGCTAAAGTTAGAATAATCTTGGAGATGCCTCCTCCTACCAACCTTATGAAAATCTCTCACCTATAGGGATAACTTCAATCCATCCATCACTTCATCTCCTAGTTATCAAATAATTTTCAACTCTTCCACCACCTCCTAAAGAAATACACCTCTTTTAAGTGGACCAAGGAATGTCAACAAGCCTTCCATTTAATCAAGGAGTATATTCTCTCTCCACCTATCCTCATCACTCATAATAAAGACCAGACCTTTTACCTATATATATCTACCATGGTCCATTCCATATGAGAAATGCTTGATTATTGCAATGAATAGAATAAAGAGAAAGACATCTATTACATTATCCACACCATTATCAAATATGAAATTTGATAAACCAATCCCAAATAACTTTGCCTCACTTTAGTCTTTTTGGTCTCCAAAATCCATCACTATCTTCTTAATCATAAAACATATTTCATCACCAACACTGACCCCTTCAAGCATATGCACTCTAATCCATACCAAAACTAGCATATGGCTAAGTGGCTTATGCTCCTATCTAAGTTTGATCTTGAGTTCCTTCTATAAAATTCCATTAAAGGACAAGTCATCACTAATCAATTGGTTGAAGGTCCTCTACCAAACAATCAACCACTTCCTCTTTCCTTTTTAGATGAGTCCATTGCAACTCTCTCTTAGGAGGATCCCACCTACCAAATGACCATGTTATTCAATGTCTCCAAATGCCAAAATGGTGGGGGTGATAGAGTTATTCTCATTCCCATTAATGGTGAACCTCTTACCCTTTATATTAAACTTGACTTCTAATGAACCAACAACATATATGAATATGAATCCATAGTCATATGTCTCCAAACCACCCTAGCCTTGGGAGTTAAAATAATCAGTGTCTTTAATGACTCCCAACTAGTCATCAACCAGGTCAGTAGATCTTATCAATGTAAAAATGATGTCCTCCTAAAATACAAAAAAATCATGGACATACTCTTAGCATCATTCAATCATCACCTTATTCAATTAATTCCTTGATCTACTAAAAATTTTGTATATACGATGGCATCCCTTACTTCCCAAATTCCATCTCAACCTATTGAATCTAAATCGTTTATCACCATCCATCATTTTATCACACCCTCATATATTAGTTTTGATCTTCCTACCATTTATTGTATGGAAACATCTCCTTATGACATTTAGTATGACCAAACTTTTGACTACCTTAACCTTGGAATTATTCCTCTAAACCTTTTGAAGAATGCCTGAAGAGCTTTTATTCAGGGTACCTCTCATTACACCATACTAGGGGTAATTCTTTAAAAATGTGGCATTGATGATATCCTTCTCCATTATCTATGTAGCCATGAAGCTTCCCACATTATCAGGGAAATGCATGACAAATTTTTTGGGGGACATTTTAGTGGCCTAGCT
The DNA here is from genome assembly GCA_037957365.1 of Torreya grandis. Classification (NCBI taxonomy): domain Eukaryota; kingdom Viridiplantae; phylum Streptophyta; class Pinopsida; order Cupressales; family Taxaceae; genus Torreya; species Torreya grandis. The sequence goes on along the minus strand of JARHVA010003073.1, from coordinate 1,267,732 downwards.
ATTTCTAAACCTATCTTATGCCTTGGCTACTATTCACCCACCCTTAATCAAGATTATTGTGATTATGTAAAAGAGTGTGTGAAATGTAAACAACATGCTAACTTACATCATGAACCTCCCTATGCCTGTCAATTATCTAAATATTATTGGCCCTTATTGTAATGGGGTCTTGACCTTATTAATGAAATTAATCCCCATTCTTCATAATGGCATCAATATATCATTACTGATACCAAATATTTCACCAAGTGGGTGGAGGCCATCCCTATTATCTCAACCAAAGTTGAAAAAATTATTGAATTCATCAATCACCATATCATCTACCACTTCATTGTTTCTCATAAGATCATCACTGATAATGGTAAATATTTCAAAAATAAGAAAGTATAAGGTCTTTGTAATGCTTTTGGAATCAAGTTAAGCTTTTCCTTGCCCTATCATCTTGTTGTCCCTGAAAAATGACTTCTCATTTTTGGGACAACATATGAACTACTTTGGCCCTACAAGACCAAAATTGTCCCTTCCCTTTACAAAAATTTGTTCTAAGCTTTCATATTCCTCATTTTTCAAGCTTTTCCAATAAAGGGATTAGTGGGTTCAAAGGTTCAATGTCATCAGCAAGAGCTAAACGCATTTGTTAGAGGCTCAAAGTTTAACCATTTCAAAGGTTCTATAGCTTCGAGCACTTAATGAGTTTCAAAGGCTCGAACCATTGAACCATTGAACCTTGAACCATTTCGGTTCATCAGTTTAATGGGTTCAATGATCAAGAGGTTCAACAAATTTGGTTTAAAAGGATATAAAAGGGGCTTAGCCAAATAAATGGAATGAACCATTGAACCTTGAACTGCTTCAAAGTTTAATGGTTCGAAGGTTGCCCCAGTTAAGGAAAGAAGTGCACGTAAAAGCAAGAGTCAGGCATATGTTTCCAAGTGTCATTAGCTAATCCCATTATACTTTGTTTCAAGAAGTGGCAAAAACTACCACCTATCCCTTAAAGAGATCGACGGAGGCTAACAAGTGTCATCATCTGAAAGAACCTGAGTGAGCCCCAAGTGTTTCTATGATGCTACAAAATCCTGATAGCAGAAAGTGCTAGGTGTTGACGGTGGAGGGTTTCAAAATGATGCAGTGGAAGACTCCATGTGTCATTGGCAAGAAGTAATGGATACTACCATGTGTCAAAGAGGGATGCCCTAGCAGAAGGCACAAAGCCAAAGAAAGGAATTTCTTCAGACAAATTATCTAAAGGAATTTCTTTAGAGTTTTTGTTCAAAGAAAATGAAGGAAATACATGGAATAATAGGCCTACCGAAGATGAAAAGCTTGAAGGATACCAAAAGGATAGAGACCCTTATGGAGGGACACTTGACACATAAAATGGACCCTATTCAAGATCCTAAAGGGCAAGTTATCTTCAATAAGGGTTGAGCCTCAAAATTGCAATAGAAGCTACCAAGTGTCACATGCCAAGACATAATTTCAAATGAAGCTTCAAAGTGTAGAACTCACCATGTGTCCCATCCCAATGCAGTGAAAGATACCATGTGTTTGCATCCATGACCCTAGCCTTTAATAGTTTTAAAGCTTATTCTGATAAGCTTATTTTAAAGACACAGATGCTGCCATGTGTCCTTACTCATGTCATAATAGAATGATAGGCCTATGAATGTCAAATTCGAATGTCAAATTCAGAGTGACTGGCTAGCTGTTAACCTTCAATCGACGAAAAACCCATAAACACCAAATTGGCTACAATTGTCTATTGATTTTTGTAGACTCAAAAGGTGAACCTAGATGCATCTAAAGAGCTTAAGGCTGGGATATAGAGAAGGAAGAGACAAAGAGGGAAACTCAACAGGAGTTATTTATAGTAGGTGAAGTAGTTCATCGAGTAAATATTTGGGGCCTCCAAACATTAAAAGCACCATCTATTTGTCCCCTTTGAGGTAAAGGTAGAATAGACAATTGCATGGCTAGTAGGTGATGGAATGAGTGATTCAAGCTAAGGAGTAGACAAAGGAGATGAACCAGCACACCATAGTTAAAGTAGTCGCCCTATTCTAGCATGACAAAATCAAGAATGCATCTAAGGCATTAATGCACTGAATGGATCACCCCATGAGAAAAGGTGCCAGGCCTCTCTCTACCTCTATAAAATGTAATCTTTCATATCATTGAAGCAGACTTTTCATTTTTACAAAAGTGAAACTCTACCCATTTTGAAAGAAGAAGACTGAGACTTTGAGCTCAGATTGTAATTTCATTTCATTTTATCTAAATGAGAAAGCAAGTTGTTTGCAGACTTTGTGCTATTTTGACTTGTGCTAATTTAGGAAATTATTCTTATGTCTATTTCCTAGAAGAATTCTTATTTATTTAATTTGACAGGTAGAATTAGTGAAGGTAACAAGGGAGGTGTCCTGAAAACAACTGTGAGAAGACTTTGTGCTTTCACAATTATTTTTAGTGTGTGTTTTTAGTTTCTTTCTGTGTTGAGGATTTTGGGATGACTTTGTGCCCCCATTATCCTTTGTGTTATACTCTTTGGGCAGTTAAGGTGGAAACTTTGTGTTTTATTTCATCCTATTGGTTACTGTGCTCTTTATCACTAGTTACTTTCACTACCTGAAAGAAACTCGTGTTCCCTATAAAAACCCTTCTAAAAGAAGAGAAGTGCCTTCATTATTTCCACCAAGATTTTCTCCTTTGTCTATGAGCATCATATCTAGAAGAAGAGAGATGGATGGTTTATTCTACCCCCATGTGTTATTTTCTAATTATTTATATTTTATATAGCTCCTACGTATCTATACATAACCTCCCCTTGATGAGAGGACAGATTTGTCCCCTATTGATATAGTAAACCTACACAACTAGCTAACCAATCTTCCTGCTATGGTTGATCAGAACTATTTTTTTTATCAGTATGCTGATTGACAAAATATTCACCCAACATTTTTTGGTGACTCCACTGGGGAAGAGCACGTAGTTTGAAGTCTCAGACTTCAAGCTGAAATAGATCTTGTTATTTTCCATTTTTTGTTCTACAATCTGGCAACTCCATGTTATACTAGAGGCTATAAATCCCAAGGTGTTGTTGACCCTAATTTTTAGTTGGTGTAACAGAGTAATTTTGAGTTGTTTCCTCCACAACCTCACCTTAGATGAACTAGGAGTCTTCCTCCTAGCCCTACCAAGCCACCAACACAAGGTAGAGCTTCTTTTTCTGCTACTAGCTGTGTTTTGCCTATCCACGCTCCACTTGGATTAGTGATCCCACTTTTACATAATCAAATCATGGCTCAAGGCCCCTGGGGTAACTCTTTTAGTCCACTAAATTTAACTCCACCTCTGCATGAGCTTCCACACAGTTCAAGGAAGAATTTCTCTAAATTCTTTGGTGATGGGAAAGTTCATCCTGATGAACACATCATAGCCTTCAACATAGCCTATGGTGTGATTGGGGTGGAATTTAAAGACATCGCAGTCAGGATATTCATGGAGACACTACAAGGCACTATTGCAGACTAGTTCTACCACCTACAAGCTGGATCAGTGACTAGTTGGGACACTCTAAAATAAAAATTTGAAACCAAGTTCAAACCTATAGAAGATGCACATGCCTTACTATCCCAACTCACTCAGATGAAGAAAGAGCCTCATGAGCCTATGAGGGATTTTATTGCCAAGTTTGACAAGCTAAGCCACAGGATTCCCATGGTCACCCAGCTAACACCTCAAAACCTCAAATGCTTCTTCATCAACTCACAACTACCTGAAGTGAGTTTCTTGCTAAGATGGGCCAGACACATAGACCTTGTTGCTACTCAGGACTTGGCTACTGAGGTAGAAGATTACCTTATCTTAGCAAGAAAGATAAGGAGAGACCCTAATAAAGATAAATCCTCTTCATCTTTTAAATACTCACCTACAGCCACCACTGACCCAATGGTGTAAAAGCTGGCAAATAAAATGCTAGCTCTCAAAAAGCAAGTGGCACAAGGGATGTCATCTGCTCCTACATATAAAGATATGCCCAAGAGAACATTCTAGAATTAGGCGTACTAAGGAAATGTTGCCAGGAATCAGGGACACCAAAATTTCCTTCCTCTTCCATAGAGGAACCTCACCCTTGAAGCACCTCCAAGCAACTTAGTAGTTAGATATCTTGAAGCTAAATCAGATTTCTCATTCTAGCCTGAGTTTAATCTTGAAGATGACACTAATCTCTTCACTGAGGAAGAATAAGAATTAGCTGGTGACTCCCATATTGGTTTCCTAAACTATTAGGATGAACCCAGAAGTGAAGGCAATGTAGCTAAGGGGCCATATGTTGTATTCACCCAGTTTAAGAATCAATCAGCTCAATAAGTTGATAAGGAGAAAGTAGAGGAGTGACCTCAACTAGTATTTTTAATTGCTAAGCGGGGATCCACTCTTCCTTTCTAGCCAAAGGACCCAGTGATTTTGAGAAAGGTAAGTATCCCAAATGTCCTTATGCCTTCTACTTCAAATTTGCAGTCTAGTCTTCCCCCCTTTCAAAAATCAAAAGGATGAACTCCCATCCTCTACTCTTAGCTCATTCCTCACATTTGATATCATTGACCATATAAAGAGAACCAAAATTCAAATGCCTAAATTTGAATTTCTATAATACCATCTTGAGTAATTAGATAGATTGGTCCAATGTGTTAAAAACTAGAACATCCCTGTTAAATGAGCAATTTCCTAAGAGACACATGATCCTGCTAGGAATGCACCCACTAGGAACAACCTTGTCATTGCTCCTCCTACTGGACCTAGTAGGATTAAACATTTTTATGTCTCATTGCTGATAAATAGACATCAGCTGAATAATTACATCATTGATTCTGGAGCTTCAGACAATGTCATGCCTACTAAAGTGGCTAAATCCCTTGACCAGAACTTTTGGTAGATGCTTCTCCATAGAGAACAAGTAAGTGCCTTTGCTAGGACAAATTAAAGATGCCTAATTTATGTTTGTTGCTTTTCCAAACAAAAGAATTAAGATGACTATCTTGGTAGTAGATGTCCTAGCATCATATAGCATCATCTCAGGTGGAATTTTTGCAGGGATGTTGGTGGTGAATTGAGCATGGATTTATCAGAGGTGAGGATTCCAGTCAAAGGTGCTATGAAGAGGATGCTCCCTGAGAAGGAAGCAAAATATGTGGTTACCCAAACCTCAACACTTGAAGCTCAAATTTTGTTTGAGTCTTCAGGCATGGGTAACTACTTTTTGTACATGGATGGAGTTCATAAGACATTTGATAAAGCTCCTACAGATGACAGCCTAGAAAGGCATTCAATTGGAACAAAAGAGGAATTAACTAAGCACAAGGCAAGTGTGGAAGTGTCTCCACCCCCAGATGAAGAAGAATCCAAAAGAAAATTAGTATCAAATGAGGTATGGATTCTTGAATTTGATGGCAGTTGCTCTTCCACTAGTTCAGGAGCCAGGGTTGTGTTAATATCTCCTGAAGGAGATATTTTTCCCTCATCTTATAAATTGAAATTTAGCAACATGAATAACACAACTAAATATGAGTCTTTGTTGCTTGGATTGAGAGCCACTCGAGATAAAGGCATCAAGCCCCTTCATGTTAAAAGAGATGCCAAACTAGTGGTTTGTCAGGTGAGGAACCTGTATCAAACCAAGAATGAAATATTGCATCATTACCATAATCTAGTCTGGTACCAGCTTGATGACTTTGATGCTTTCATCATCTCTACAGTTCCTAGAGAATTCAATGACTGAGCAGATGCACTAGCTATTTTAGCTACTCTCTTGGTCTCCCACCCAGATTTCAAAGGAGAATAGTACATGATTAAGCTAGTCTTTTGGCCAAGTGTACCTAATAATTCTAGTCATTGGTAGGTATTTAACAATGACAACCAAATCATTGCCTTCTTAGAGTAAAAAGATGGCTTTGAATGGTTGCATTTTGAAGGTAGTAAACCTCAGAAGTGTGAAATAGCTCCTAAATAAAATGTAAACAAAAGTGAGGAGTTCTTGCAACTCAAAGGGAATAAGATTCCCAAAGGCCTGGTTTCCCTTGAGAAGCTGTTTGATAAGCATGATAGATTTATCAGACAGCAGCCAATGGATTCAAGCTCATCTCAGGAGTTTGATCAAGTAAATCTGGGAACCAAGGAAGACCCCAAGATGGTGAATATTGGGAAATGTTGTACTCTTGAAGATCATTTCAAGCTCACCTCTTTACTCAATGAATACATGGATGTCTTAGCATACTCTTATGCTGACCTGAAATCACTCCAGCCTGACAAAATTTGGCATAACATCCTGCTCAAGGCTGATTCAATACCTTATAGGCAAAAGTTTAGGCATTATAATCCAAAAATATCAGGTACTATTTTATTTGAGATTAAAAAAATGCTAAATGCTAGGATCATTTTTCCAATCCATCATTTCACATGGATTGCAAATATAGTGCTTGTAAGAAAGAAGAATGGTGAAATTTGCCTTTGTGTGGATTTTAATGATTTGAATCAGGCATCCTTGAAGGATAATTATCCTTTGCCAATCATGGATGAAGTGCTATAGACAGTGATGGGATCAGAGATGTTATCAATGCTAGATGGCTTCTCAAGATATAATTAGGTCAAAGTTGGTGAAGCAGACCAACATAAGACTACTTTCACCACACCTTGGGGCACGTTTGCATATAAAAGGATGCCTTTTGGCTTGATAAATGCTAGTGCCACCTTCCAAAGAGCAATGGACCTTACCTTCAAGGATGAGATGGATAAGTTCATTGTAGTTTATCTTGATGACTTGACTATCTTCTCTAATCATCACCCAGATCATGTGAGCCATTTGTAACAAGTGCTAGAACGCTGCTGCCAGAATGACATTTCCTTAAACCCCAAGAAGTCAATTTTTAGAGTAATGGAGGGGAACTTCTCAGACACATTATATCCAAAGGAGGCATAAATATTGACTCAGATAGAGTCAAGTCTATCCAAGAACTTTCCTTGCCCACAAGCAAGATTGTTGTTCACTCTTTCTTTGGAAATGTGAATTTCTTACGAAGGTTCATCCCCGAGTTTGTCAAGAAGACTAGGCATATTGTAAACATGATGAAAGGAAAAGCCACCTTCAACTAGACTGAAGAAGGTAAGTCGGTATTTGAGGATATCAAGACTACCATTGCCCATGCTCCAATTCTGGCTTGTCCAGACTATGGCAAAGAGTTCACCATTTACAACTATGCTTCATAACATACGCTTTTAGCAATTCTAGTTCAATAGAATAAAGAAGGTATGGAATCTCCCATTTCCTTCATGAGCTATCCTCTCAAAGTTCATGAGCTGAAGTACTCAACATGGAGAAGCATGCTTATGCAGTGGTGAAGGCCATAAAACATTTTCATTTCTACATCCTCAATTCTTGAGTTACTGCCTTAGTCCCTAACACCACAATGAAATCTATATTGACTCAATAGGAGTTTGGGATGAAAAGAGGCAATTAGGTTGCAAAGATCCAAGATTTTGATTTGATCATTAAGCTAATAAAGTTGGTGCATGGAAAGGGGCTATGCCAACTAATTGCTGATAACAAGCCAAGAGGAACAGAGCATGAAGGACCAAAAGTGGATGACACACCAACAGTCCTCTTTGTCTCCACCATGAATGAGTGGTATTCAGGTATTGCTCATTTCCTTACTTATGGTGAGTGTCCTAGTCACCTATCTTATAAATAAAGGAGAATCATCAAGCTGAAAGCTACTAATTTTGTCCTTTGGGACAACGGCCTATACAAGAGGAACCTTGATGGAATGTTCCTTCGCTGTGTGGACAAGGAGTAACAAAGCCAACTTCTAAAGTCCTTCCACAATTAAGCCTATGGAGGACATTTTCCTACCCCTGTGACTGCCCATAAGATCCTATGAGCTAGGTATTATTGGCCAACTCTCTTTCAAGATGCATACAAGTAGGTCAGGGGATGTGAACTATGCCAGTAGTTTGTTGGAAGGCCCAAGTTAGCTACCCTGCCCCTCAAACTAGTGATCATAAAGGAGCCATTCCAATAATGGGGGATTGATTTTATTGGAGCTGTAAACCCATCATCAAGTGTTAGACATGACTATGTCCTCATAGCAATAGACTGCTTCACCAAATGGGTGGAAGCAGTTCCAACCAAACATGCTACTTCAAAAGTAGTATGCAATTTCCTCTAAGAAAACATCATGTCTATGTTTGGGGTCCCAATCAAAATTGTCACTAACAATGCCACCTGTTTCACTTCCCAAGAGATTACTCAATTCTATTTCCATTATAGAATCACACTCTCCCACTCTTCTGATTACTTTCCACAAGGGAATGGATAGGCTGAATCAAGCAATAAGAACCTGGTGACTATCATCAAGAAGCTAGTGGATGGCAACCAAAGGACTTGGCATAAGGCATTGGTTGATGCTCTATGGGTAGATAGAATTACACCCAAGAGGGTAATTGGTATGTCTCCATTCCAACTCCTTTATGGTGTCAATGTTGAGATATCAATCACCTTAGAATTGCCAGCATTAAAATTAGCTAAGGTGATTGAGGATCAAATATATGAGAGCTCACTTAAGAAGAGGATCATGTGCCTTGATGAGTTGAATGAGCAGAGAACTACAGTGGTGGACTGAATTTCCACCCATCAAATTTTGGTGAAGAAGCTCTTTGACTAGAAAGCAAAGAATCATGATTTCTAAATTGGAGATCAAGTCTTGCTATGGGATAAGAGAAGAGAACCAAAGGGGATGCATGGAAAATTTGATTCCCTATAGAGGGGCCCTTTTACGATTCATCAGTTCAATGGTAAAAATAGTTTCCTATTGAAGTATCAAGATGGCACTCTCTTTTCTCTACCTCAAAATGGGCAACATCTGAAGCACTTTAACTCTTGAAGTATCAGATGAGTTCCCTTATACATATGTATATTTATGTAGTCTTTTGTTTCTATTTTATTCTTTTGTTTTGCTTTTGGAGACTTTCTTCTTGGGTAGCATGACTAGATAGGCCAATGGCACACTTCAAGGCACTAGAGATTCTAGTTTCTACTCCCCTCAACTATGTTTCAAGTTTCCAACTGAAGGTAGTTCCCTAGCTAAGCTAGCTGTTGTCCCCAAAAAATGAATTCTCATTTTTGGGACAACATATGAACTACTTTGGCCCTGCAAGACCAAAATTGTCCCTTCCCTTTACAAAAATTTGTTCTAAGATTTCAAATTCCTCATTTTTCAATCTTTTCCAGTAAAGGGATTAGTAGGTTAAAAGGTTCAACATCATCAGCAAGAGCCAGGTGCATTTGTTAGAGGTTCAAAGTTAAACCATTTCAAAGGTTCCGCAGCTCTAAGCACTTAACAACCTTCAAAGGCTTGAACCATTGAACTGTTGAACCTTGAACCATTTTGGTTCATCAATTCAATGGGTTCAAGGATCAAGAGGTTTAGCATGTTTGGTTCAAAAGGATATCAAAGGGGCTTAGCCAAATAAATGGAGTGAACTGTTGAACCTTGAACTGCTTTAAAGTTCAATGGTTCATGGGTTCAAAGGTTCAAAGGCTGCCCTAGTTAAGTAAAGAAGCATGCGTAAAAGCAAGAGTCAAGTGGATGATACCAAGTGTCATCAGCTAAGCCCATTATACTTTGTTTTGAGAAGTGGCAGAAGCTACCACCTGTCCCTTAAAGAGATCAGCAAAGGCCAACAAGTGTCATCATCTGAAAGAACCCAAGTGAGCCCCAAGAATTTCTATGATGCTACAAAAGCTTGATAGTGAAAAGTGCCAGGTGTCAATGGTAGAGGGTTTTAACATGATGCAGTGGAAGACTCCATGTGTCCTTGGCAAGAAGTGATGGATACTACCATGTGTTAAAGAGGGATGCCCTTGCAAGAGGCACAGAGCTAAAGAAAGGAATTTCTTCAGACAAATTATCTGAAGGAATTTCTTCAAACTTTTTATCTGAACAAAATGAAGGAAATACATGGAACAATAGGCCCGTTGAAGTTGAAAAGCTCGAAGGCCACCAGGAGGATCTAGAAGGAGAGAGACCCTTGCAGAGGGACACTTGACACATAAAATGGACCCTATTTGAGATCTCGAAGGGTAAGTTCCCTTCAAGAAGGGTCAAGCCTCAAAAGTGTAGTGGAAGCTACCAAGTGTCACACGCCAAGACATATTTTCAAATGAAGCTTCAAAGCATAAAACTCACCATGTGTCCCATCCCAGTGCAACAAAAGTTGCCATGTGTCTGCATTTGTGCCCCCAGCGTTTAATAATTTCAAAGCTTATTCGGATAAGCTTATTTCAAAGACATAGATGCCACCACGTGTCCTCACCAACATCACAACAGAATGACAGGCTCATGAATGTCAAAATTAGAGCAATTGGCTAGTCATTAACCTTCAATCGAGGAAAGACCCACAAACACCAAATTGGTTGTAATTGCCTATTGATTTTTGTAGACTAAAAGGTGAACCTAGATGCATCTAAAGATCCTAAGGTTGGGACATAGAGAAGGAAGAGACAAAGAGGGAAACTTAGTAGAAGTTATTTCTAGTAGGTGAAGCAGTTTGCTAGGTAATTATTTGGGGCCTCCAAACATTGAAAGCACCATCTATTTATCCCCTTTGAGGTAAAGGCAAAATAGATAATTACATGGCTAGCAGGTGATGGAATGAGTGATTTAGGCTAAGGAGTAGACAAAGGTGATGAACCAACACACGACAATTAAAGTAGCCATCCTATTCTAGCATGACAAAATCAAGAATGCATCCAAGGTATTAATGCACTGAATGGATCACCCCATGGGAAAAGGTGCTAGGCCTCTCTCTGCCTCTGTATAATGTAATTTTAGACCACTCTTTTGAAGGATGGCTAAGTTAAGCAACCATTTATAGAATTTTTTCATCGATCAGTCTATGTATCAACCAAGTAAGCCATAATTGGCTCTTATATGGCATTAGTAAACTTCCCACATTTATTAGTCTATGTGTTATCCTAGTATGTCGAAAGGATCTTATATATATCATCAGTAGACTTCCCACATTAATCAGTATACATATCATATTACAGCATAGACTTGTCTATTATGGTTCTTTGGTCACCTATATAAGGGTCAAGCTAATCCACATCAAGTTACCATTTCACCCATTTCTCATTCAACCATCTACTTATCAACTACTTTCCCTTCACACTTTTTCTCAAATCAAGGGACAATGAGCTTACTTGATGCAAAGTGATCAAGAAACCATCTTTATCAATCAAATATAATCAATATAATCAAATATCATCAATATAATCAACATAATCAACATATAATCATCATATATATCAATAATAAAATACATGACATAATGTATCCACGGCTCTCTTGCTCATATACATCTCACATCTTTATCACATAGGATAGTATCAAAATTAAAATCATATATATCATAAAATCTCCTCTATCAAGCCCCTAGGGCACCATAACTGCTACCACATACACCACTATCATTGGCTCCATTTGCACCTACACCTATACTAGCACTTGCACTACCATATGAAGGTGGTCCCCTTGATATCCTTGCTTACCCCACTATTGAGACCCACTATTTTAGAGTATATATCAATGGATCACTTTCTAAACTAGCCCTATACTCTCCATATTGCATCTCTGATGGCTACTATGCTAGCACTATAACCTCATAATATCTCAACTCTTTGATGATGTCTAGGTATCATGTCCTTAAAACTATGTCTAATGGTCCTCCTATTATTGTTGCTATCACTCTTACCCTTTTTATTAATGAATTTATCTCTTGAGTCACTAACCCAAGAGAAATCCTTGCCTGATCATGCTCACCAGTCATAGTCACAACCTACCCCTATAAGGTGACAATATTTATCTATAAAGTAGTTACCTATCCTTTTAATCCAATGATATGGACCTATGTTTCTACTTATGCCTATCCATCTAGTACCCCATCCTATACTAGTTACCTTATAGGATCCACATCCATAGGCTATTGACCACTATCACCCCATCTAAAGTTAGTTACTACATATCTGGCTTGGTACTATGCCACATACCCATCTATAATACCAACATCATTAATGGTGTATCTAGATGATATCTCTTCATAGTCCAGTATAACATCCTATATCTATGGCTTTAAGAGTGGGAACTTTTCATCTTCCCTCTTGTATCATGGGAAATCTATGGGGACCCTCTGTACCAATCCAAACTACCTCTACACTCACTTGAATAGGATCAATTCTATCTCCCCATCCCATCTCCCATAAATCTAGTGTTAGCTTTATAAGGATAAAGTGTGGTAGTTATAAACTGACCACCTAAGCCAACCTACATATGGCCTCCATACTATATCAACTACCACCAACCCCTCCAAATCATCTCTAAACCACTCAATATCTTAGCCACCACCACCTGTACCTGTCAATGCATAGTCACCTCTCCATCTAATAAAACCAATGAGAAAGGTCTCCTATCTAAATCTACCCAAGGTGTCCCCACTACCCTCAACACCTATATGTGTTTGTATGCCAAAAAATGGAGCATAAACCTAAAAATGATCCCATATCACCTACATGATCTGAAGGCTTAGATCTCTCTATAGATCTACACTAATAACACTAGGGCCCATCTAAACATAGTCTTCCCTAGAAGCATCTCCACTAGCACCCCTAATGACAAGTATGGAAAGTGACCACTACTCAAATCAAGCACCTTGAAGTAGGATATGACCATCATCACAATCATTATCATCATGAACAAACATCTATTTGTAATAGCCCTCTAGGATAAGGTTCTATAACTGAATCCACCAAAATGAAACCAAGCATGTACTCAATCTACCCCATATATCAAATTCATATGATAATCAATCTCTTCACTCACTATATAGTATATTGGGTCCCCTCAAATGGGTAGTCATGTGATATACTAAATGTCCTTTGGGATAATCATCATCTCCCCCATTGACAACAAAAATGTGTTTGTGGTCAGGTCCCATCTCTTGATGATGGCCATAATCATACCTACATCTTGCGATAGGTTCTGGTAATAAATCATCACCCTTAGTCCAAATGTCTCCATATGTCTCCATGCCTCTACATTAATCATATCTCTAACCTTGAAAAAAATCTATGGGACATGGTCCCTCATCTGAATCTACTCGGAAGCCTACATAAGAATCATGTTAGCCATGGATACTTTATTTTCACCATTTACCTAAATGCCACCCTACAACTACATTTATCAAACCTATTTCAACCTAACCTAGTTGTCAACCAACCCCTTCATATATCCTTACTCCTATCTATCAAAACCTCTCAAAAATACTTATACCTCTATCCAACACCAACCATAACCCATTATTTGAAACACCAAAAATTTTATATTAACTAAACTCTACACATTGACTCATTTTATGCACCTATCCACTCTATGTTTGATTTTTTGAAATAAAAACACTATAATTACGCTTCAAAATATGATATACTTTAATACTTTCCCAACTTCGTCACATTACAAACATCCACTCTTTCCAACATGTTCTAAACATGTTTTACACTTTCCAACTTTTTGACAATTTTACCAATAAAGCTTTAACATTTTCCCCTTAACCATTTCACAAACCTTAATTTTTTTTTACAAACTTTATAACATTTTATCTATCCCTTCCTCCATCCCTTCAACCATCAATGGTTCATTAGACCATCGATGGTTGCTAGGGAGCTTTTTACCTTCAAGTTTGATCATTGATGGTCGAGTCAAACCACTGATGGTCACTATGTGTGACTACTAACAGTGCAACTTGAACCCTCAACCTCTCAAAACCTATATAAAATCACCTAAACCCCCATATTTATTTTATTAAACCTATTCTTACCTAAATTACTACCCAACACACCCTTCCCCTATCCTATGCATCTATACATTGTCTTAATTAAATAAAACCTAACTCCTAGGGTTCCTTTTCTTCTAAATCCCTTTCAAACCCCTACCTAAATGATCAACCACTAACATTAACATACCTATAAAAAAAACCAATTACAACATGTTATCAATTTCAAGATGAATCCTACCTAGTTTTGTGATTACTACTATGCTCAGATCCCTCATCCACCCTCCATCTATTTAACCCTCAAACATATGTACTCCACCACTCACAACACTCTAAATCATCAAGATAAACACACAAATGATAAATTTCACTAATTACCTAGTGCAAAAATGACACAAGTCAAAATGGTAAAAACACATTCACATTTTAATTTTATCTTCTTGAATTTTTAGGTTTTTTGAACCATCGATAGTCAAGATGACTATCGATGGTTGACCCAGGGAAGCCCCTAACCATTGATAGTCAAGTTCCTCTCTTTTTTTCAACCCTTTAAATAACACCCCACCTAGGTTTGGACCTTTAGGGAGAACTATATTTGGCTTGAAGTTTTTTTTGGATATTATGTCCATAGAACTATGTAGGTAGCATCCACTTACCTAGTGTGTATGGAGTCAAATCAGTCACCCACTGCCAACTCATAACCAACAAACCATTACCCCACATCCACCTCAACATTGGTTATTTTTGACCTAGACCATTTGCCTATTTTATGACAATTTTGCATGGTCATTTTGATCACACTGGCCAACCTTAACACATTAAACTTTTAAACTTTGCACCACCTCATGCACAACCCAACCAATTATGTTATTTCATAAGAGCACTTCTTACCCTAGATATTTGTAACCAACACCAACCTTGTCTAGATGGCTTGATAGGCCTGACCTAATTAACTATGACCAATATTATGGACCGCTTATACCTTTCACATGTTCCTCTAGAATCTAACTTATTTTTACCAACATAGGCAACTTTAGTCTTTATGTGATCTTGACTATCACCCTTGGTCACATTTTGTGTATGTGTTTGCATGTCAAATTCCCAACCCTTTTATGCCATCCACCTTATGACTATTGATTTACCATTTATCAAACCCTAACCTAATTGTGCTTTTACCTCATCAACTCCCAGTTTGAGGGGGAACACCTCCTCCTACACTTGGGTAACTAAACCTTGACCATAAATATACTTTTATCTTGTAGCTTGTTAGATCAAAGCCACATAACAAAAAGGAGGAAAATGTATACACTCAAAAATTACACATGATAGCTTTTGATATCAAACTACCATTTAACCATCATCTAAACTCATGTCTAGTGGACCACCCAGTTAATTAGACTCATTTACTAACTTGACCCTATCAAACCCCTGACTTAACACATTTGACTAAACTATTTAATTCACCCCTTTTAACTTAATTTAATCCATTTTCTTTTGGCCCCTTAACCGTCGATGGTCAGCCTAACCATTGACACTTGGCTTGATTATTTATGGTCATGTATCCAACCCTACTTTAAAGTTTTAAAACATTAACAGATTTATGAAAGATAAGCATCTCCCTAAAAAATAACTTACTTTTAAAACTATATTTAAAATGTCATGAATTGGCAACTTTATCCCCTATCAAATTAGTAACTTCCTCCATCCCAATTTAAAACTTCATCATATAAAAGGAGAAGAAGAGGAAGTGAAATGTATCCAAAATCCATAATATTGCATCCATGCTATCTTACATATAGGTATCTAGCATCCTTTCAACAAGCAAGCAACATCACTAGAGACCCAAAGCACTGTCAGAATCACTTTTGAAAGATAAAGTATTGTCACTCTAGCCAAATTACTTCAGCCATACACCATCATGTTTCATGCATCTTTCACTTATTTTCATTGATTTATCTTATTTTTACCCTCCCTGCCCTATCAGGCCCATAAGCATCTTATTTTCCACCCCTCAACCCCATAACAAACCTCTATTTTCCCAAATACCTAATTTGCACCTTCTTTTTTGATCATTTCTAGATTTACACAAGTAACCACCATGTTGTCACAATTTTTGAAAAAAGTGAAAAAATGGTAATTTTTTAAATTAAAAATGGATATTTTTTTTAATTTTAGTTTAAAACACCAAAAATTTAAAAAAATCAAAAATTAAAGTTTAAATTTTTTTCCATTTTTATCCTAAAATGTTTTTAAGCCCATTTGAACCCTCTTTTTAAAATATGGCTAGCCTTCTTAGTAATTTAACAAAACCTTTTTGATTTTTTTGAGTTGCATAAATATATTTTACTTTTTTCAAAACTTTTGCAAAGTGTAAAAATATTTTTGGTGAAAAGTGAAAAAACTTTTTTAGTTCTCATACAAATTACAAACTTTTTCTCGTGCAAATTATGAAATAGTTTTAGATTCCCGTGCAACTTTTAAAAATATTTTTGGCCTTCATGAAATTTTGAAAAACATTTTAAGTTTCCCCTAGCCATTCAAATAAGCTTTCCACTTTCCTAGCTATGCAATTTTCAATTTTCTCTCTCCACTCTGGTGTAACCACTATGATTATTTCATCAAGCCATGCAAATGTGACTTATTCTTTCCCAAAGCTTCATGTTCAAAACAAGATTGTCAATATGTATATCAAGTGTGGTGGTTTTGAAGATTCACATGAAATATTGGACAAAATGACACACCAAGACAAATTCTCATGGAATGTAATGATTGTAGATTACAAAATTCATGGATGACCTCGATAGGATTTTATAATGTTTCATCAAATGCAATGAATGGGTGTCTAACTTGATCACTTTAGCTTCACCAACATATTCTTAGTGTGAGATATAATAAAATCATTAGAGGGCCTAATTATCTGGATCATTTATTTATGGAGAAGGTTTAGGAAATAACTACAAATAATATTATCATGATATCGCTTATTGGAAATGATGTTCCCCTATATGGTACACTAAATAATGTAGTAGACCAGAGTGATGTTATTAGGGTTGGTGGAATTGATTATTATGACCATATTGATTCATTTTCATATCATGGCATGAGTACATGGGATATTCCTCATGGTTATGGATGTGTTAAGATAGATATTATTATATATGGAAGATAAATAGTGGGCTCAAAAATTAGTACCAGTTGTAAAAGTCTCTCAAGAACAAGCATTGAAAGTCTAGTAATTGCTGGTGTAGTCTATTTGTTGGCTAGTGTGATTCCTGAGGACATTTGCTAGGATATTTTAAACCCATCAATCATGAAACATACACTAGTTGAATGTGTTGCAAAGCTTGGTGGTCTAAATATGTTTGAACAGAGTGTCACTTGGTTTCATCTACTTGAATCATATGAAATTCTTCTCAATTATAGACCTTGAGCAATCTTTCTTCTAAGTGTTCTTGATTTTATATATTATCCTTATAATGTCCCTTTTTTTGGTAACCATTATATGTGGGTGCAATGCCTATTATATTTTATGCCACTATTTTTAATGGTATGGGAATGACTAGATATTTTGAGAGTGAAACAACATGACATCCCTTTGATGAGGTTGGAAATCTACTCAACATTTACTTCACTTATTCTTATGTGATTTGGGCATGGACTGGTTAATTAGATTTGCACATGCAAATCAAGGATGAAGGTTTTAAATTTTCATGAATTACGGAGGGTAATGTAACATTTACAGTGGTTTCACCTCTAGCAAAAGGGGAAAACATTACTTAAAGAAGTATTTGCATATTTTATTTAAAATTGTAAGTCATTCCTACTCTACCTCATTCTCAATATATTATATGGGATCAATTTCATAGTATAAGATATCCTCTTGGAGATATACCTTGAGATTCACTAGATGTGAAATATGATGTTCTTGACTAACATGGGGACCACCCACATACAAATTTTCATGGGATTTTTGACATGTTAAGGTATGTTAGATACTACATGGAAATTTTGGGGTCCCCATTAACATTTTTTGATGCTATCATTTATGGAACACTTCTCATGGTAGATCTTGAGGATGAATTTTTTAAGGAAGAGACTAAAAGCTTGAGAAGGATGTGAAAGTTCATGGTCTGTGGTTGGTCATATTTGGAGACTAGTTTAATGTGGAGACTATGGTAAATATGAATGTTTTTTATGATAATACTCATAGCTAGTGAACCTTGGCCACTAGTGGTGCTAATATTCCTACATTAAATGACCTACTCAAACCTTTTGTTATAGAATTTGGGGACACTATTTTGAATGGTGAATTCTTCTTAGCTAGAGAAAGAAGTCATTATGCTTCTAGTATAGATATTAGAGAGTTCACAGAAGTAATTGGGTTTAGAAGATCAAGGATGTGCTCAGTGGCATGAAAGATATTTTTGAGGAATGTGATCTTCACCAATTTAGATATTTTAATTTCAAAATTCCCATGGGGTGAAATATAAAAGAGATGATCATGGAAATTAATAATTAATATATGCATTTCTTCAAGGATGAGTTTATTTGAGTTTAAGAGGACTAGAGGAAGCTATTGTGAAAATAAAAGATGATACAAATTATGGGGAATTTAGAGTAGCCATCAATCAATAATTTCTCATACAACTTGTTATCTTCACAACACTTCCAATGATTGTAGAAAATATGATAGAGCATGGATTTATTTCAACCATTTATGACACTTTTACCATGTAATTGTAATTAACATCTATGTTTTACACATTTTCAATGGGTAACCATCATTAATTTTTTGGCAAAATAATACTTTATGGTGGTGTAAAATATAGACATGTAGGGTGAGGATTCATTATAGAGAACAAAATATTTGCAAAAAATTAAAGATTTTACTCTCATAGTCATTTTGTAAAGGCAATTAAGCTAGGGATCTTGTTGATAGTGTTTTCTTCATACAATGTTGGTTTCTTGTCATTTCATTAATCATGGAACCCTTTGTATTTAACTCATTATGATTTTATTGGTTGAAAATAATATACAATATGGAAGCATCCACAAGGAACGTGAACTCTTTGATAAAATGCATCAAAGAAATATAGTCTCATAGATTTCATTGATTGCATGATATGCACAAAATAGAGGATTATATAATTGTGGATGAGTTCCAAAACACCACCATCATGTAAAAATCATTGAGATAACACATATTAGGCTTAAATTATGATGATCATTAAAACCTCTTCTTATGTTTGCCAAAACTGAGATAGATATTGAAATATTTAGTTCATACATCATGAATTTGTAATTATAGCCATGGAAATTTAAATACCATAGAGAGAGATGAATAATGATTTTATACATCTGAAGATATCTAATGCTAGATTTTACTTGTATGGTGGTTTTAAAGATGAACCATGCTTCCAATACCAAGATATTATCCTTATAATATCATGCCTCAAGTATCTGACTTGATTTAGGGATGCATGTGGTAAGTTGGTTAAGATTGAACAAAACTATATGATGAATATAAATTTTCCCCATCACAATAAAAGATTAAAAATTTCACATTTGCTACAAGAAGAGATTGAACAGATAGTTGTAAATAAAATTAAGGTGACACTTGATAAAATTCACATAGAAAACTCTAAAATAAATCTTTGATTATAATCAAAAATTGATCTTATATTACTCATGACATGAGTCAAAGTGAATATAAAAGTATTTGTGCATATCCCTAAATATGACTAATACGCTGGTGATTTATATTTCTCCCATGTATCAAATCATGTGTTTTGAGAATGACAAGACACAATCAACATATAAAGTGGAAACTGATTTAACATTGTTAGGACCACATAAATCTTATTTTAAACTAAAGCTATCACTAGAATCTCACATAACATTCGATCCTATGTACTAAAGATTAGATCACATGTCTTAATGGGAAATAATGACTATGTTATGGTAACAAAACACTAGATCAAAAGAAAATAAATGTGACAAATAAAAATGAACACAATGGTTCATATACCACTTAGTCAAAAATATGTAATTAACTAGTCTCCAAGTGGAATAAAATTCATTCAAGACAATTTTTCAAATGGTTCATAGGATTTATATATACTTCCAAATTTGGTATATGTGTCTCTCTTGGCATAGATAATTGATCCAAAGCATTTTTTGTGGCCTTTTCAGTATCCTCCATCTATTTAAGATATGAATAGTTTTCAAAGATAAACATCAAATAGATGGATTTTGAATTATTTTATGAAAATATGGAGAAGGTGTTGCATGTAAATCTTGTAATTATCTCATTGTAATATTTGACAAGGAAATCAAAACCCTCAAGCTAGTACCAATCTCTGGAGCAGTTATTTTCATAATGGAATGTGAAAGAAACAATTGATATAATGAACAAATCTACAAGTGCTTGGTTTATAAAGAAAATCATGTAATTTTAATTTAGACATTTCAAAATGTGTAAAAATAATAAAATATTTATACACTTTCCAAGTTGTGTAATTTAGTAATTTTACTTTTTCACACAATGAAATTGCACTAACACCCTTTTACACCACTTAAGTGTTGTATTTTTATAAAATTGCTTTTGCACCTTCAAAAATGCAAAAAAGGTGGATACACACTATAACCACCTCCCCATGATATAAATATGAGTGTTGGTCTCATTGTAAGGGAGGCCTTTTTGGCAGTGAAATTCTATAAAAACTTTTGAAAGATGAGACTGTTTTTCTGACTCAATAAAGATTAGAACAAGTAGATTTTGTATACTTTGTGTTCAGGATTTCTTCATGAGTTATAACTTTGTGTATGATTCATCTATATCTATATCTTTACTTTTAATTTTTTTAATAATCATTATCAAATCCATAGAATATGGGAATTTCACATTAAGTATTTATTTAGAATCTTCTTGTGTTGTTTCTATGAATGTGAAATTTTGATGGGATTTAAGTAATATTTTAATTGTCTTTTATGGGTAAATATGGGAAGGTTGTCTTTGGTCTACTATTAATACTAGAAAATAGTCTAAATGTATGTTTTTCACTCCTAAGGTTGTAATTATATCCTTAAAACCCATTGAATGAGAGAGGTTTCCATGAACATGGTGTTTTACCCTTCTTGGACTATTTTTATAAGTTTCTACATTTAGCTACTTCGATTTGTCTTTCATTTTTCTTAGGGTTATCATGATAGTTTCTATATTTAAATAACTATAAGAATGTTATCCTCCCTTATTTATTTCCCTTCTCTATTCATCCTTTCTTTCCATTATTCCCTCCTTTCTCATCATTTCCTTTATACCTCCTTTACATACTATTAGGTTAAAAGTACAAAACCCCCAATAGAAAACATTTTTTCTATAAATAGTTGTGAATAACTTTCCCCCTTACTTTTCTCTTTTTGGTTTTCAATAAAGGTATCTCTACCTGCTAATAGGAGAGGGAATTTTTCCTATGTTGTTGATTAATGTAAGAACTCAGTTCCACACTATTGACTCAAAGTCACCAATTTGTCACCCTGACAAATTTTTGAGCCAATAGTTTTTGGTGAATCTGCTAGGGATTGAGGTGATTTATGCACATGATTTACAGAGATTTCAAATAACCTACCCTAGAATGGAGGTTGGTGACTCTATTTAAAATTAGTACCTAGTGCCTACATTTTCATGATTGTGGAAATAGTGTTGGTCCATCCCAACCCTAATGATCCTAGCATCCCATGAGGAAAACATTTTGGGCCATTATCTTTGGCCCAATAGAATGAGTTCCCATTAAGTCCAAGGAAGAGATTCCCAAAGTTTTATAGAGAAAATGATCAAGATGCAGATAAACCTATCCAAGACTTAATAGTGTCTTATAACATTTTAAGAGTTATGTATGAGGATGTTGCTATGAGACTTTTCATTAAAACTTTCATTAGACCTGGTACTAAGTGGTTTTGGCATCTAGAAGATGGATTCATTATGAATTGAGACTCTTTAAATAATATGTTCTTGATTAGATTCAAATTAGCTATGGATGTGTGTGTAGTTTTGTCAGACTTCTTCCATATTCAAAAGTAAGATGATGAGCAGATGAGAGAGTTTATAGCATGTTTTAACAAATTTTTAAGACTAATCCCCCAAGGAAATGAACTAGGTCTCAATAATAAAATCTACATTTTTAATGGTTCTCTTCACCTAGATATCATGTTTATCTTGATTAGTAATAAGGTAAATGACTTGATAACTATACAATAAGATATTATCAAGATTGAAGATGATTTGATCATGTATGGAATGTTGAAAAAAGACGTTTTAAAAGGTGCTACAATTGTTGTAAATGATTATGAAGAAACATTGAAACTTGATACAATCAAGAGTCTGTAATATTCAAAAAAGAGAGTTTGAAAGTAATTTCATGATCAAACATGTCAAAAATCTAATAGAGAAAAAGATAAAGTGATACATATCATATATGATTATTTTAGTTTCACAATTATGGAAGGAGGTGAATAGTTAGAAGAACTAATAATTGATTAGTGAATAGATGAAGAGTTTGACCTCTCTCTTAGAAACAAGGAGAAAGATTTTCCTATTTCACTAGATTGCTTAAACCCTAAGGTCATAAGATAAAATGGGTTATCTAAAAACCATAGATAAAACCACAAACATAAAATAGTAATAATATTGAGTGTGATGTTATAATTTTTGAAAGAGAAGATATTATGGAAGTAGTTTTTAGCAAAGTATCCTTTCTCTATCAAAATGAAAGACTCAATAGTTAAAAATGAAGATTCCTCAGGTATTTCATCTTCAAGGTTTACCATAGAATAATTCTCTATAGGATCTGAATCCAAAGCAATTAAGCATGTGCAAATTTAAAAACATAATCATGCCAAATTTGAGATCAAAGAAAACATCAATGTGGAATGAAATGAAGTATGCCCAATAATCATTATAAGTGAAATGGAAACTATTAAGGTAGAGGAAATTGATGAAGATGATGATGATCACTCATCCAGTGATACATTAATTTCTACTATAGAAAGTGATTTGAAAAATAATATCAAAACCTTATTCATTCTTCAAGATAGTCATATTTTGGTTCCAGCTCAAAAGAAGATATGTGACACAATTATATTCAACTTAGATAGTGTACCTATCATAAATGCATTTTAAGTCATCCTAGAAGACATTGAAAAAGTTTAGTATTGATTAGATGTTCTCATATAATATCAAAGAATTCATCATGACTTCATTTTAAAATAATAAAACATTGTTGATTCGTTCATTCATGATCATCCATGTGTGAATGATAATTATAACTTCCTCTTCCCACCTACTTGGTCACTACTACTAAATGTCTTCAAAGTTCATAAGTCAAATCCATTGTTTTGAAATGGTAGGTATTTCTCATAACCAGTGAATGTTTTTGTATAATCTTCTCATTTTCCTATGTTCCTTGTAAATAGTTCTATTTCCCCAATTTTGTCTTGCTTCTGTTTCTCATTTCATTTTGGTGTGC
This sequence comes from Torreya grandis, assembly GCA_037957365.1. NCBI lineage: Eukaryota > Viridiplantae > Streptophyta > Pinopsida > Cupressales > Taxaceae > Torreya > Torreya grandis. The sequence continues at coordinate 1,244,324 of JARHVA010003073.1, read as the reverse complement.
ACATTTTTTTTTAATAAAGGGAATAATGTGTTTGTCACCCTTCTTTCTTCATGATTTGGTATTTTTAATTGAACATTTATTTTGTCACCATCTTTATTTGGAAGCATCATGGGTGATCACAATTTTTGCATGAGTAACAGATTGACATGTTTTTCATGGATCTCTTTAATGAATAGTTGATCTGACCCAGTAGCTCATGTTCATTTCTCATATGATTGAGATGGGAAAACTAGTTGTCAGTTGGTTAGATCTAGACATACCAGTGTAATAAAAACACTTCTTTCTTCACATTTTAGTTTATGTGAAAATGCACATATTGAAAATGTACTCACATACACTATATTTTAAGATATGTGATAGCATACATTAGGTTGAGTACCTAGCACTTGTATACACTATCATTGACATGTGATAGCATCTATCAGATAGAGCATCCAAGACTCACATACACTATCCTTTTGGATATGTGAAAGCACTTGGTAGGCTGAGTACCTAACCCTTTCATTCATTGTCTTTTGACATGTGATAGCTTTCTAATGGCTTGAGGACCCATCCCTTTCTTGAAGATAAAAAATCTAAATATTTTTTTCAAATCCATCAAAGTTAATATTGAAGACTCTATTTTCCATTGATAAAAGTCTCATCTTATGAAACTAGAGAATTGTAAGTTCGTTTTGTTCCTTACAATTTAGAATCCCCATCAGAGTTAGTTATTGTCACGATTTTTAAAAATGGTAATTTTTTTTTAAATGGTTAAATTTTTTGAATATCACCTGAAAACACCAAAAATTTTAAAAAAAAATCAAAAATCAAAATTTTCATTTTTATCCCAAAATGTTTTAAAGCCTATTTGAACCCTTCATTCAAAAGATTGCTAGCCATCTTGATAATTTTCTAGAACCTTTTTTATTTTTGTGAGTTTCATAAACATATTTTCCTTTTTTCACAACTCATGCAAAGTGCAAAAACATTTTGAGTACAAAGTGCAAAATTTTTTTAGTTCCCATGCAAATAACAAAAATGTTTTTCATTCCCATGTAAATTGTAAAAAAGTTTTTGGCCTTTGTGCAATTTGTAAAAACATTTTAAGTTTCCCCTATCCATACAAATAAGCTTTCCCCTTTCACAGATATGCAATTTTCAATTTTCTCTCTCCACTCTAGTGCAATTGCTACAATTATTTCCTCAAGCCAAGAAAATGTGACTTATTCTTTCTTGAAGCTTCATGTTCAAACTAAGATTATCAAGATGTATATCAAATGTGTTGGTTTCACAGATGCACGTGAACTTTTTGACAAAATGACAAAACAAGACAAATTCTCATGGAATGTAATTATTATAGATTACAAAATTCATGAGTGACCTCAATAGGCTTTGACAATGTTTTATCAAATGTAATGAATGGGTGTCCAACTCGATCACTTTAGCTTCACCAACATACTCTCAGAATGTGCCATAATAAAATAATTAGAGGCCATAATTACTTGGACCATCCATTTGCAGAGAAGGTTTGGGAAATATTTACAAACAAGATTATCATGATCTCTACTATTGGAAATGATGGTCCCTTGTATGGTATACTAAATAATCTAGCAGACTAGAGTGTTGTTAGTAGGGTTGGTGGAATTGATTATAATAACCATATTACTTCATTTTCATCTCATGGCATTAGTACATGGTAAATTCTTCATGGTTATAGACGTGTTAAGCTAGATATTGTTGCATATAGAAGAGAAATAATGGTCTCAAAAATTAGTACTGGTTTTAAAAGTCTCTCAAGAATAAGCGTTACAAGTCTAGTAATTGCTGGTGTAGTCTATTTATTGGCCAATGTGATTTTTGATGACATTCACTAGGATATTTTAAACCCATCAAGCATGAAACATACACTACTTGAAGGTGCTACAAATATTGGTGGTCCAAATATGTTTGAATAGGGTGTCAATCAGTTTGATCTACTTGAATCATATTAAATTATTCTCAATTATAGACCTTAAGCTAGCATTCTTCCAAGTGTTCTTGATTTTATAGATTATCCTTATATATGGCCCATTTGTCAGCAATCATTAAATGAGGATGCAATGCCTATTATATTTAATTCCACTATTTTTAATGTTATGGGAGTGACTAGATATGTTGAGAGTGAACCAACATGACACCCCTTTGATGAGGTTGGGAGTCTACTTAACATTTACTTCACTTATTCTAGTGAAAGGGGAAAACACTACTTAGAGAAGCATTTTAATATTTCATTTAAAATTGGAAGTCATTCCCACTCTACCTCATTCTCAATGGATTTTATGGGATCAGTTTCATAGTATAAGATATCCTACTAGATATATACCTCAAGATTCACTAGATGTGAAAAATGTTATTCTTGATTGGCATGGGGACCACCCACATACAAATTTTCATGGGATGTTTAAATTGTTAAGGAATTTTGGATACTACATGGAAATTTTGGAGTCCCCCTTGACATGTTTTGATGTTATCCGTTATGGAACACTTCTCATGGTAGATCTCAAAGATTAATCTTTTAAGGAAAATATTGAAATCTTGAGAAGGATGTGAAAGTTCATGGTTTGGGGTTGGTCACATTTGGAGATTGGTATAATGTGGAGACTCTAATGAAGATGATTTTCTTTATGAAAATACTCATAGCTAGTGGACCTCAGTGACTGGTGGTTCTAATCCCTTGACATGTTTTGATGTTATCTGTTATGGAACACTTCTCATGGTAGATCTCAAAGATGAATCTTTTAAGGAAAATATTGAAATCTTGAGAAGGATGTGAAAGTTCATGGTTTGGGGTTGGTCACATTTGGAGATTGGTATAATGTGGAGACTCTGATGAAGATGATTTTTTTTATGATAATACTCATAGCTAGTGGACCTCAGCGACTGGTGGTTCTAATATTCCTACATTAAATAACCTACTCAAACCTTTTTCTATAGCATTTGAGGATACTATTTTGAATGGTTGATTCTTCTTAGCTAGAGAAAGAAGTGATTATACTTTTGGCACAGATACTACAGAGTTCCCAAAAGTAATTGGGTTTAGAAGCTCAAGGATGTGCTCTGTGACATGCAATATATTTTGATAGAATGTGAGCCTCACTAATTTAGATATTTTAATTTAAAAATTCCCATTAGGTGAAATATAAAAGAGAGGATCATGGAAATTAATGAGTAGTATATGTATTTCTTCGAGGATGAGTTTAAGTGGACTAGAGGAAGATATTGTGAAAATAGTAGATGCTACAAATTACGGGGTATTTAGAGCAGCCATCGATAAATAATTTCTCATACAACTTGTTATCTTCATAGCAATTCCAATGATTGTAAAAAAATGATAAAGCATGGATTCCTTCCAACCATTTGGGACACTTTTACCATGTAATTGTGATTAACATCTATGTTTTACACATTTTCAATGGGTAATCACTCTCACTTATTTGACATAACAATACTTCATGGTGGAATACGCTTTTGAAAATGTATAGGTGGGATGCGCTGGGCGCGTAAGAAGTGCACCCAAAATTTGAATTCTTTGGGTGGAAAACTGAAGGTGCTCCATCAGATGTGGAGAGTGCAGGGTTGAAGGTGAGAGAAAAGCTACTTGTGGAGAACCAAGTAGCAGGTACAGACCCTGGAGGGATAGCAGGAGGTGCAAAAAAAATTTGGGGGCAGAATGTGCCGCTATTGGAAATAATGGAAAATTGTCAAGTGCTTCTAATCCTTTCAGTGGGATTTGTGTCTCCCATCTGGATTCTACTCCTACTGTGTTGGGGCAGGTGAAAAGGAGAAAGATAATGTGTAGTTTAATAAGGAAAATTCTTTAGAAATGCTGAAGGCAAAGAATGTAAAGCAAAATAAGTGGTCATCTCTGTTTGGCAAGAAAGCCAATGGAAAATCTATTTTCCCACTGGTGACTGCTAAATCTTGCTAGGAGAAAGGTGAGTTTCAATTTTTCATTCTAGACCCTTTAATAGATTTCTCTATGTCTTCCATGGATTTCACCTTAGTGGGTAAATTTTTAGGAGCAAGACCAGATATGGAATCTCTTAAAAAAATGGTTAAAAGGAAATGGGTAATTAGAGGAGAAATAGAAATGGCACCAATGATGAATGGTTTCTTCTCATTTATTTTCAATTGTAAGGAAGACATGAATATGGTTCTAGGTGGAGGACCGTGGTCTTTCGGTAAATGTTCTCTTACTATCAAAAAATGGGAGTCCAATATGGATTTATCAGATTCTTTTTTCTTAACCACCCCCATTTGGGTTAGACTTCCTGGACTCCCTTTAGAGTTTTGGCATGAGGAAATATTTAAAGGTATTGCCAGTTCTTTTGGTGAACTTGTGGTAGTGGATAAAGCTACGGCTTCCAGATCTAAACTTCAAAGTGCTAGACTTTATGTCAAAGTGGCAGATTTGAATCAAATCCTAGAAAAAATGGATATAATATCCAAGCTGGGCAAAAAAACTCAAGGGATTTTTTTTGAAGATTTGCCTAATTCTTGCTATGCTTGTAAGAAACAGGGGCACTTCGTTAAAAATTGTTTGTCTAAAAGCAAAAATCATCTGAGTGGTGCTTTGGATGGGAGAAAAATTTAGCATAAGAAAGAATGGAAACTAAAGGAAGATCATAGACAAGAACAAAATAATAGTGAAGATCCTAAAGATTTAGATGAAGAGGTGGATAAAGAGCCTTCTTGTGAAGAACCCAAAGATCCACAAACTGAGGCGTATAAAGAGTTTTTTGCTGAGAAAGAAAATTCAGAAAAAAAAGGAGATGGACTGCAAACAGATATCAAAATTCTTGAACAAAGAATAGAAGATTTGATGGATTTATCAAGACAAATCATTTGCTATCAAAGGATAGAAGAGTGATGGGGAGATGCTGATGACAAAAGTGTACTAAAAGAAGGAGAAATCTTGGCCAAAGATGTAAATAATTCAGAAGAGGGAGATATTCTCCTTTCTCAATCTAGGGAGATTCAAGCTGATAATGGTATCCCTTTGGAGGAGCTTCAGGAGAACCAAAGAAAAAGGGGTGGAAAAAACACGAATACTAAGGGAGTAAAACAAGAAGCAGTAAAAAAGACCAGAAAAAAAGGTGAAACAACTGGTTTTTTCTTGGGATAAACTCAGAAAAAGAGATGAACAACAACGTAAGGTGAAACCAGATATTGGCTCTCTTAACAAACCCAGAAGAAGACCCATAAGGAAAACTAGAGAGCTAGAAAGTATGCAGAATATTGTTGATGGCAGACAGGCAACTATTCTGGATTTTACCCCTAAAAATAGATATTAGAGCATCTTGCGGGATATTAGGGGGTTGATTGTTTAATGTTTTTTTGAGGTTATCTTGTATAACTTGTTTTTGTTGCTACTTTTTAGTAGGTTTAAGGATGGCTTTTCCTGGAGCATGGTAATGCTTTATCTTTTTTATTCCTGTTAAAGGGTTTTGGGGCCCCTTCAAAACCTATTTTTACCTTAATCTAAAACAATACTTCATGGTGGTGAAAAATATATACTTGTAGGGTGAGGATTCATTATAGAGCACAAAATATTTACAAAAAATTATAAATTTTACTCTTGTTGTCATTTTGTAAAAGCAATTGAGCTAGGGATCTTATTGACAATGTTTGCTTCCTACATTGTTGGTTTCTTGTCATTTCATAGATCATGGCACCCTTTATATTTAACTCAACAAGATTTGATTGGTTAAAAATAATATACAATGTGGAATTATCCATAAAGCACATGAAATCTTTGATAAAATTCATCAAAAAATGTGGTCTCATAGATTGCTTTGATTGTAGGATATGCACAAAATAGAGAATTATATAATTTTGGATTAGTTCCAAAACACCACCAACTTGAAAAAATCATTTAGATAACACATAGTAGGCTTAAATTAAGATGATCTTGCTAAATGAGAGAACTATGGCTTGTATGATTAGAACCTCTTCTTATGTTTGCCAAAATTAAGATAGATATTACAATATCTGGTTCATACATTATGAATCGGTAATGCTAGTCATGGAAATTTAAAGACCATAGAGAGAGAGAGATGAATAATTATTTTTTACATCTAAGGATATCTAATTCTATATTTTACTTGTATGGTGCTCTAAAAGATGAATTAGACATTCCAATACCAAGATATTTTCCTTATAATATTATGCCTCAAGTATCTGACTTGATTTAGGGATGCATGTGATAAGTTGGTGAAGATTGGACAAATCTATATGCTAAATAGATATTTTCCCCATGACAATAAAAGAGTAAAAATTTCACATTTTTGACAAGAAGAGATTGAATGGATAGTTTTAAATAAAATTAAGGTGACACCTGATAAAATTTGCATAGAAAAGTCCAAAACAAATCTTTGATTATAATCAAAACTTAAGCTTGTGTTACTCATGGCATGAGTCAAAATGAATATAAAATTAATTATGTATATCCCTAAATATGACTAATAAGATGGTGATTGATATTTCTCCCATGTATTGAATCATGTGTTTTGAGGATGACAAGACACAATCAACATACAAAGTGGAAGTTGATTTAACATTGTCAAGCCCACATAAATACTATTTCAAACTAAAGCTATCACTAGAATCTCACATTTCATTTGATCCTATGTGTCAAATCTTGGATCACATGTCTTAATGAGAAATAATGACTATGGTATGGTCACAAATTATTGCATTATATGAAATAAATGTGACTAATAAAAATGAACACAATAGTTCATGTGCCGCTTAGTCAAAGAGATGCAATCAAATGGTCTCCAAGTGGAATCAAATTCATTTAAGGCAATTTGTCAAATGGTTCATAAGATTTTTATATACTTCCAAATTTGGTAGATGTGTCTCTCTTGGTGTAGATAATTGACCCAAAGCATCTTTGGTGGCCTTTGTCAGTATCTTCCATCTATTGAAGACATGAATACTTTTAAAAGATAAACATTTGATTGATGTATTTTTAATTATTTTATGAAAATATGGAGAAGGTGTTACATAGAAATCTTGTAATTATCTCATGGGAATATTTGACAATGAAATAAAAACCCTCAAGCTAGTACCAATCTCTAGAGAAAAGTTTTTCATAATGGAATGTGAGAGAAAAAATTGATATACTGAACAAATATACAAGTGCTTGGTTTCTCTACACTTTTTAAGTGGTGAAATTTAGTAATTTTACTTTTGCACATAGTGCAATTACACTAATTCACTTTTACACCACTTAAGTGTTTCATTTTTATAAAATTTCTTTTACACCTTCAAAAATTCAAAATAAGGTGGTTACACATCATAACCACTTCCCCATGATATAAATATAAGTCTTGGGCTCATTTTAAGGGAGGAATTTTTGGCATTGAAACTCTGCATAAACTTTTGAAAGACAAGATTATATTTTTGACTCAATAAAGATCAAAACAAGGAGATTTTACAGACTTTGTTTTAAAATTTCTTCATGAGTTATAACTTTTCATATTATTCATCTATCTTTGTATCTTTACTATCAAATTGTATTCATAATCACTACCAAATTGCTATAAAATGGGAAACTCATATTAAGTATTTATTTAGAATCTTCTTGTGTTGTTTCTATGAATGTGAAATCTTGGTGGGATTTAAGCAATAGTTTAATTGTCTTTTATGGGTAAATATGGGATGGTTGTCTTTGGTCTACTATCAGTACTAGAAAATAATCTTAGTGTACGTTTTACACTCCTAAGGGTGTAATTATGTATTTACCACCCATTAAATGAGATAGGTTTCCATGCACATGGTTTTTTACCCTTCTTGGACTATTCTGATAAGTTTTTGCATTTAGCTACCTAGAGTTGTCTTTCATTTTTCTTAGGGTTATCATGATAGTTTATGGATTTAACTGACTATAACAACCTTGTCCTCCCTTGTTTCATTCCTTTCTCTATTCATCCTTTCATTCCATTATTCCCTAATTTCTATGCATTTCCCTTCTACCTCCTTTACATACTTTCAAACTAAAAGTATGAAACCCCCAATATAAAACATTTTTTTTATAAATAGTTGTGAATAACTTTCGCCCTTGATTTTCTCTTTTTGGTTTTCAATAAAGGTAACTTCACCTACTAATAGGAGAGGGACTTTATCTTTCATTGTTGATTAATGTAAGAACTTAGTTCCCACACTGCTAACTCAAAGTCACCAATTTGTCACCCTAATAAATTTTTGAGCCAACACACCAATAATCAGCACAACTATGGATGGTCACTTCAACCATTGATGATTACCCAATCACTAATGGGTAGCATAAACTATCAATGGTTCACCTGATCACCAATGATCACTATGGCATAAAAATATAGCAAGCTATTTTTAGCCTAACCCTAGTCAAACTCAACTTTCTCTATTTTTGTCTAATTATAGTACCCCTAATTTTTTGGACTAGACCTCGACCATTTTAGCATAAGTATTGACTGACTTTGCTATTCTTGGTCATTTATCTATTAGCTAGAATTCTACTTTCTTTATATTGCATTTCATTTATCTTATGTAATTAGATCTTTAATTTATCATTTTTTACTTAATTATTATAATAGTGGATTTACGGCCTCTTATCAAGCAATACACTTCTTGGATCTAGCTCACACTAGGTAGTCCACTCATCTATTTACTAACAACCCCCTTTTCTAGTGTCTTTCTTATCTACAAGTTATTCCTTCCTAGCCAAAAAGGAGTTCCCATCATTATCTAGATTCATGCATACACTTTACTAGGGATTATTCTACACACCCTATTACTAGTTTCATTATTTACTTTCAAAATTAAGAAATGAGTAAAATTTGAGAAACACAAGGAAGAACTGCTCTAGCACTTCTACACATAATACTAGTTGGGTGAGTCAAACCCATTCACTTTCTAATCACTGAGGGCTAGGCACATAATTATTTTAGCATGAGGAGGTTGTCAGACTTTGAATAAATAATATCTATGTGGCAAAGATGCATAAGATGCTAGTGTGTAAGAATTTAAAGAACAAAATAAGGCACGTCATTTGATCATGCACTAGAGATCAAAATAAGAAAATGAAGATGCACAACATGATCATGTGCAAGATATAAAGTGAAGACACATAACATGATCATACACAAAGTAACTAGAAGAGGAGAATAACTAAGGGACTCACACAAGGGATTTGTATGGGGTAGGATAGGCTAAGGTAAGATGAAGCACAAGAAATCAACCAAGATAGAAAAGTATGACTGAAATATAAGTGTAGAAAGAAGATAAAGTGGAAATGAGGAGGGTGAATCATGCACATGTGAGTTGGTATGCCTATGATACCACAAATAAGGTATAGGTCATTCCAAGTGAACAAAGTGTAGAAGGAGAATCATAAAAAATAGCTGAAATCCACCTAGAATTGAGTAGGAAGTGACCATTTGAACTACAAATCACTTCACCAAAATATCATTCAAATAATTCAATGAGGTGAAGGTAGAATATCAAAGATCCACATTAAATTCATTGATGATAAAATATTTTCATGGATTTCATAGAATTTTGCATTTTTAAATAAATCTAGGCACTACCACACCATCAAAACACCTGCATTAAAGATAGTAGATAGAAGTAGGGTATAAAACAATAAGAAAAAAATTGGTTTTAGTTAAAAACTTTATGTAAAATTAAGGATTACATAAAATTAGAAAAACAATTAGCAACCTAGAGAGCCAAAGCAAGAAAACCTTACCAAAGTGAGAATTTGATCACCTATAGGCACCAAAAGTGAATGATTGTGTGGAAGGAAATATTGTGTTCACATTGAGACTAGTTTAGAGAGGTGTGGGGAAATATTTTTACAAAAAATAGATAGATAAAAAGTGATTTGACACTGAGGCCACCATTAACACCTCACAAATCTTGAAGGTTGAAGGTACAATCATAGACCTCATGATCGTGAAACACTAATAACCATTTAAGGATTTAACAAACCAAACCTACCATGCTTCAATACTAGTAGATTTAGGATGCGAAAGAAGCATAATGGATTAGGTTCATAGAAGGCACAATAAGAACCAAAATAGTCATGTATAATAGCATAAGTAGTCACTATAAGAACAACACTGCTAATAGAGAAAGTTAGCATTTCCCAAGTTGACACCGAGGCACTGATGAAGATGTCTTATCAAGTGATGCAATTTTACCTATAAGTAGTGATAGGGTAACATTGGAATTATTTTTTGAACATTTACCAATTAAAATAGTATAACCATCATACCTTAATCCATGCATAAGACCTAGCACAAGACTAGATGGTTGACATAGGGAATAAAATGGAATTAGGCATGACATTATTTGATGTCTCAATCTAAGATAGATTGATGACCCCTGATGTAACTCAGCTTTTTTAATTGATATGATTTTTTAAAATAGAGGATATAGTGTAGTTATTCCTTTCATGAGTCCATAAAAATTACATATATTTTGTGGGGAGGCACATACATATTTTGGCATGCCTAATAGGAAGGATAACGAAGCTTTCAAAAATTGGCAAAGACATTTACTAGACTATGAGTGATGATGAAGAAGTGGAATGAGTTACAAGGCTCATGAATTATTATAAAGGGGTTTCAAATTCCCAATTAAATATTTTAAGGACCCTAATATGAGGTTGGTAGTATAGCTCATGAGTTTAAAATTTTTCCTTGGTGGTCAGTGGATATACATCACCAAAACATACCTCTGCATTACCTATCATATGGTGCAGGGCATAAAGTTTAACATTTTAAATTTCATATTAGAGGAGCTTCTGAATAATGCACTAGAATGCCATATGATAAAGGGTGCCTTCAGGTGGGGGTCCATTCTAATATTGATAGTCATGGAGGAGATTGATGTGTCAAATAGGGATGAAGACAATCTTTGGATTTTTTTAGGGCATAAAAACACCTCAAAAATCAAGTATGAAAAATTAAATTTCCCCATTTCCTTCACCATAAAGGACAAAACTTGAGTGATAGGGTGGTGTAAGAAGTATATAGAGGCATTCAGGCTAGACTGGTACATCCCTTAGAAGCTCCCCAAGAACATATATGGAATGGTAACCTTTTTCATTATGCAAAAATTATATGTAGTGAACTTGGCACTTACATATTGAAATAAATCAAGGTGGTTGAAACTTTCATATGCCTTCTCTATCAAATACTTCAGGGATGTGCTTAGAAGGATCCCCAATGCATAGTAGTTGGATATCTAAGTGAGGTAATTGGACATGGAGATGAATAGATTGTGGTGTCATTTGTGTGCCCAGGGAGAAAAGTGACCAAGGATGAAGAGTATGGTTTATATTTTACGAACATCCACCCCACCAATAAAAAACCATACTCAGGCACATCCATAGGTTATACTATGAGATGAAGCTAAGGAAGAAATGTATCATCACTAAGAAGAGCGATGACCTCCCCATCTGAATTGGTGATGAAGGAATCTTAGTTCCACCTACATATAAAAAGTCTCCCAAAAAAAGAAGGGGGAGACACTAGAAGAGATATAAGAGCACATAAAGTTGAATATCACCTTTGGTGATGAAGCCTCTCCTTAGACCTCCATAAAGAAACATGTGAAATTCACTCCAAAGACTTATCCTATCATAAAGGAAAAGAAAAAGAAGACAAATTTTATTGTTTTAATGCCCACTATAACTCTATTAGATATAGAGGTACAAGGGGAGTAAGAAGAGATGGATAAGGAGGAAGGATTTGGCAAAGTCATGTACATTATCTATGATAAATACAACTTTGTGTCTAGTGAAAGAAATAACTCGCCACCTCTAAGTGAAGAGGTAAGGAAGTAACAATTATGGAGGAAGCTTGGCCTTAATGATGTGAATTTTAAGAAGTCATATGAGCTAGAAAAGAGAAGAGAATAAATGAAGGATGGCATGATAAAGGAAGGCATTGAAAGAGTCAAGGCTAAGGAATACAAGGTAGAAGAAGAGAAGTGAAAGGTACATGCAAAGAGGAAAAAAGTGGAAAAGAAGGTAGCCTAGGAAGAAACAACCAAAAATGAGAAAGAGAAGAAGGTTTTTGCTAGTATGGAACATAAGAAAGAAAGAACATCAGAAGAGGCACCTAGTACCCACACTAGCCCAGTAGAGGAAGTTATAGAATAGGTGTGCCCTAGTATTGAAGGGGCACCTAGAGATAAAGAAGGTGATATTATTTCCTTGAAGAAACAAATGAAGAGTGTAATATAGGACTAATAGAGGAAATAATAATGTAAGGTTGGTTACAATAAGGAACCTAAGGAGGTTAGCACCAAAGATCCATAGAAAGGAAAAATGGAAAAAGGGGACAAGTACAAAAAAGAACCCCTACAAAATAATGATGAAAAAGATAACACAAAACAAGAAGAAGAAGTGGATTAAGGAGAAATTTTTAAAAAGAACCATTACAAGAGAAATAAGAATAAGAAACATTAGACGAAGGCACTAAAGAAAGCACCAGTGTCAACAAAGATGAGAAAGAGCAGATGGTGCTAGCCATAAAATAATAATAATTTGATCCAAGCCATCAAGAGAAGGTGAAAAAGGGGTACTCCTAGGATGAGGATTTTTACATGTTGTAGTACATGCCCATGTGCCAGCAAGTGTCCTTTTCCCTCAATTTATACATAGATGAGCCTCACTTCAAGGTACCCCAAAAATCAATCCAAAGAAAAAAAATACTAGAGGAATGACATGACTACCATGTTATCAACCCTCGAGCAATGAATCCAGTAAGGTTGGCTAACACCCTCCTTCAAATAGCCTCTGAGGTAGTAAGTAAGAGCATTGTTAACATTGTTTTTGCCAAAAATGTAAAAATCTCATGCTAGAGGCAAAGAAATAGATTAATTCTATGAAACTTAAGCATCGAAAATTGGTTGAACATGTGGAGGAAGCTAAGCTATCCATTTTTGATGGTGTTAGTACTTCAAATTTTTTAAAGGTTCATAAGGTGTGTACACTAGTAGAGTAGATGCTCCCCCAAATGAAGCCAATTCCAGAATAAAAGGAGGACCCTTGCAACATGATAAAGAAAGATCTCAATAAGAAGCTTGATGAAGTGGAATACTTCTTCATGAAGCTAGAAGAAGGTGTAGAAGATGCTGATGTTATCTTTGTAACTTTTCAACCCAAGTGTTAGTCATAAAATCACACATCTAAAAGGTGAAAGGGGAGAATGATGCATTTATTAAGTATGAATTTAATGTTAGCAAGGTTGAGTACACATAGATTATGGCATAGGTCAACACTTTGAGTGCCTAGATAAAAACCCAAGATCAAGACTTGGAAGAACTCTTCCACACCTTTTCGACAAAGGCAAGCAAGCAAGGAGCCATCCTAGATGGTGGGGTCAAAAAAGAAAAGGAAAGGATAGAGGCATTTAGGAAATAATTGGAAAAACCTAACATGCTCTTGATCAAGGATACCTCTACATATATTGATGGTGCCATTAAGGAGATAAACATCATAATTTAGGGCTTTGAGAACTTCAAGGTAGAATTGCAGTAGAGCGCACTTGAGTTTTATGTAGATAAGGTACTAGAAGTTTAGTTCATGATTGGTCTAGAATTTTTATATGGGGTAATGTTGGTACTCTTTTCATCCTAATTATCAAACCCATGCCAAATCATTGAATAACTAGGCATGAGAAAATCATGGTAGATGATTGCTCTTTTAGTACTTTTGGTACTAGTTGGAGGAATCTTCATGGATCTTGCACCAAATGGAAGGTATTTACATAACACCTAATTTTTAAGGGCATATTCATGAGTACGTACATGTGATGAATAGAGAATTAACGAGGTTATGTAGTGGAGCTAGTGGAATGATCAACCCTAATGATATCTCAACACCCAACATGTTCTTACCAACCTAGTATGAAGATACTCCCATGTGATATAAAGTTGAGCTAAAAATAGGGAGAATAAGATGTGAATTATCATAGTGAAGCTTTGTAAAAATTAATGAATTCTATTAGTATATATATAATAACATGGATTATTTTAAGGATTTGGGTTGTAGCGCCCAAGCTCACCTATAAGCCACTAGGCATTTAGTATTTTTGAGATGATTTTATGCTCTATTTCTATTTACATGTACTCTATTTACCTAAAATCTATTTTAATGAATAATGGCATGGAAATAATTGAGAATTTATCTAATTCATATGGTTATGGAATTATTTTTTAATTTCATCTTGAATGAAGTAGCTGGTATGGTATAATCTATTTATGTGCACATGTTATTAAGTGGAGGTTTTCTCTAAGTTTTTAATGACATCTATGTAACATATAGTGACAACAGCCTAAACCACAAAATAGCCTAAGTTTTGGGAAAGGCATGCACATAATCATTATCCCCTATAATGAGAGTTCCATCTTAAATCATAAAAACCTTAACATATGCAATTGTTCTAAATCACTAAGTGCCTAAATGGTACATAGCTTTCTATTTCAAAGGCTTATGTTCTTGAGGACTAAAATTAGCCCTATATGGGCCTATGAAATTATGATCAAAAGATAGACTTACACCTATATTATTGAGACTAAGTACCTAAGTAAGAATTATTCCTACAATTATCTAAACTCTACCCAAAATAGCTCGTAGCAATAAGCCTACCAAATCTTGTTTTACAAATGATCAAGTTCCATAAAGTATGAGTTGTACCATGTCTCAAATAGCCCAACATGGGCCTTGATCCTTTCTATACTATGATTTGGGTGAGCACATAAGGCTTGTTCCTTATGTGATTTAATTTTAGTGCAATAATGTGTTAAATTTTATGTGCTATAATATTGTTATACACTTTCACCTATGTGTAACCAATCTAGACCCAACTAGATAGCTAGATAAGCACATGACAAAGCAAATGTATTGAGTAATCAACACTTTAATATAGAAAGTAAAATTAAATATAGGGTATATTAAACACTCCAATGATAATCATAGACTTGAAAATATCCTAACACACTTGAATACAATTTATATGACCTATTAAAACATTAACTCTTTCACAAACATGAAAGGATAAGGGAAGAAAGGATAGAGAATTATCACTTTACATCACCATACATAACTTGAATACTTATAAAATTGTTCAAGAACCCAAAAATAGACTTGAATTAATGTTCAAAGTCAAAATAGGACATCATTCCAATATGCATTCACTATACATGGTGTGGTATTAGATTGCAAAGGCTAAAATGGCAACTACTTATAGCATTTGAGAGAGAAGTGGGAAAATATAAGTACAAAGGTCACAAAAACACTTGTCATGTTGAGATGAGTTAAATATGTATGAAAATGAAGTAGGATATAAACCATGTAAGGTATGATAAGATAAAATTCCCTCTGAGTTATGCAATTCATGAAATGTGGCATGAAACTTCTTATTCTACACTAAAACATTACCTCCATCATTTAGCTCTATTGGAACATCCAAAAAATAACTAGGTATATATATCATGATTTAAATAATAGGGAGGGGTTTTATACATTCTCTGCCATGCATTGGTTGCATTCATAATCATCTAGATTCTTATAGAAGTGAGCCATCACTACCTATAGTCAAAGAAACTCCTCTTTTAGTCACCCCTCACACTTGGCATAAAAATTGAATTTAGTTTTCCATGAAAATCCATAAAATGGAGTGGATGAAACTTGTTAAGACCCTCCATGGCCTTATATTTATTAGATATGCCTTAAATAGGCTTCCACTTAAAGTTCTCACACTTCTCGCTATCTTTTTAACTTTGCCAATTTTGATTGGCTGAGATGAAGTTGTTTTTATAAATAATTAGGAGTTTTTATGAAGAATATAATTGTCATAGTGAGTTAGATTAAGTCCTGATATCACTCCCAAAGTTTATTTCTCTTCGTCAATGTCCTTAAAACTTAAAAAACACCTAAAATGGTCAAATAAATCTAATTTTCCTCTTGTTTGTATAGGTAGGGAATGCCTCAAGTGGATGTAAAGGGTATATGGAGAGTCCTATTTAATTTTTAATCACTTTCATGAATATCTCATCTCCCTTTGATAGCTCTTTTACTTCATTTCCTCCATTAGGTCCTTATTCAAGGTTTTGTAGGGTTTTGGGTCTTTTTGATATTAATCTATGTTCATTGTACATTTTAATTTCCAAAAAACTACACAAGTTAAATTTTAAAGACCCTTTTTAACTTCCATAAACTCTTTGGATATCTATACACACTCTCCAAGAAGATATGAGTCTTCAAATTCACCCTATCGAGCTTGATTCCCCATTTTTCATAGACCTGAGTTGTCTCTAAGCCAAAAGTAAATTTATTATAGACTTATCTTAAAGGTGGAAGATTTTAAACATATGAAACATCCTCATAGATAATTTATAATTCATTTGAGAGATCACCTAGGGTTGGAAGTGACATTGGCCTTTCATTTGGACTTTAGGCCAAAGCCCTACCTAATAGGCCTAATTGTAATCATTGTAGGTTTGGACCACTTGTCTAGCATCATACCCCTATGTTTTATCATTTGGTATTATGAATTATAAAAATTATCTAACATCCATTTAAGTTCTAATCATCTCTTACTTCACTTGATCATTTTTTTCTTCAAAACTTGTAGGGTTTGCACTCTACGGGAGTAGTCTATATTTGAGACAAAATAAAGGTTACTTCCCCTATTTATAAAGAGAAAATAGTTATTGTATGAGATTATATAATTTATTTTTATCTTATTCACAATAATGTGTCCCTTGGTCATATCATTTACCCTCCTTCTCCAATACCCAAGATAGACCCTTGGGAAAGGGACTATATGTAGGGTTTGGGGTATAGACTATGTGTTGCATCATTAGGGACCTCTATTTACTTTGTATCCAGCATGAGAGTATCATAAGGTTGAAATTTAATTTTTAAATCCATTCCAATAATGTTAATCATTTAAATCTTTGATAAAACCCCTCAATACATACCTTTCACTTAATTGGTCAAGGTGCTTGATTATGTTGTCTTGCTTTGGAGAGGGACCTGTAGGTAGTCTTGTATAGTTGGAAGAAAAATAAAACTTACCCAAGATATTATTATAGTTTCATAGGATCATTATCATCTATTTGGAACCATCTATATAACACTTTTGTAATACTAACACTCATAACCCTTACTCACTGTTTATTACATTTGACCATAGTCAACTATGTTAAGGCAAAAGGAGCTTGTAGATGGTCTTTCAATCCCTTGAGAACCGTGAAATATGATATATTATTCTTATTAAGTCCTAGAATATATTATTTAGGTTCTAAATTTCTCCCATCTATTGAATTTCCATGCCTAGGCTTGTGTCATGGATTGTATATACCTATAGTCAGTTGTAGGTGGTCTTTTTAAACCAAGTTATACCTTTAGGTGTACCTATTAAACCAAAAGACCTAGTTATTAAACTCAAGTTGATATTAATTGGAAAAAAATTACCTTTTCAACTCAGATGATTATCCAATCATGAAATTATGTTTCCTAAACTACTACCTTAGGATGCAAGGTCACTTAGAAATTCAAATATTATAGATGATAATGAAGAAACTCAATGAATAAATGGGAAACTTTAAGGCCCCCAAATACTACTTTCCACTAGTCAAATGTATTAATCCTTTTGAAAGGCCTTTTATCCTATATGGAGGATACAAGGTATAATCATAAATCTTCATCAGAGCTCTTGACAACTTTATCATATGATATCAACAAGATGTCTAGGTGCTTTGTTTTGTGATTTTAGAGACTTTATCTTTAAATATAGTCATTTCATATTTGAACAAGGTTCCTCATTCCCACCTACCAATATTATGCCTTAAGCATTTTTATCATACTATCATTTAATTCCAAAAACCCTAAGAGGGCTTCCAAGTATATTAGATCTCATCTAATTAGCAACTTCAACTCTCTACTTGTGTCACCCATAGGTGGACATTCCAATGTGCATGCAATGAGTAGTAATATAGGAAGTGTGCAAGATATATATTCTTGTAACCAATTATATACCATCAAAAAATATCCAAATACAATTTTAACACTCTAACGGATTTTAAATAGGCATCAAGGCTCCCATTTTAACATGATGTTCTCCTAAGAGACTCCTAGTTGTGTTCATTAATGGTGGAAGATTGAGTGTATGTTGAAACTTGTATTCTCATGCTCTCTATGCCTTTTATGGATTGACTTATTTTTTCATGTTCTAAGATCATGATAAAAACCTCAGAGATATTCATTGCTTATCCATGAGTGTTATACAGACCTCCATTATATGTAACTCACCATGACTATGAATGGACCTTCTACATGAAACTTGGCTATATAGGAGGTCTAGTTATCACAATTGGTTGCATACAAGATGGAGGAATCAAGTTGATTGTTCATGTTTCAATGATATATTCAACATATTCAAAATATTTATGATCCTATGAACATTCTAAATAATCTAACACAACTCACTCAGTTGATTGTGCATGATAGTCATGGGATAAATTGATTGTATGGTATATCTCTTAGTTACCACTCCATGGTCATTCCTTTGAGGCTGAATTTTAATGGATAATGGAATATGAGTATATTATAAACATTAATATAAAACTATCACCATCCTCTATAACCATTACCAAGGCATGAAGATTTTATAGATGGTGGAAACCTTCTTGTCATCTCCAGTGAGACCAATTTGCAAACTTGAGATGATTTATCCATTAAAACACTTTTAAACATGAAACCAAAAATGAATAACATGAGGTTAATAATTCCATGTCCTATATATTCACTCCCATTAGATTTATTTTACAAAAACATCCAAACAAGAGAAAAACCTATAAGGTATGGGAAATAGTGAGTAAAAAAACATAGTCAACTTGTTAGAGATGATTCATAAATCACAATTAACAAATCCTTGTAATATTGTTATGAAAATGTATCTATTTTATTTTAATATCACCTCCCAAATTCATTTGGTCTAAAACTTCTCCAATTGGCTATACTAAGCATAAACTTGTTGATTAGTTTCATGTGCATGATGGAGTGATAAGAGAGAAAAATGGTTTTTGAACTTTTTCACACTTTAAGAACATGTCAATAATGTGATTAATTATGAGGTAATTGAAGATAAATCCCACTATATCCTCCCACATGCCATTATCTCTTATAGGCTGTACACCTAGCAAAACTCCTTGTTTTATAGTTGTTTCTTGATTTTTGGTTAGATGACTTACAAGTTTCAAATGAACTAACATTCCTACTAGAGAATTTGAAAAATTGGATGTTATAATAATTTTTGGACCACATAGACACATTTAAAACTATGCCATTTGTATTTAAGACCCCAAAATGACCCCTAAATGACTCAAGTTGACATAAAATTTAATTAAACCATGACCAAGGCATAAATGTCATTAAATAACATCAAATGGAAATTAAAACACCATATGACACTATTTTTGACCCATATATAATTTTATTACTATAGGGGGGTTTACCCATTTTAACTTGTGGTCAAAATGGTCAATAATTACATTTATAGATTATATAGTTGTCTTATCCTTCTGAAGTGAGGCAACTACTAGTTCCTATCTTTCCCTCACCTCAAATGGGTGGCATACTAGTGGGGGAATGTCATAAATTCATTTTATCCATACTTTGAACATTTTTTAGATTTAGTGGGGGCATGTCATATGGGCATGGATTCCACACATTCAATGGGGGCATGCTTTAGAAGCATGTTTTCCATACCTATTTAGTATTCATTATTCCTAGTTTACATTGGGGGGCATGTTTTGAAAATATGTCCTCCATATTGGTAGTTATATTAGTTTCAAATTTCTCCATTATATGGGATATTCTTTGGAATTATGTCCTCCACACTTAATAACTATCTGAATTGGCCAAAGAACATAGTTATATGATTTAGATTCACAATTGTGTTAGAATTATATATATTGGTATTATTATTATACATTTTTAGCATGATACATATCTAAGGTTCATATTCTATGAAAAATGTACCTAATTTTACAAAATCCAAATTAGTTTTAGACTACAAAACTCTTTTATGGACTATTACCATATCACATACTCTTTCATACTGATACCCTATGAATTTTTATGGACTTTTATTGAGCCAATATATTGTAGTAGTTATATCAACTTTTTGTTATGGTTGATGTGATAAAATCAATTAATCTTTCCAAATTTTTATGTTGGAATTGATCATCTGACCTCACCAAGTTATAGGTATCATTGGGTTGCATGGTTGAGCTAATCTCAACTTCCAAGTGGAAACTCACTTTTTCTCTAAATTTGAGGGCATGTTGTTAAGGTGTGGAGCCTAAATGCTTCACCAAAGGAGCCTATTACCAAAGTTGCACGTTTACACAGTCACCAGCATCGATTAGGAGCGACTGATGTTGGTCAGGTGTAGTTCAAGAGATGCCGGTGTCGATAGGGGATCGGTCGACGTCGGTCATAGGCAAGCAGGCAGGAACTAGCGTCAGTTACTTACACATCTAGAATGTTATTTTCGTGGACAGAACCGAGTGTTTACATGATGAGTTTAAGTCTTAGTCTTAAGTCCACATCTCTATTATTAGTAAGACTATTTTTAGAGCCCTTGTTTAAGAGGATTAACTATTCGTTGTAAGTGCATGCTCAAGTCTCCTAATTCTATATGTAGAATTAGATCTTCTTAGCTTATGGTGGAAGTTCATTATATGTGAACGTTGAAAGAACAGTACAAAATTGTATAGGTGAATCAATCCAGGTTGTTGGAGTTGATTGTACTTGAGAGAGAGAGCTCTTGAGGGATAGAGATCTAGAGAGAGATCTTGTGCATCTGAGAGAGATGTGGAAGAAAGAAGTTTCTTCAATTGTATTCCTTTTGTAAAGAGTTTAGTACAAGTTTTCAGGGTGGTTTCTTGTATCTCTTGTTCTTTGCTATTTATCATTCTAGTTAATTGTCTATCTAATTTAATTCTATAGTCTATTGCTTTCATAAGTGTAATCATATTGTTGGTTGATCCCCAACAAGTGGTATTAGAGCCTTGGTTGTAGGTTTAGAGCTTGATATCCAATAATTGGTATCAAAGTTCAGGTTCACTAACAGGTGGTTCAAATCTGTGTAGTGTGTATTGATTATAGGTGACTCATAGGGGTTTCTACAGGGATTTCTATTTGAGTGGGAGAAGCAATGGCAGAAGAAAGTAAGCTAAGAATGGAGAAGTTTAATGGCAAAAATTATCAATATTGGAGAATGTAGATAGAGGACTATCTGTATCAAAAAGATCTATACTTACCATTAGGTGGGATTGTAAAGAAGCCCACAGACATGGATGATGAAGAATGGGAAGTTCTTGATAGAAAGGCTCTGGGGTCTATAAGATGGAGTCTAGCATCTACTGTGATACTTAATTTATCATAGGCAAAAACAATAGTAGAGTTGATGACTACTTTAGCAAATTTGTATGAAAAACCCTCAGCTTCTAATAAGGTATATTTTATGAAGCAGTTATTTAATTTGCATATGCAGGAAGGTGGATCTATATCTAATCACCTAAATGATTTCCATAAAATTGTAAATCAATTAAGTTTAGTCAAAATTGTATTTGATGATGAAATTAAAGCTCTTTTAATATTATGTTCTTTGCCTAAAATCTGGCATAGCTTAGTAATGGTAGTTAGTAATACTGCATCTGCATCAAATATTTTAAAAGTAGAGGATGTTGTTAGTGTTATCTTGAATGAAGAAATTCACAGTAAAAGCACAGAAGAGACATCTGGGAACACTTTAAGTTTTGAGAGCAGGGGAAGGCAAAAAGAGAAGAGCAAGAAAGGAAGCTCAAGATCTAAGTCTAAGGGGAGAGGTAGATCCAAATCCAGAAATGGCAGGAAGCCACAATGCTGGAATTGTGGAAAGATGGGGCACATAAATAGAGATTGCTGGTCAAAGCCTAAGGAGGACAATCAACACGAAGGAAAAGAAGAAGAAAAGGTTGTAAGTATTGCACAAGATGCTTTAATATTCTCTTTACATAATAATATAGAATCTTGAGTTTTAGATTCTGGTGCATCTTTTCATGCTACCCCTAATAAGGAATATTTTAGTGACTATATCCATGGAGATTTTGGAATAATGTATCTAGGGGATGATGAACCTTGTAAAATTATTGGGAAAGGTAAAGTGTAGCTAAAAATGCAGAATGGCAACACATGGGTGTTGAGAGATGTTATGCATGTTCCTAGTTTGAAGAGAAACTTGATTTCTATAGGAAAGTTGGGGGATGAGGGTTGTACAGTAACTCTCACAGCAGAATCTTGGAAGGTGACCAAGGGTGCACTTGTTATGGCCAAAGGTAAGAGAGTAGGTACTCCCTATTTATGTAATTGTGTTACTAACAATTCTCCTTCTGTATTATCTACTTTAGATGTGGATGCAAAATTGTGGCACTCAAGGCTTGGCCACATGATTGAGAAGGGAATGTCAATTCTTAAGTCTAAAGGTAAGCTTTCAAATTTGAAAAGCATATATCTAGATTTTTGTGAGCACTATGTATTTGGAAAATAGAAAAGGGTTAGTTTTCTCAAGACTGGGTCTACAAAGAAGAAGCATAAGTTACAGCTTGTTCACATAGACGTGTGGGGACTGGCTCAGGTAGCTTCTATTGGAGGATCACAGTACTATGTTTCATTCATAGATGATGCTACAAGAAAGGTATGGATCTATTGTATTAAGAATAAATTTGATGTATTTGAGACTTTTAAGATTTGGAAAGCTATGGTTGAGAATGAAACAGGTAGAAGATTAAAGTGCTTGAGATCTGACAATGGTGGTGAGTTCTACAGTTATAAGTTCAACTGGTATTGTTATATGTATGGAATCCATAGGCAAAGGATGGTTCTAAGGACACCTCAGAAGAATGGAATTGTTGAAAGGATGAATAGAATAATCGTGGAGCGTGCAAGATGTATGAGATTGCATGTTGGTTTGCCCTTAGAGTTTTGGGTAGAAGCTGTTGACACTACAGTGTACCTGATTAATAGAGGACCCTCTATAGCTCTGGATGGTGGAATTCTAGAAGAGGCATGGATAGGTAAAAAGGTAGATCTCTCATTCCTCAAAGTTTTTGGTTGTGAAGCCTTTGTGCACGTTGTTAAGGAAAATAGAAAGAAGCTGGATGCTAAGTCTATGAGGTGCACATTTATTGGCTATGGCTCAGATGATTTTGGTTTCAGATTTTGAAATCTAGGAACTAACAAGATAATTAGGAGCCATGATGTTGTTTTCAATGAAAAATTGATGTATAGTGATCAGCTGAAGAAGCTGAATCAATTTGGGTAGAGCAATGGAGAATTGGACAAGGTGACAGTCCAATATGAGCTTGCAAGAAAAAGAAATAATCACTTGTAGGAAAACACATAGACCAACGTCAACAAGTAGGCAAGAACCAACATCGATAGGATAGAAACTGATGTCGGTCATATAAAGACTGACATCGGTAGGACAGGCACTAGCGTCAGTCAGGCAGAACCGACATTAGCCAGTAATAGGTCTGGAGGTGACCGAGGTCGGTCACTGTCAGAGAATTTGGGTGGACAACATGTTGTGAACGAGTCTTAGACACCTATTAGGAGGTCAGAAAGGGTAAGTAAGCCTCCAATTAGATATTCCCCTTCATTATTCTATTTATTGCTAACTGATGGTGGAGAACCAGAGAGTTTTAAAGAAGCATTACAAGTGGAGTCTAAGAGTCAGTGGGAGCGTGGCATGGTTGAGGAGATGGAGTCCTTAAGAGAGAACCAAACATGGGATTTGGTTGAGTTACCAGCTGGTAAGAGGACACTAAAGAACAGATGGACCTATAGATTGAAGGAAGGTGAGAATGGATAGATGAGATATAAGGCTTGATTGGTAGTGAAAGGATTTACACAAAAGCCAGGTATTGATTTTGGTGAAATTTTTTCTCTTGTTGTTAAAATGACTTCTATACGGGTTGTATTGTCTTTGGTTGATATTGAGGATTTGCATCTTGAGCAGCTAGATGTTAAGACAATGTTTCTTCATGGAGATTTGGATGAGGAAATATAAATGGAACAGTCGAAAGGATTTGAGGTCAAAGGTAAGGAGAAGTTAGTGTGCAGATTGGAGAAAAGCTTGTGTGGCCTCAAGTAAGCTCCTAGACAGTGGAATTTGAGATTTGATAGGTTCATGACTGAGCATGGCTACAGTAGGTGTCAATCTAACCATTGTGTGTATTTTAAGAGATTGGATAATGGTAGATATATTATTCTATTGTTGTATGTAGATGATATGTTGGTTGTAGGATCACACATGCAGGATATCTCTGAGCTTAAGGTGAAATTAGCTTAAACTTTTGCTATGAAGGATTTGGGAGCAGCAAAGAAAATCCTTGGCATGAGAATTAAGAGAGACAGGAAAAATCACAAGTTGATATTGTCTCAAGAGGATTATGTGGACAAGGTGTTGAAATGGTTCAATATGCAGGATGCTAAACTGGTAAGCACACCTTTGGCTGGACATTTTAAGTTGAGTAAAGAACAATTTCCTAATTCACATGATGAGGTAGAGTACATGAGTAAAGTTCCATATTCTTCTACAGTAGGGAGTTTAATGTATGCAATGGCATGTACTAGACCAGATATTGCCCAAGCAGTGGGAGTTTTAAGTAAGTATATGGCCAATCTAGGGAAGGAACATTGGAAAGTAGTTCAGTGGATCTTTAGATATCTGAGACGAACCAATAGTAGGCACTTTTGCTATAGAGGTTCAGATACTTTTCTACATGGTTATGTAGATTCAGATATGGCAGGTGATTTGGATGGTAGGAGGAGCACCACAGGATATGTTTTCACTATTGGTGGAATGGCGGTTAGCTGGATATCAAAGTTGCAGAAGGTTGTTGCCTTGTCAACTACAGAAGCAGAGTATATTGTAGCCACAGAGGCTAGCAAAGAGATGATATGGATGACACGGTTCATGGAAGAGCTTGGAAAGGAGCATGAGAGTTGTAGATTCTACAGTGATAATCAGAGTGCAATTCATTTGGATAAAAATTCAGCCTTTCATTTAAGAACAAAGCACATACAGCTTAGGTACCACTTCATAAGATAGGCATTGGAGGATGGTGAGTTAAAGCTGGAGAAGATCCATACAGATAAGAATCCTACTGATATGTTAACCAAGCTAGTTACAAAGGAGAAGTTGAATCTTCATTCAACTTCTGTTGGTCTTCATGATTAAGTTGAAGATGGAGGAGCTAGAAGATGTTATTGTATAGGTACTGGTGCAGCTGTTTATCTCCAAGTGGGAGATTGTTAAGGTGTGGAGCCTAAAATCTTCACCAAAGGAGTGTATTACCAAATTTGTAGGTTTACACAGTCACCGGCATCAGTCAGGAGTGACTGATGTCAGTCAGGTGCAGTTTAAAAGATGTCGATGTCAGCAGGGGATCAACCGACATCGATCACAGGCGAGCAGGCAGGAATCGGCATCGGTTACCTGTGTGTCCAGAATGCTATTTCCATGGATAGAACTGAGTGTTTGCATGATGAGTTTAAGTCTTAGTCTTAAGTTTGCATCTCTATTATTAGTAAGACTATTTTTAGAGCCCTTGTTCAAGAGGCTTAACTGTTGGTTGTAAGTGCATGCTCAAGTCTCCTAATTCTATATGTAGAATTAGATCTTCTTAGCTTATGGTGGTAGTTCATTGTATGTGAATGTTGAAAGAACAGTATAGAATTGTATAGGTGAATCAATCCAGGTTGCTAGAGTTGATTGTACTTGAGAGAGAGAGCTCTTGAGGGATAGAGATCTAGAGAGAGATCTTGTGCATCTAAGAGAGGTGTGGAAGAAAGAAGTTTCTTCAATTGTATTCCTTCTGTAAAGAGTTTAATACAAGTTTTCAGGGTGGTTTCTTGTATCTCTTGTTCTTTGCTATTTATCATTCTAATTACTTGTCTATCTGATTTAATTCTGCAGTTTATTGCTTTCATAAGTGTAATCATATTGTTGGTTGATCCCCAACACATGTGCCTTCCAATCTCTCTCTCTCTCTCTCTCTATATATATATATATATATATGTGTGTGTGTATATATATATATATATATGTATGTATGTATGTATATCCTTAGATATATGCACTTTAAATTTTATTTATATCTATCTTAACCTTAGTGTTAAATCCTTATAATGATACACATTTTTCAAAATAATTTGGAAATAGACAAGGTAGTTACATTGACACACAAGTGTAATCCTAAACCTTTCTCTTTAAATTCAAACCTATTTCAAGAAATTTCAACCCAGATTATATGCATTGATTTTATATGATAACATGATCTTATTTGTAGGTTAGTCACTAGAAAAACACTAAAGTTGGGTACATGAAAAGATAAGGTGTGCATACACACCCAGGTATGCATTCCTTTCCATTAAAATAGAAATTTTATTACTAGATTAAAGGGGGTAAATGTAGATGATATTTTATGATTATATAGCACTTCAATTTTGTACACTTTGAAAACTTGTACCTTGGCTATTCCTCTTAATTATTCACCTTTTCCCACTTTAATAAGTCTCACATATTTTCTATCTATGTTCCCCTTGTCCTATATCACTTATTACAACCAATATTATGTTGATTACCCAACTATTTTATCTTTCCTATAATTCTTAACATGTACTTATCTTCCATCTCTACATGTTTTGAGCCTATACCTACTTTATTGCTCCATAGACACTAATGTTTGGGATAGACACTAGCTTACCTAACATAAGTGTCCACTACCCTAAATTCATCTAATTTTCAAGTAAAACATATCCTAATGGTTAGCCTAAGTAATTTAATATGATTCATTACTCCAAAGGGATTCATATAATACAATATCAACCCTTATTCATTCCTCACCTAAAAAAACACCAAAGAGACAAAGGCAACTTATCAAAAGTACTCTATCAAGATTTTAATTGATCAAAGCTTCCATATTTCCATACTAGTCATAGGGAATACACATCTATAGGTATGAATTACTAAAGGAAAAACCTAAGACCCTGATTTTCCAAGTTACAATCTAGGTCACTATTGTACTTACATTGCATGTATTGTATGATTCACACACAAGACAACATGTAAGGGAGAACTACATAAATTTGAGGCCCTATTCAAAGTATTTTCTATGTAATAAGTACCCTTTTATAGTGGGGTCTTTGGAGTTAGCTAGATACCACGTGACCACTAACCCATTTTCCCTCAAAGTCATATTGAAGATGGAAATCTAGGGCTTACATTTCACAAGGAGTGATAGTTCATGACCCATATTTATATTCAAAAAATTAAAGTTGAAGCAAAACCTAGAAGAATATAAGTGGTCACATCCTATTTTAGTAGATATTTCATATAAGACACTAGTGTCAAACCCATAAAATAACATTGATGCAACTATCCTAGGATGATATTGCTATCTAAAGAGCTATAAGCATTAGATCCAAAATTTGATGATTGTCCTAGAATCTCATTCCCACCTGATTTCCACATGTTTCATATGCAAAAATTTATTAACATAAAAAAAGGTAAGTACATAACTTCTTTTTCATTTATATATCTAGCATAGTTTTACTTTACATATTTATACTATCTCAGCATAATAAATTTAGTGTATGCTTATATATAAGTTTAGAGATTAATTGGAATGCTATAGATATGATTATCACCCTAGTGCCATTTTATTTATATATACCAATTTAATATTTATATAACCCCAATATAGATAATTTTAGGGTTAAACACTTAGGATATCAAATCTAAGGAAGTTGTAATGGATGTAGGAATTATAAATAATCATTAATATTTCTCACAAAGCATTAATGACCTACCCACCCATTTATTAGTTCACCCTTTAAGGTGTACACTTTGAGAGATTGAAACTCAATATGTTACTTCAAGATAGAAAGTGGCAATAAATGATAAATTTTTTAAAAATATTATGTGTATACAAATGGATCTTCTTAAAATGTGTCCAAAGTAAAGGACATTTGCTTGTGGGTTTTTTTATGCCATAGTTGGTTCTGATTGTGTTTCACATGTAGAGATATTATTTATTTATCTCACTCTAGGATATTACACATATGGTTTCCTCTTCATATTTTTTATTCATGTGGAGCTATATTCTACCCATATTTTTTCCCCCTCCTCTTCCCACTTTCTTCTTCTTCTTTTCCCTCTAGATGTTATAGTATGTACCCTTATCTAATAGTTTTTTCTCTTTGGAGATAGAGTTCATGTCCTTTAGATGTTTCAAAAATTAATCAAATCATTTGTTCATTACCACCTCCAAGTCCTTTGATCTATCTATTTATGCTTTATAACCTCCTTGTGTGATCAAATCTTATTCTATGTGTATTTCTTCTTTTGTTTCCTAATCCTTTTCACTAGTGTAAGGGGAGTCTTAGGTTTTCCTTTCCCCTATAGGGCCTTTGGTACTAAAAAATAGGTAATTTGGTGTTTTTTAATTGATATCCCCATTTTATTTTGTTCTTTTAGCTTAACTAGCAAAGTTGATTTTGGGATGGTAGGCTTTGGCTACTCATGTCATTGTTTCTTATTTATCATTTGGCTTAATTTGACTCTATCTCCACAAAGTCCTCTTATTTAGGATATAGTGATTAAAAAAATTAATTTAACTTTTTATTTTTAGATGAGAAGGCAAGTGAACTATTTAATTTTTAAGAATGTGGTATTTGTATGTCTTTCTCTTTTGCTCCCATGTCTATATTATTTTTCTTGGCATTTAGCATATAATATAGCTTGTGCACTTGACCTTATATGTTGAAATTTTCTATTGGGTCAATGATACACCCAATATTATATTCCTCCTTCAATGTAATCACCTGTGGGCATATATATGCTATGTGGAGGGTGTAGACATCTACATCTATTATTTTTTCATCTATTTTTATATTTTTAACATTAGAGATGTCATTCACTACATCCATAAAGTACTACATTATAAACCCATATGGAAACATTGCCCAAACTGTCATACAATTATCAACCAATTTGATATATGCCAATTAGTATTACTAGATGATACTGAACTTGATATGATCTTGCATATTTTATGGTAGAAGTATAGGTATGTAACACTCCCTATGAATGTTAAAACTTGAAGCTAAATTAAAAGTAAATAAAAAATTTAGATTCCTACTTCAAATCTCACATAAACCTCTAATTAAGTAATGAAATAGAAATAATAATTTTTGGCTAACGAGTGAAGTATAAGTATTATCACATGAAGCCTAGTATGCATGAAAATTAAAATGAGCCTACCTTACCACAACATGTTAATCATTCCTTAGTACCCCTTAAAAACCCATCAATATACTATGAATATTGGGTAATTGCATGAAAAATTAGGTGGAATTAGATGGTATAATGATAATGAAACTTCTTATCTTAGTCTACTAGCCTACCATACCCCAATGGACCTAAGCTCTATCATGAGGCCTACTATTGATTTTGAGATTTGACAACGATATGAGATGTGCCAAATAACGATCACATATTTTTATGTGATCTAAATTTTAAATTTTTTTTTTCATTTTAATCATTACCTTTTTAGTATATTATGTGGCTTTTAAATTTTATGGTTTTTGATGTTCCTCCATATAAATTATAAAAACCAATCATGGGTGCTAAAAATGACTATTATAATAGTGCTTACACTTGGTGGATAGAGAAGATAAACTAAATACCATGGTGTCTAGTATTGATAGAATTGTATGTTAGAAGAGAGTGTAATCTCAAAACTGACATTGGTGTGCTTAGAGGGGATAGTGAAATATAGGGGAATTATTTCAATTATAAAATAATATTTGGGTTGTTCCAAATCACAAAAAATCTGGAAATAGAGATGGTAAAATGAAAATTAAGTATGAACCATCATAAGAAATGGTATATGTGAATGAAGACATGAAGATAGACTATTAAAGTTTTACCATAAAATAATATGATTGATTCTAAGTTTAGGAAAACACCACTCTTAACCATTGCCTTATCTTTTGGGCAAGACACCTAGCTAATTTTGGGAGTAAAATTAATCTATAATGAGTTTAAAAATGATGGATGTTTATGAGGAATACCTTAACTAAGGTCTTACCATGCAACTCATAAATTTAAAATATAAGATGTGTAAGTAAATGAATAAATACAAGGATAAAGAAAGATGATAATAATAAACCAAAGACTTTAAAATGTTCTAAGGTTGATTGACTAAGAGGATAGTTATTTCTGAGGAATGGTAAGGTAATATCTATGATCTTATGATGAAAACTCAAAAAATTAAAATTAAGTGGTGTAAAAAGACAAATAACCAAAGGATAAAATATAAGAATTGAGTCTAATGTGTAAACAACCCAAATGTGTGTATAGAAATAAAATTTATGATATGTTGCAAAGAAAAAAGTCTTTAAAACGTACAATAAATTTTAGATCCAAAGTATATGTATAAAAATAATTTAAATCATGAGATTAAAAGCATGTTATAAATATAAGGTAATAATACAAAAACTAAAACTGAAAAATAACATAAAACTAAGTAAATTACTTCTTTAAAAATAGAGCATTGGTTGGTTATTTAAATATATGTCCTTCACTAATTTTAAATATATAAGTTATAAGTACAATAATGTATTTAACTAATTAAGGACCCCACCACTTTTTTTCATAATTTCCTTCTTTATCATGGGTGTAATCTAGCTTAAGCACTAAGTATCTAACATTGATAGTGTAGACTTTGAAATGTTTGTTATGTTCTTTAGTGATTCGATATTTTTATTAGAATATATGTTGAGATGAAGCCATAAGTCACTCATCTAGAAAATATAATGCATGAATATGAACTTCAAAAATATATTCATCAAGAATGATGCCATGAAGAAAAATGTGCAAGGAGGGTAACTTAACATCTAATGGTAAAATAACTTCGGATTTGTAACCCAAAGAGAAAGGAATTGTCTTAGTGGTAGTATGAATGATAGTATGTGTATACATTTAAATTTTTTTCACTTCATTTATTTCCAATAATATTACTATTAGTGGACACTAATTTCACCTATCTCATCTAATCACATTTATATCTTCTAATTGTCCTAATATCACCCCTTCTAGTTATTTTTCTAACATCCCCCTTCATTTTTATTCATAAATTAACCTTATTCCTACCCAAAAAATAAATTAATTCACATAATTACCTATTATCCGCTAAATAATCCCACTTATCCATTATATTTGAATTTTAAATTCTAATTTCACCAACCCTAGCCTATTCCTAGGCTCTCCTACATCCCTAGCCCTTAATCACCTATCTAATCACCTACTAATCTTGATTAGCCCCTAATGGATTATATAATTCTCTAATTTTATAGTCCTATTTTATTCTCTCTATCCTCTATATAAACCTATAAATCTAGAGGCTTATAAAGTATTTTTGATTCCTTTTTATTCTCCCTCTCTCCTTTATTTAAACACCTTCATTCCTCCATTGAAATTAACTATAAAAATCCATGAATCCTTTATGCTAAAAAATTTTCAACTATATTATCATCCAAATATTTTGATCAAGCCAAAATCATGATAAAATTTTGAGTCTACTTGTGATAAATATATATCTATAATCCTTAGTATTTTTTTTTTAATCTTGATTGGGAACATTCAGCTTTAGATTAATATGTTGTTTTGAATGATTCATTTTATTCCATTTTAATCTATTAGTTCTCAATTTTAATGGTGGATTTTAGATTTAAGAATTTTTAATATAATTTTCATAATCAAATATATTTATCAAATTTATCATATTATAGTATGATAAGCCAAAAATTTAGGATAAATCTTGAGATGCTAGTCAAAACGTGAATCTAGAATAGCCTTTTGTAAGATCATGTTAAGGATTTTTTTGGTGGCTTCAACTTTCCCATTGCATTGAGGATGGTAAGGTGTGGATAATTTTTGTGTGATTTTTAAATTTTCACATAGTGGTTTCATTTTCATTTTAAACATGTACCTATGGATGATATGTGGTGTTGAAGGTTTTGATGTAGGGTATAAAATGTGAATGCCTTGCATAGGGTGCAAAAGTGTTTGGTGCTAGGCATGGAAGTGTTCATAGAGTAATTAGTGTCTCATCAAAATTATGGTAAAATACTCAAGGTGTGTCCCATCCTCAAGGTGTGGGAGTGTTTCACTCCTTTGGATGAGCCTCTAGAGTAGGCCAGATTCCTTCTATTCTAAGTGCACTTGGTCTAGGACCAATATGCAGACCTCAAAACCATAAAGGTAAATCTATTACTAATATAAAAATAATATTTTGAGGGAAAAGGGGTGGATAATTTAATAATTTACTATAATATAAAAGGTGATACACCAAGAATAAAACAAGCACTCCTACTTCCATGGACACACTAAAAATATTTGAGAACAAGACATTATCACATAAAATCCACCAAAGAAACTTTGAATGCATAAGAATTTTGTATAGAGGTGTGGGAATGCAACACAAAAATAATAGGGATAATTAATGATCCATAGATAATGTCTACACAAACCCGTATGTGCACATAACATGACCTATAAGTGAGTTTTTAGTTCCACGTAGAGGTGCTGGGAATTGATAATGATGAGAGGGAAAAGCATTACTCTCAGACAAAGATCAAAAAAAACAAATCACACATAAATTTTAAGAAGAATAGAGAGGGGTAAACTTAATTCTCATTAAAATTTTAGGTCTATCCAATAAAATTACTCTTGGAGGGAAAATTTTAGTAGCGTGAGGTTGCCTAAAAAATGTCAACCTTTCTTACAATGAAGAACAAGGATTTTATAATGGATCAATCCCTTTTATAGTTAATATGTCCCTTGGGGTGGAAAATATAGTCTTTTAATTTTATTGTATCACTATATCCATGCCTCTTAAATTTTACCTAGTGATATGGATTTGGGAGTTGGTGGTAAGATTCTTCTAGATCCACATGCATGTCTGAGAGAGAAAGATCTTTGTAATAGTCAGATGGGTGGCATGTGATTATGCTCCAACATTTGACATTTGTTTCTAAATTTACTTATTATAACAAAGCCTCAAATGTTGATCAACTACTTTTTAACTACCTCTTTATACTTTGATACCACTTGTCAATCACTATATGGGTCTTTATTAAAATTCCATGTCATTATTATGTATCTGATGGGAAATATTTCTCTCAGCCTTTTAGTAATATCTGCATTTTGAGGGCTTCATAGTTAGACTACACAATGAGCTATGAGCTGGTGAAGACCACACATGTAGAAGACTTCTTTATGGGTGAATGGTTTTTAACCCTTTTTCACAAAGTCCCCTTTAAATAGTCTTCTCAATTATTTTCTTTATACTCAAGGTCCATATTAATCTATGAAGTAGCATGTGTGAAACATAGTTCGCAGTTTGTGATTTATGAGAGAATAGAAGTGGGATTCTATGAATTAGTGTGAGACTTTATCATGGAGGCATAAGAAATATTTTGAACAAAATTTCACAATATGAATACTAGGAGAATTATGACTTTGAACCTATGCACTATTTTTGCTTTCACTATGGTATATCTCTACATGAGGCACACATTAGAATCTCCTTGAGAATGGAAGTTGACACTTATTCAATTCATTAATTTGTGTTGATTGCTTTAGGTTTGAATATATATATATATATATATATATATATATATATATATATATATATATATATATATATATATATAAGAGATCTTTATGATTTGTTTGATTTAAATAAATTGACAATTATGGGCATGCAAACCTTTTATAGGATTTTATTGAGTCATGTACAAGCTAGGGGTGGCTTATAAAGTCAACACTTTTGGTGACCTCTATGGGTTGTTTGCTTGCTAAATAATAATATGATAGCCTTCAAAGCAATCCATTAGGTAAGGAGTTGTTGAAATGTATTCTATGCCTTGGAATGAATTGATATCCTCCTAAAAAAATATCAAAATTATGCTAAATGAACTTAAAGGAAGATATCTAAGCTAAGAGGAACACTATGCACAAGCACATAGAGGAATAAAAACTCTCCTTAAATAATGTACATAACACACTTAGGGAAATGAGAACATATAATCTACCTATTTACAAACTATACAAGAATCAATGAAGATAGTGTTTGACATGGATCCCATTGACTGGGATGGTTAGTTCTTATCTATTTAGTTTAGAGAGTTAGAAATCATTGGCTTATTTTTAACTAATTATGGTATTTAGACCAACCCATAGCACATCAAACTTAGTATGCCTTCTATATTTTACTTTGTTTGTATCCCATTTGAAAAATAAATCAACTTCTTAGAAACTTCTATCAATGTCCATTCTATTAAAGTTTCTCCTTATCTAGGTATGTTGGAATTCCATAGTGTGTGAAACCAATGCTCTAGTCTCTTAAAGATCAATTAACTCTATTATTATTTCTATGAGAGGATCACTTTCAAGAAATATAATTAATGGGTGATTTTCAATGAAGTAAAATCAATAAATGTGGGAAATTTAGCCTCCCTTATATAAACTAACATGAAGGGTGAAGTTCCCAAAACACTTTTGGGTGTGACTCAATCAACCCAAAGGACAGTCTTGAGTTGAGTGTGAAAATCTCAATGATTATCTTCCATGGTCCTTCTTATAATATGAATCAATTTTTTATTCATGGAATCGGCTAGACCATTACCTTGAGGGTAATAATTTGATGAGGTGATAAAATGGTGATTTATTAGATGACTCCTTCATAGATCCTAGTTATGAGGGAAGCCAACACATTAGCATAGATAATGGTGGCTATAATACTAAATCTTGTTATAATGCCTTCGTAGAATATCAAGATGGATGTCTCATTAGCCTCTTTGAGTGATACCACTTTCATCATCTCATGAAATAGTTTTTGTTCATGAATATCCATTTATGTCCATCACTTGATGGTAGGTTAATCATGCCTACAAAGTCTAGGCCCCATTGTACAAAGGGTTGACCAGCTCATATTGGCTATAATTGTAAGCCCACCATCCTTTGTTTTACTATAAATAAAGCACATTTATTGAAACTTAATACATATGCATGTGCATATTTAAATAGATTTGGCCAATAATGGCCAGCTCATATGGTTTTTCTAGTAGTAGTCTTGGGTGAATAATGGCCTCCTACAAATCCATTGTGGAATTCTTGAAGAAATATGCTCACCTAGTTTGATTGTATGGACCTTAATAGGAATCCATTAATGTCCCTTATGAATAACACACCATTGATGAGTACACAAGCAATGTCCTATAAATTGAAATGCCTACACTTGGTTTTATTCAATCTAGGGGGATATGAGCCAATTTGAATGAAAGTCATCATACTCTGCATCTAGTCTATTGTATATTCTTGGCCTATTTATTCTTTTTCACACAACACTAGGACTATTTTATCCTCAAAATTTTCCACCTTAGCCAATTATTCATTGATTCCTTTTCCTTGCACTAGTTTGATGATTTGGATGTCCATGTCATATTACATCACCTTTTTGACCCAACCGACTCTTTTATTATTGATGTCATTACTAAAAAATAAATATTATATACTTGCATGCACAACCATGAGTCAAACTTTATTGTTAGAGAGCATATACCTAAAATTTTTGATCACTCTCATAACTATAAGTATGTGATTCTCTATGAATCTATATCTCCTAATCCTTTATCCATTGGATAAATAAGGTAATTTGTTGCTCCAAATAATAATTATTTTTCTATATAAGAATAACTAAGAGTCCTTCACCCCAATAAAATGCATATATAAAGTATAAAATACTTACTATAATTAGGGTTGATCAAGGTGGGAGCCTATGTGATTACATGCTTAGTGGCTTCAAAACTATCCATCCCTTCATGATTCTAGTTTAATTTAACATTATTATTAAGCATCATTGTGACAGGTTTGGTTAGGGTAATGAAATCAAACATGAATCTCATAAAAAAGTTGTTTCCTCATAAGAAGCTCTAGAGACTCTTGTTGTGACTCAGAAGAGGGAGAGATGAAATAGATTTGACTCACTCAAGATCGATTATGAGTCCCTATTTAGAGATAATGTACCCTAGTAGAGCACCTTCATGAACTATGAAGATACACTTGATAGGGTTTAGAGATATTTTAAACTCTTGACACATTTTAAAGACTTAATCCAAATGGCCTGAATGATCCTCTACATGATTATAAAAAATAGTTATGTCATTGAGGTAAACCAAGATGGCCTCATTAATTATCTCCTTAAATTACATATCTATGACTCTTTGGAAGGTCTCTCCTACATTCATCAAACCAAAAGGCATCCATCAATATGCAAAGGTTCCATACTTAGTGGTGAATGTTATTTCATAATGATCACATTCTTGCATAAGAATCTAATTGTATCCCAAGTAACCATCTAGAAATGAAAATCTCTTTGTGCATGAAATTTATTGTAATATAAGCTCAATCGGTTAGAAGGGATAGTGGTCTTTGATGGAAGCTTTGTTCAAGTCCCTAAAGTTGATGTATAGATGGATTTACCCACTCTTATTCTGCATTAGGACTAAGTTGACCACACATGAAGAGTGATTAATTGAAAGTATTATGTTATCTTTAATGATATTTTAAATCTCTTTTCTCATCAAGGGCCCAAACTTTTGGTTGATAGGCCTTTACTTTTAGTGGACTAGCGGCATGCCAAGTTTGAGCTCAATTGTGTGATGTGTTAATCCAAGATCAAAGCCTCTCAATTTATTATATATCTATTAAAATATATCATTATATATCCTAATAATTTCAATAAAACTCTTAATTTATTATGGGGAGCATACCTTGTAAGCTTTTATAACCTTTCCTTCAAAAAATGGTTACTTTCATAAAGACCTCCTCTTTTGTTGTCATGTTTTGCCTCTCTTCTTTGAGCTAGTCATAAAAATTGAAGATGATTTCTAGGGTAACTAAACCTTTTGGAAACTTGTTTCCCTTTAATTAGACAAATTTATCTTCATATTGGGATCACAACTACACTTATTTCTTGGTGAAAAACTCCTCCCGATCCTAAAGGAAGTAGATAATCTACTCATTTCTCTTAAACACCTACCAATTATGTATGTTATTAAGGACTATCAATTTGATCATGAACTTGACAAGCTACTTGGACTCCTTCGTTATATCATACAAGATGTCATAATATGCACCTATATTTATGAGTCTATCCATGTTGGTATTCTATGACCTTAGTATGGAAATAATATTGAATGCATCAAAGCCTTTAATCATTTCCCACACTCTAAGATTGTAAGCTTTAACTAGGCCATTTTTGGTCATGCTTTATGATCTAACATGGTTAACAACTAGTTCACTATCACTAAAATCCTATACTTCCTTGATTCCTTTCTTTTGCATAAGATGGAGACCTTAGATCAGTGCCTCATATTCTATACCATTGTTCATGCGAATGAACTACAACCTAAAGGCATGGAAATATTTCTCCTTTCGAGGGGAAACAAACATAATACTAACTTTAGTACCATTTTTGCTTTGATAGCCATAAAATTATAATTTTCATGTACCCTCAGGGTTATCATATGCCTTTACAAGATTGATTATCATAGAATCCTCCTCTAGGATGTAATTCTTGACATGTTATTATCATTGATCAAAAGGGTGTATCATATAAAGGTATAATGGTCATTGATGTCAAAGGTCTATATAGACAAGTGCTTGAGCATGGTAGTAAATATGATTAGCCTATTCAGAGTGTGTTCTAAGTTGGCAACATGATGTTGTCAAAGTTGGTTAGTTGTCAAGGTTGATGTCAAAGGATTTCAAAGGTATATCATGTCAAGATTGACTGTGTGTGATATCAAGAAGCATCTTGTGAATATTGATGTCAAAGGTAATTAAGGATAGATTGAAATATATGATATGTCAAGGTACATGAGAGAGAAGAGTGTGGTCATAAAAGTTTTCATTAGTAAGGTCATTCATGAAAGATAAAGTGGTGCATGAAAGAGAGATGAAAGAGAGAGAGTGTTTCATGGATGAGAATTGTCATGAATGTTGTGAGAATTGAAGTTATAGGTTGTGGAAGAGTTTTTGAATAAAAACAATGTCTTTATAGGATGCATAGTGTATAAAGAGGTATGTACAAGTCATTGATATCATGATATGAAGAGGTATGTGTAGAGAAATGTATATGCATAGTAAGGCATAGTCATGATATGAAAATTTTCAAGCTGATCCATGTGACAAGATCCATTTAAAATAAAGAGAGAAAACTAATTCCATATGGTTTCATGAAGGTATAGGTGTTGTCAAGTGCATTGGAAGCTTGAGCCTAATCATGAAATGGTGAAGCTATGAGCTAGTGAAATTATAAGGTGAGTGAAACCAAGGAT
Source organism: Torreya grandis (assembly GCA_037957365.1). NCBI lineage: Eukaryota > Viridiplantae > Streptophyta > Pinopsida > Cupressales > Taxaceae > Torreya > Torreya grandis. Next base: position 1,205,776 of record JARHVA010003073.1, on the reverse strand, counting down.
GTCAGAGGTTATGAAGGTTTTTTTAGCATGATAATAAGGTGTGAATTTACTTATAGTGTTTTAAAGTGAGTATTTAAAGGTAGGTCCTTTAGTTTTGGTCTGCACCTAGACCATTCTTTAGTCTTGGCTAGCCTAATGAGGCATGAGGATCAGATTTCAAGGTGATTGTGTGAAGGATGTAATGGATAGAGGTAATTCAAGTTTTTTTAATAATGATAATGAATTATTAGGTCATGGTTTGCATTAAAAAGCAAAAAAGTGGTTTTGAGGTCTCTCAAGTGAAAAAAATGAAGGTATACAAACTCGATAAGGACTTTCAAGTGTTAATTGGCACATGTAACATATACATGGGAACCTGAACTATTAATGAGAGATGGGGAAGGGTCCTAGATTATATATATATATATATATATATATAATCATTGTTTTTTGATTTAAGGGGAAGTTATTTATGAATAATTATTAACTCCAAAACCTATGTTAAACCTCCCCAAAACCCTAATAAGGACCCAATGTAGAACATGTTGCTCAAATCAGCTTAGAATTGATTAAAATTATTAGGAAACCTATTTTATATTCTATTTTACTCTCTCACTCACCTTTAGGTGGTATTTATTTTTTAGGTGAGTGAGAAGACCCTGCAAGAAAGGGCTTATTTGTGAAGAATTAACTATAACAGTCAAAATTTAATTTGGTCAAAGTAATTAAATTGATGGAATAATAAGATATATAATCATAATACATGACCATTAAGGTTTATGGATAGGTTTAATCCTTTAAATATTCTAAACTTTTAATCCAAGTTAGCCAGTCATAGATAGACCTAATAGTGTAAACAGTGTAAAACCCAAACAACAATGAGAAGATGAATTTGAGTGTGTTTTCATGATAGAATGATGAGAAAAAGTAAATGGAGATGTTTTTAAAGACTTTTATGTCATTTTAATTCTTTAAATAATTTTTGGAGGTCAGGAAAAGAGATGAAAATGTTGAAGCCAAAATGGCTTGTCGAGTTCAGTTTGCTTTGTGAGATATAAGGTCATGAGATTGGTCTGAAAGACCAATATTTTAATATTAGACCATATGAGTTTTGTATTTGAGATTGTTTTTAAGATGTAATATAATATTTTAAATCCATTAGGAGTCATGAAAAGTTTTTACATAGGTTTTGGAGGTCCAAATCACCATGACTGGTCTTTGAGGTAAATTGATAGTTCTAAGTGAGTAAGTTATAGAGATGGTCTTGAGCCTTTATGACCTAAGTGAAAGGATTCCAAGAATTTTGAAATTATATTTATGTTATATATTATATTTAAATTTTATTTTTCATTAGTAATTTATTTAAATGTGTTTGAGATTCATTCTTGCCAGATAAAGTTTTGACTATACATAGGCCTAATAGAGTAGTTTGTCCTAAAGAAGGTTTCAAGGTATGAACGAGGGATGTAGATATAAAAAATCATAGAGGAGGTAAAAATATTTCCTTTAATAAGTGGATGAATGGTTTTTAGGTGTTTCATAAATCCATCTAGGCCTAATAATATCAATATTTGGTGTTAAGAGGATAAACCTAATGCAATTAGTCTCCATGATGCCTAAAAGAGAAATTAGCCCTTTTTGAGTTGTTGCAGAACAAAAAGGGTCCATTGATCATTTGAATCATGTCCACAAGATGTTATAATACATATTATATTTTTGACCCAAGAGGTTGAATTTATGTAACTGACCTAGTGGTGTGTGATCATGAGACTTGTATATATATAAAAGGTAGTTTAGGCCTATTTAGATGTAAGCAACATAAGTGAATGGATTGATAAATAAAAGAGCATAAGGAGGTTTGGAAACATGATTTAAACTCTAAAGAGAGAGAATATAATAATATAATGAATATTAGATAGGATTTATATAGTTGAAGATCAAGATCATATGACCTATTTAGTCTTAAAGAGGGGTAGTTGAGTGAATAATTCTAGAGGTAGTTTTGAGAGAGAAAAAGTGGAAAAGAGCTAAAGGAGTGATCCTTATATATTTATAGGATATAATATTTGAATCATAGATGTGTTTATAATGTATGATAGTGGATAGATTTTATATGGAGTAGATAGAGAGCTTTGTGAAAGAATAGAAGAAATAAGTGTGATTGTCTAAGTTGGTGCTTGGTCAAAGAGGGAGTTGAAGGTTCCTTGTAGGTTGGTGTTTGAATAATTGGTCTTGAATAATTTGGTGCTTAGTCAATATGCATTTGTATATACCTTGAATTTTGGTTCTTTTATAAGTGTCCTTTTATTGAGTTAGTGCTTAGTCATAGGGGGTTGTAGCCTCTTAACAAATGGGTGGTTGTTAAAGTCAAGTGGGTACTTGATAAATTTATAATTAGTGTTCCATGTTGGGTTAATGTACAACTAAATTTGATACACTATTTCATAATATATTTTTTACAATATTTTTTTAGTGGGTTTTATTCCCCATGATGGTTTCCCACATATGTGATGTGTTATCCTATTTCTTGCTCATAAAATTAGTTTTTAATGCATTATTAGATCACTAAGTTAATTTTAATGATTCATGTATGTTTAAGGGTAATTAATTGAAAGTTTTTGGATACTTCTTCATCCCCCACCTCTCAATAATTTTGATTCTTAAAATTGGTATTAAATATTAGTCCTTTGAGTAGGCTTAACAACTTGAAGGATATCCTTGAAGCACAAACATGTCTAATCAGCCAATAAGGATCCTCTCTTCAATGGGACTAGATATGAATTTTAGAGCATCAAAATGAATAACCATATAATGTCCTTGGGTTATGGTATATGTTAATATATTTTTGATGGATTCACTCCACTTTATACACCATCAATAGATGCAATAGGCAAGGAAATAAGTTAGAACAAAATATAAGGTAATGAATGCCATCTTATGTGGGCTTTTATATGTAGAATTTATAAATGTCATACATTATGATATAGCCAAAGGGATTTGTGAAAAATTTTAGACCATCTATGAAGGAGACACCAAAGTTAATTTGTAAAGTTACATACTCATTGAAAGCCTGAGCATGAAAGAGGATGAAACCATTGCATCTTATCTATTAAGAGTAGATAAAGTCTTAAATGTCATCAAAGGTCTAGGAGAGAATATAGAAGAATCAACATTAGTACAAAAAGTATTGAGATCACCAACATCTAAGTCTGATTCAAAGGTGTATATTATGGAGGAGATCAAATATCTTAACATACTAGAGATGGATGAGCTTCATGGCATATTGACTACCTATGAAATGAGAATAAGTGATCGAATACCTTCCAAGAAGGAAGATTCATTCAAAATTGAGAAAAAGTCACAAGGTAAGAAGGTCAAGGATGATGACATAGACATTGATGATGATAATATAAAACCCATGTTTTTTAGAAAAATAGGGAGAGGTTTAGGTAAGTATAAGGTAAATTTACCATTCAAATGCTTTAAATATGGTAAGATTGGTCACTTTGCCTCTAAATGTCCTAATAAGGATAAGATTGAGCATGGTGAAGAACGTGATGAACATCATGATGATGGTAAGGTCTATACTATTGATAAGAGAAAAAAGGGTTTCAATAAGTATGAATGCAAGAAAGGGTCATTCAAGAACAAAAGAAGATTATATACCAAAGAATATAGTAGCTGATTTGATTTGAGTGACACTATTATATCTAATAGTGATGATGGTAGTAATTACCATGATAACAATGAAACCTTATTTATGGCTATAGAAATAGACAATGAAGATTGACCAAAATGGAAAATCCTTATGGATGATGAATAATCAGAATAATAAGAGGTTGAATTAAACCTTGAGGTATAATTGGTGATTGATCTAGAGGATTTAAAGTTCCAAAGAAGAAATAATCAAAAATTAAAATCATTGGTTAAGTGTTATGAGGATCAAATCAATATATTTGAAGAGAGACTAAGTAACAACACCAATGAACATGAGGAAATCATCAAATAGTTGGAAACTTGAATTTAAATTGTCACTACAATTATTAATACTAAGGAAAAAGAATGCATCAAGTTTGAAATAAAAATGGAGTCCTCGAAGGCAGAGTTAGATAAGGCAACATTCAAGTTCAAAACACACCAGATATTTGAAAAGAGTGATAAAGTTCTTGGTGATATTTTGAGAGCTCAAAGGTATTCACATGACAAAATAGGTCTTGGGTTCAAGGAAGACCAAAAATAAAATAAGGAGAGTCAGACCTCAAAGACCTATGCAGAAACTCTCAAATCTAAGACTCAAAGTGATCATCAATAAGTCAAGAGTACCAACATGAAATTTAACATGAAGTGACCAATCAAGTAGTCTAATGCAATAAGGTATTCCCATTATTTTAATGTTTATTATTTTACTTGTCATAAATTTGGTCATAGAGCAAGTAATTGTATAACAATGTCAAGGGATGAGTTATCGTTGGACCATGGGAGAAGGAGTGATCGGTTAAGAGGTAAGTACAATAATGTTTTTTGCTATAGTTATCACAATATGGGACACATTAAAATATTTTTTCCTAATATAGTTATAATTCCCTCAAGAATTAACAAGATATATGGATCTCCTAGAGTTTATAATAAGGGTGTTTCTCCTAATTTTTCCTCATTTTTTAATTTTGGAAGAAGATAAGAAAGTAGTAATAAGTGTGTGGTAGAAATACTTGGTTGGTGATACACATGTAATCTAGATGATAATGGAGAACTCATATTTGTCTAAGAAGTAATAACCTACAAATAAGAACACACTCATAAAATGGGTTGTTGACAAGATAGTTAAGTGGACTACCTAGCATGAGCTAGATCCAAGAAGCATACGTTTGGTAGGAGGTTTTCAATCCACTATTGATAACAATCAAGTTGGAAATGATAAAGTAATGTATTTGCATAATATAAATGAAATATAATAAAAGAAGAAAGTATAATTCTTGTTAAATAAAATGAATAAATCTAACAAAAGCTATTCAATAATCATGTTAAGGAGGGTGAGTTCAGGTTCAAAAAATCAAAAAAGGGTCTATAAATAGGTAAGAACGTAGAAAGTTAAGTTTAGTTGGGGGTAGGGGGCTGAAAATAACTTTCTATTATTTTCTACCATAGTGACCATCAATGATTGGGTGAACCATCAATGGTTAAGCTAACCATCAGTGGTCGGGTAACCATCAATAGTTAAGGGTGATGATTGGCAGTTGTCCTAACTATCAACTATTGATTGTGGGTTTTTGAAAGTGATCAAAAAAGAGTTTTAGAATAGGTAAATGGGTAGACAAGGGTTCTATTGAAGATCTAGTGACAAATAAATAAGGTAAATATGGGTTTGATCAAGTCAGGGAGGTCAAAATTTCAAAATACTAGTGTTAAAGTACTAATATACCTATAGCTTGTTAGTTCATTCATGGTTGAAAGATGAAGAAATTTTCCTAGAATAATGGTACTTTGGCCTCAAAAGAAAATTTAGTATAGGTTTAGGCCTCTTTTTTTTATGTTGAGTTGTTGAAAGAAGACTATAGGATAGAGAGCTTGAATAAATGTATGCTTGATTACTTTAACTTGGATCCTTTTCACCTCCTAATCCCATCCTTTTATAGGTAAAGATAGATGGAGGATGGAAGGTTCCCTAGAGTGTGAGGTTGTTGATCATGATGCTTAGAAGTTCATTATAACTACATAAGGCAAATGTATTAAATTGTGTATTATTATCTTGCACACAATTGGTGATGTGTTAATAAGGTGAGGAGGTGAAGAGACTTGATTGTTGGTGGTTAGGATAACCATCAATGGTTAAGCTAACCATCGATGATTGAATGTTTGAGGGTAAAAGGGTCAAATTAAGTTAAAAGTAGTTGGTTAAAAGTTTAAGTTAGTAGGTTGATGAGTTAGTTGACTAAGTGGTCAACTTGTATAAGGGTTTGATAGGGGTCTGAAGGGCCCTATGTGTTTTAACAACTAAAATTATTATGTGGAGTTTTCTAGTGTCTATATTTTTCCCTTTTTTATGTGGCTTTGAATTAGCAAGATAAAAAAAATGGATTGTTGGTAAAAGGTATATTTACCATAAGTATGGAAGGAGGTGTTCCCCCTCAAATTGGGAGTTGATGAGGTGAGACAAAAATTAGGTTAGGGTTTGATAAGTGGTATATGGTGAGTCATGAGGTTGGTTACAAGAGGGTTGGGAATTTGAAATGCAAACGTGTGCATAACATGTTTATAAATGTAATATTTAAGATTATGTAAAGACTAAAGTTTACAATGTTGGTAAAAATAAGGTTAGTTATAGAAGTATAAGTGATAGGGTAACTGGTCCATAGCATTGGTCATAGTTGATTGGGTGATGTTATAAGTCTTTTAGAAATTTTTAGTTTTCCCATAGGTATCTGAGGTAAGAAATACTCCATTGAAAAATATAAATGGTCTAGTCATACACTAAGTGGTGAAAAATTCAAATGGTTAACATGGAAAAAATATGGTTAGTGTGGTAAAAAATACCATGAAAGGTCATCAAAAAATATATGAATAATTTGCTTCAAAATACACAACATCAAGGTGGATGTGGTCCAATGGTTGGTTAGAGAAGGGTGATCTCTAAAAGTTTAATTTTTGGTTTAAGTGAGATTAGTTGATCTCTAAATTTTAGCACCTAGCGGGGATGCTTAAAAAAATTTAAAAAGTGGGGGAACCTAACCATAGATGGTTAGGGGTTCCCAAGGTTGACCTTTCATGGTCACCTTAACCATCAACAGTCAGGGTAAAACTCTAGAAAGCCAAAAAATAAAAAGTGAAAATGAAAAATTATTTTCACTTTTGTCTATTTGACCTCCATGTTTTGTGTTATGGTGATCCTAATCTTTGGAATTTTTCTATGAGTAGACTGAGATGCTGAAGTGTTGATTGGTGATTGGTTGAGCATGTGTTCAAGGAGAGTGAGTGTTGACTGAGATAGAGGGAGGATGAAGGTGCAGCCAAATAGCTAGATGTGGGCTCTGACCTAGATAATAATTGTGGAATAAGGTAGGGGGTGTTCTATAATTGATAATTAGTTGATTTGATGTGTTTGAAGTTGAATTTGAGTAGGTCTCAATCAGTTTGATAAGGTTTTGTGATTGGTATTGGGTATTTTTGTGCCCTCATTTGGGTTTTGGGGTGAAATTAAAAAATTAGCAAGTGAGTTTTAAATTTGAAGGGTGTTTTGGATGGGGAATACACTATAGGATAGTTTTAGGTAGTTTAAATTTTGAAATTAGTTGCGTTGGTAAGTTTTTTGGGTGGGTAGGTTTTAAGGGTTTCATCATCGATGATCACACATAGTGATCATTAATGGTTCGATCAAATACCAGTGTTCGAACAATAAGGTAAAATGGGCTTACAAGATTGTTGATGGTTCTAGTGAACCTTCGGTGGTTCAATGGTTTTTTGGGGGGGGTTTGTTAAAAAGTGGTAAAAAAAGATTTTAAAGTTTTTAAAGTGGATAAAATGTGTTTAAGATCTGCTTAAGTGGTATCTAAAATGTGTTTAAAATGTGGTTATAAATGGTTAAAAGGTCAAATGTATGTTTGATAGGATGAGGTGTTAAAATGGTTTATGGGTAGAGTTAGGTTAGGTGCTAAAAGTTATGTGAAGTAGGGCAAACATTTTGATAGAAGTGTTTAGTTTTTGGTATGATATTGAAATTTGTGTGGATAAAGATATATTTTTGTTTGATTTCTAGAGATAATGGGTTTAAAAGACTTGAGTGACCATTGATAAATGAGCTCTATTTAGTCATGCGCAATGGTGACATGTGTTAATTATGGTTTTACAGGCCTATAAGTAGATCTAAATGAGGGAATGAGTCCCTAATATATTTGTAGAGGTTCATGATGGGATGAATGATTATGAGTGGAGGCACATGGAGGATGTTGGCCTAGGGTCCATGAGACACTATCAACACCTGTCATAAGATGTGACAATGATCATGGACCTCATCAAGAGATGGGACCTGACTATGAACATATAATTGTTTCTAACTAGGGAGATGACCATCCTCCTAGAGGATGTTCATAAGATTACATGACTACCCATTTGAGGGGAGCTGACTTATCACATCAAGAGTGAAAAGAGGGATTATCTATGGATCTAGTATATGAAGTAGATCGAGTCCATGCTAGGTATCATATATGTGGTTTTAGATATGGGCCATTATACCAAAGGTCTCTAGGGGATTGATGTTTACTGATGATGATGATGATGATGATGTTGGTACTTTCTTAGTTTGCTTTTCTTGATTCATGTAACAGTTGATTTTCATATCTGCTACTAGGACTATTAGTGGAGATGTTATTGGGGAGGATAATGTTTGGGTGGCATTAGTTTTATTGGTACATGTATACAAGGAGCTCTATACCTTTTCAATAGATAGGTGATATGGGATTAGTGTTGGTTTTTTGCTCCATTGTTAGGCATATGAGCACATTTAGGTGTTGAGACCTTTGGGGCTACCATGGGATGGCTACACTTTGATAGACTATAGAGTTGGTTTCCTATGATGGTAAGGATATTATGTGTTGATAGGGGTAGGTGGTGTGAGAGACATTAATTAGTTTTGAAATGCCTTAAAGGGTCTAGTTTTGGGTGGTGTCATTTGGAGGCTATATGTGGGCTAGCTGAGGTGAGCCCAATATAGCTACTGTACTCTATCACTACAAAGTTAGAGATGGATATATGGGAGGTGGGACTATGAGACTAAGCTCATCTCATTTGATTGAGTTTAGAGGAAGTTTGGCCTTATGCAAGGGATTCTACCAACATTCTTAAGATATAGGAGGGAGGATTTTGAGTTTTTACTTATATAGCCATAGAAATGGGATGTAGTTTTAGATCATGAGGAAATGCCAACTAGAGTAGTGATAGATGATGTTGGTGTTGTTGATGGATATGAAATAAGGTATTAGGGCTTATATGTAGAAATTGATTTTGGATGGGTTGATGAGGGACAATAGGCCATGGGTGGTGGTCAAGATGGGTAATCACAGGCATCATTAGTAGCTACCTAAGCATAGATCATAGGGTTACATGGATAGGTGGTTACTCTACAAGGCTAAATTATCATCTTACAGGGTTAGGTTGCCACCTTGATAGGAGAGCAAGATCAAGAAAGGATCTCTCTTGGTGTAGTGACCCAAGAGAGATATAACTTGAGATAGAGGGTAGGAGAGGTGGTAGCACTAGTAGGAGAACCAAAAAGAGGACTTGATATGATTCTTATGATATGGTACTTAGCCATTGTGGAGGATTTGAGGTATTATGAAGCTATAATATTGGAACATTGTCTATTAGAACCCCAATGGGGTGAATACATAGCCAATTTAGTAGATGGCATAGCTATGGTAACTCTAGCTCAATGGGCCTCTATAGTGATCCAAGCAAGTAGATTAAAGTAACTATCACTAGACAGTAGTGTAGGTGGTGGAGTAGGAGGGGCTAATGGTAGTGGTGCTCCAAGGCCTTGATTATATGATGTATATGTTTTGATTTTGATACCAACCTATGTGTTTATGATGCAAGATGTATATGAGAGAGATGTTTCATACATTATTACATGTATTATTTGTGATGACATGATGTATATGATGATGTTTATGATGATATATAAATGATTTATGTTCATGGTTCATGGTTTTGATGTAATGTTTATGCTAATGTTTATGGTTTATGGTTTGATGTCATATGATGTTTGTGATGATGGTGATTTTGTTTATGGTTATGTTGATGTGGTTTTATGATTTGATGTTATAGGATGAATTGTTATGATTTTATTAGTAAATGGATAGGATGATACATAGATAGATAGATGATGTATGATTTGATTCATAATGTTTTGATCATTGATTTTGTTTATGGATATGATGATGAATGGTTTAATTAGGGTTGTGTATGAGTTGATGTATGTTCATATGATGTTGTTTATGGATATGATAATGAATGATTAGATAAGATTTTTTTATGATATCATGTATGCTTATATGATGTTTTGATGGTGGATGCATAGGAAGATATTATGGATAGATAGATGATGTATGCTAATGTTGATTAAGATATTTTGTTTATATATAGGATATGGTTCATGGATTATGTTTATGGTAAATGATAAATGGTTATTGTTATTCTGATAGAAATGTTTTGATGTGATTATTATGATCATGGATTTTTGATATGGTTATTGATGTAATGAAAATACATAAATTAAGTTAGCTAACAAAGTGAATGTGGGAAAGAGATAAAGAATCATGAGACGCATGTCAACATAAACCAATGATAAGATGGTAAATAAAAAGCATGATGCTTCTTCATCGGTAAGGATAAGACAAAAAAATTGAATTTATAATGGCTTAGGGAATGTAAGCCTTTTTAATGCTTTGCATTAGCATGATTAGGTTGATAAATAGGTATCTTGATCACAATTATGTCAAGTAAGCTCAAAATCCCTTGATTAAAAGATGGTAAAAAGGGAAGATAGGTTATAGGTGATATAAAATAAATGGGTAGATAGGTAAGGTAACCTTATGTGGGTTAGTTTCTCCATTCTATAGGTAACCTAAGAACCATAATAGACAATTCCATGTATTAATTCTAGGTGTAGACTGATTGATAAGGGAATTCTACTAATGCTATATATGAAAGCTGATTACAACTTTCTTAGGATAGCTGATTTTGGCATAGGGTTTTTTGTTTACTACCTTTGTTTTTTATAGGTTTGTGAAGCTGATCAATGTGGGAATCTTCAAATGATTTATGTTGACCCATTTGACTTAGCCATCTTTCAAAGGAGTGGTCTAAGTTTGGGTTTATATGTTTGGTAGTCGTCCCTCAAGGGATCAATCTATCTTTTAAGCAATTTAGTTTTGCACAACTATCCTTCAAAAGAGTAGTCTAAAATGCTATAAATATGTGATTCAAGTGATATTTTGTTATCTAAAATTATTTTAATTCAATATTTTAGACATGGACAAGTCTAATTAGGCTTAGAGGTTTTCTTTTATGAGGGTAAGACTTTTAACACCAGAAGGTGAAAGGAGGGTTTAGAGAAACAAAGGATCATGGGATTCCATCTGATTAGAGATGAAAAGTATCCATGAGAACCATTATATGGGTAGATTCATGGTACCCATATTTAGTAATAGGCTATAGCTATGATGATTAATCACATGGTTCTATATTGTAATTAGTTGTCCTCAAAGTGATAGGGATAAGTAAGTGAAGGTGAAAATCTAATGAATCAAGGGATGAGCTTAAGTTAGATAGTAAGGTGAGTTCAATCCTTTTTTAACAAAAGAAAGGATGTAGATGTGAAGCATTGAGAGGCTTAGGTTTTAGTCTACATTTAAGAGAGGACAAATGATAAGCTCCTGATTCATATTTATGGGTAATGATGTAGGTTCCAAGCCAATTGAAAGCAAATTTGCCTCTTTTTCTTTTATCCATGTTGGTTACATGTTGGTTTTCCTTAAGGATTATATCTTTGATATTAAATTCTCATTCTTTTAGGTGTTTGTTGTAAACATGCCTAATTTATTTTTGGTAAACATGAATATGGTTAAGTGCTACAAGGTGATGTTCATCAAGTAGCTAAAGTTGAGCTAGATATTCTTGATGATAATCACTCTTAGAAATAATATCTTACAAATATATACAAAGAGAGGAAATTTAGACTTTGAGAGGAAAGACTACCTCTACTCCGAAGCCTAGAGAGAAAGGAGTAGCCCCCATAGAGGTTTGAATGCTAGTGTGATAGTCCCATAAAGTGAAGGGGATATGCAAGTACAAATCCTAAATTAAAGCATTGATTACTTTGGTTAGCATTTTATTAAGGATTTTGTTAGAATATTTCACCTGTCCATTTGCTTATGGATGGCAAAGCAATAAAAAACTTAACTTAATACCAAATGTTGAAATATTTATCGTTATTGATGATGATTTTATGGGGAGAATTGAAATTATAGATGATGGGGTGGTTGATGAAGTCAATAATTTTTTTATCTTTGGTAGAGATGAGAGGAATGGATTCAACCCACTTGGTGAAATACTTAATGGTGGTAATGATGGATTAGTGTTATTATTATGAATGAGGATTGATTTTCCAAATAAGGTCCAAGACCCATTGTGAGAATGGCCAAAAATATTTATATACTTCACGGCCATGGGATGGTGTGTGGTGTAAATTAATGTGTTTTTAACACTTGATGCACTTATTTACATAATCATTATAGTCTTGGTTGAAGGTGAGGTAATAGTATCCAAGGCAAAGGATGCCTTTAATGATGACTAAACCACTAAAATGTCTAACATAGATTATGTCATTTGTTTCCTTGATAGCATGGGAATATTCATGACTATAAAGGCAATAGAGAAGGAGGCCATCAAATCCATTTTTTTAAAGGATTCCCCCTAGTATGGTGTAATGAGAGGTTCTCTAAACAAAATATCTTTAGGCATTTCTAGAGAGGTTGGGAAGAATGATACTGAGGTTGAGGTAATCAAAAGTTTGTTCATACTATATATCTAATAGAGATACTTCCACATTATAAAGGTAGAAAGGTAAAAATGGATATAAGAAGGTGTGAGAAAATGGTGGATGGTAATAAAGAGTTTAGAGTTAGAAGGTTGAAATGGGATTTGGGAAGTAAGGGAAGACATTTTATCAATGAACTTGTTGGTATATCATGGAATTGACTATATAAGGTAATGATCAAATTATAATAAGAGTATATCTATGAGTTGTTTTTACTTTAGTGGGACATCATTTCTAAATTGATAAGATCTATTGACCTAGTTGACCACAAGTTGGGAATCATCAAAAATGTTGATTATATTGAATCCCAAGGCTAAAGTAGTTCAGAGACCTATTACTAGGGCTTCATACACAACCACATTATTGGTTCATTAAAATTCAAGTTTTAAGGAGAGGGGAAGAGGTTCACCATTTATGGGAATGAGAATAACTTTGGCACCCCCATCATGTTGGCATTTAGAGCCATAAAAAAACATGGTCATTTGGTATGTGAGATCCTCTTGAGAAAGAGTTACAATGGATTCATCTAAAAATACAAGAGGAAGAAATTAGTTATATGGTAGAGGAGCTTCATCTAATTGATCAGCAATCACTTGCCCTTTAATCAACTTTTATTGATGGAACTCAAGATCAATCTTAGCTAAAATCATGAGCCACGTGGCCATACACTAGTTTTGGTATGGTTTAGAGTGCATGTACTTGAGTGGGTCAGTGTTAGTGATGACATAGGTTTTATGATTAATAAAGTAATGAAAAATCTTATAATCTATGAATATGAGGGTGAGGCAAAGTTTATTAGGATGGGTGTACTGAGTCTCATATTATATAAGTGTTTGACTTATGTAGTAGACTACTTGTTCTTTATTTTGTTCATCACAATGAGTGAGCATTGCCCTTAGGGAATGGTTAGTGGTGGAGATGTAAAGGTAGAAGTGTTGATCCTCTTTAGGAAGGGTCAATATAGGTGGAGAAGGAAGGTATTCTTTAAGTGAATCAAAGGCTTGCTAACAGTCCTTAGTCCACTTGAAATATGTATCTTTCTTAAGGAGATGGTGAAAAGGTTAACATATATCTAATAATTGAGAGATTAACCAATGAATTGATTAGAGCTTCCCTTGAAAGCTGTGGAGTTCCTTAGATTGGGTTAGAAGTGGCATGTCTAAAAATTTTCTAACCTTGGCAAGGTCTACTTTGATTCCTTGAAGGGAAATAATGAAGACAAGAAGCTTTCCTAAAAGGACCCAAAAAATACATTACTTGGGGTTAAGGTAAACATGGAAATGGATAAGGCATTCAAAGATGATTTTGAGAACCTCAAGATGATCCTTGTGATATTTGGATTTTCCAAGAAGATCATCCACATAGTCCTCTATTATTTTATACATGAGGTCATAGAAGATGTAAGTCATGGCTCATTGATAGGTTACACCAATAATATTGAGACTAAATTTCATGACTATATAACGGAATCCTCCCCATGGGGTGATGAAATAGGTCTTATGTTTATCTTTAAGAGCAGTCAAGATCTGATTATATCCTAAAAAACTATCCATGAGAGATAACATCTCATGGCTAGTTGTAAGATCAATGATATGGTCAATGCTAGGCAAAGGAAAGTCATCCTTTGGGCAAGCAAAGTTAAGGTCACAAAATTTGATATAGAGGTAAAGTCCCCATATTGGTTTGCTAATGGTAATGATGTTGGAAACCATTAAGGATAGTCAATGGATTGGATGAAGTCCATAGACAAGAGGCATTGAAGCTCCTCTTTAACAAGGAAGGTGATATGAGGGTGCATCTTAAGAATCTTTTTTATGAATAGGTTAAACATCAGGATGAGTGACAATGTTATGGAGAGAAATGGAAGGGTTAATTCTAATCATATCCTAATAGGACCAAGAAAATTCTATGTTTTGGTCATGAAAGAAAGAAGGGTAATCCTATTATTCTGTAGGATTTAAGGATTATCCTAACTTGATGATGTGAGGGTTATCCTAAGTACCCAAGTTGACATCGATGGTAGATTCTTTAAACATGGTTTGATTCTCAAGAGGAATAAATTTATGGATAGAAGAGTACCCCATACTGAGGTAGGTGAGAATGGAATCATTGTCCTGATGTTGGATTGTGTTGATGGTAGGAGAATTATCTTCTACCATTTCAAGATGGATGAGAGGAAGGGTTTTATTTTCACAATCCTTTTGATAGGTAATGAGGCCTAAAACAATGTATTCATAAAAAAATTAGATGGGATGATATCAAAATCCTTTGATATTAAAGGATATGGGGTTGGTGAATATGGGACATCCTCATTGATGGTGGTGATGGGTTTAGGAGAGGAGGGTTATTTAGGTAGTACAAAACTAAGTCCATATAACTCATGAGATTTTTGAGTTTTGATTATGGGTAGCTCATGAGGTCCCTATTCATAAAGGACAAGGCCAAACCCCTTCTAAACACACCTATGGAGGTATGCTTTGGAAAATATAGGTTTATTTAGATAGGATAAGTCAGAGGTGAATGGTTAGATATGAGGGGTGGTAGAAGAAGCAAGAAGTGGATGATCGAGCCTCCCATAGATGAAATTGGTTTGATGATTGGGTGGACCAAACGGGATGATAGTTCTAATGTTAGGGTAATAACTAGGATCATAGGTGAGGTTCCCATACTATGGAGGAGTAGGGAAAGCATCCAAGGCTAGAAGATGATATTCTCCCAGTGAGAGATGTTAGAACATGGGTTCCAAGGGGTCCTCTATGGGGATCTATGAATAAGGGACGGATGAGCTTGTTGAAGCTTCATCAAATATAGGGGTGGAGTTATTGGTAGTTGGTGATGAGGTGGATGGATGAGGAAGAAGAACATTATTAGGATTTTACATCATATTTTAATATGTAAAGGGACTAGGGTCAACTAATATGGTGATGACATGACCTTCATTCTCAAATTTGATGCAATGATGCAAAGTGAAAGGGATAAAACTCATATCATAGATCTAAGGTAATCCAGTTATAATGTTATATTGGAACTCACCCTCTACAATGTAAAATATTTCTATACTGGTATGAGGTCCCAAATGAATATGAATAACAATTATCCCCAAAGTAGTGGCCATGGTGTCATTGAATGAGCAAAAAACCACTATATTTTTAGACATGATGTTTTTTGGTAAGTCAAGTTGGTCATAGGCATGAGAGGAGATAATATTGATATCAAACCCTCCATAAATCATCACCCTCTTTATGTAGGCTTGGTTGATGTATGATGTGATTAAAAGGGGAGGATCAAGATCCTCAGGATGCATAAAAGGTATTTCTGAATTCTTAATGGTGAATAGGGTATAAAGTTGAAGGGATATAATAAAGGATGCAAGGGGTTGAAGATATTTGGTTTGAAACTATATAGATTATATAGTCTCTATCAAGGTTTGATTATGTGATTAATTCATAAAGGTTAATTTTCATTAGAGTTTGGTGAATTTGTTTCAACACTACATGCTAAATGGATTCGAAAGGGTTGGAAGGGGACACACCCAAAATGGATAATTTGGGTTTAGGTAATGGAAAAGGTATTTGGGTGTATATGTAAGGTTGAGGGGTTGAAGGGTATGTCCAAAGAATGGACACTTTAACCTTTCCTTTATCCTTTTATTGTGATGGAGATCAAGTAACCATATGAATGGTGTAGATAAGAGGAAATGTTGGTTTGGATTGTTGCTTTGATTCTTCCTCACTTTTAGGTGAAAGTGGGGGAGTAGGTAAGTGTTGGGTAGATTTGATTGGTTTTTGAGTAGGTTGAAGGTTCAAAATAGGTTCATCTAATAACAAATCATCCTCATCCAAAAGGTTATGGACAAGTGTTTGGAGAGAATTAGAGTTCTCCATGTCGTGTCCTGGTGTCCTATGGTATAAGTAAATTAAAATGTCATTGAAACATACTAGTTTGAGATGTGAAGGTTCAAAAGGTTTGTTAGGTGGTAAAGTTATAGAAGAGGTTTGCAACAACCTTTGTTAAAATACTTGAATAGGATTCAAGCAAAGGTTTTGGAGGTGTTACCTTTTGGGTTTTAAGAATGGGAGCCTTCTTGGGAGTAGGATTTAACATGGAAGTTAAAGGTGGTGGGATGATGTTGGTAGGTGCTTTTGGTTGGGATTGTTTGGTTGGTTTGGAGGTAGAATATTTAGAAGTTGAGGATGAAGGTTTGGTGATAGGTGGGAAGGTAGAGGTAGCTAGGTTAATTAAGAATGATGGGGATATTTTTATTTTGGTGGAGGAAGGTGTAGGTGGATTATAAGGAGAAGGTTTACTAGCTGAGGAATAGGTAATGGGGATAGTAGATGGATGCAGTGCTAAAATTGAAGGTAAAAAAGAAAGGGGTGGTATGGGTCTAGTTATAAATGGTTTGGGTGGTTCTACCTTTCTAATAGTTTTAGTCAAAGTTTTATTTGGTGGACTCAATGGGGTTAAGTCCAAATTCAAAGATGGATGAACCAAGCTAGGATTAGGAAGGATTCCTAGATTCTTAATGGGTTTGGTCAAAGAGGTGTAGGGTGATTTAGTAATTTTAGATTGAGGTGGGTTAGATGGTTCCCTATAGTTTTGAAGGAAGAAGTATCTAAAGATTGGGTTGAGGTAATGATGGTTTTAAGGGTAGATGTAAGTGAGGTTAAAGGTTCTTTTTCTTTAGGTAAGGTCTCCCAATACAGTTCCAAAAGGTGGACTTATCTAGATTGGGTTGAGAAGTAAACTTTAGATTTTAGACCAATCTAGAAAAAGGTTTATATATGGGTTTGATTCATTGGTTATTGGTTTCAAATATCAAACCCATAGGTTGAGGTGATGAAATGTTTTTTTCACCTTTGTACTGGGTGGAAGGTTATATGGTTGGGGAAGATGATGGTGTCTCTAGGGAGAGAATAGAAGAGATTATCTCTTCCTTTGTAGTGGTTTCCATAGGAGTGGTTGGTTTTATGGTAGGTAAAGAGGGTATAGTTTATTCAAATGGGAAAATAGAGGTGGTTACTTCCCTTGTTTTTATGTCCAAAGGAAAGATTAGTATTCCACCACTTCCATAAGTGGATTAGAGGGAGTGGTTGATATAATGGTTGGCTCCTTTGATATTTATATCAAAGGAGAAAAGGGTTAGTTAATGGTCTCTTAAATTTAAAGAGAGGGGGTTTATTCCTTTATTTGGTTGTCCAAATGAATAGAAGAAGATTCTACCACTTCAATAAGTGGGGTGGAGGAACAATTAGTTTAGGTAATGATTTCCTCAACAATAGGTTCAATGGTAACAACATTAACTGTGTGTACCTCACGAGCATGAGATGATTCTAGTTGGTTGTTGTCATCATTGATGGAAGGTGAATGGTTAAGAATTTTTTTTAAAAAGATGTATAATGATTGGTTTGGAGGTGTATTGGGTTTATATAATGCAAGTTCACACTTGTAAATCATGTTTTGGATGATAGTTTTAAAGGTATTGCACCTACTAACATCATGTCCAATAATGTGATGGAAGGCACATAGATCATTTTCATTGTACCATCTAGGTGTGGGGTGAGAGGCATAAAATTATTGGGGTGGTTTGATAAGAAAAATTTGGATAAGGTTAGATTTAATTAGTTTATCCAAAACCAAAGCATATGACTCCCCTATGGGAGTATATTGTCTTGGAGTGGTTCAGTTTTGGTTACAAGTTTGTTGGTTTGATAGGTTGGAAGAATTGGTTTGATTAGGTTGGTTGATGATGGGAGGTGGAGTATGTTTTAAGACAACTTTTTTTGTGGTTTCCTTCATCTTGGTGTTAGGATGGTTAAATTGATTGGTGGTTTTGGTAGAAAAGTAGTCATTAGATTTAAATATATGATTATTGTTTCTCAGTTTCAATTTCCCTTCATCAATGGCTCTAATTTCAAGTTTACATGCTATGGTGAATGACTCATCAAAGGTTCTAAAATTCTGAACCTAATATTTGGGGCAATATGTTTAGCACAACCTAGAGAATTTTTTTAATTAATTTAAGTTGGGGTGATGAAAAAGAACATTGGTTAATGAGACCTCTCAATCTAGCTATGAAATCAATAATTGATTCATCATTGAATTGCCTAATAGAATAGAGGTTAGTAATGGAAACCCTTTTAGTTATATTAACTAAAACGTGATCTAAAAATATTTGGGATAGTTGAGAGAAGGAGAAGATAGAGTGCTTGGTAAGAGCACTATACCAATCTAAAGTTGGTCTAGATAGGGACACAGGGAAGGTATGAAGAATAAGAGCATAACCATTTGAAATTAAATAGAAAAAATGATGGAATGGCCTTAAAATGCTGTCAGGGGTCCTCCTTACCTTGGAACTTGGAAAATTTAGGTAATTCCCATTAAGGAGGAATGTCGGATAGGAATGGATGGATGAATGGGATCATTGCATATTTGATCATAAGATAGAAGGTTATGAGCACCATAAATAGATGATTTAAGATTGGATATTTTATCCATCAACATCCTAACTAAATCTATTTGAGGTTAGGGAGCTCCATACTTAGGTAGTAGGTTTGGTTGAGGCTGGGTGGCTATAATGTATGGATAAGAGGTGGGGGGTTGAGAAGGTCCCACACATTAGTATGTGGTCATGGAAGGTTGGGATGATGACCCATATTGGTATGGAGGCACAAAAGGTTAGGTAGAAGGTGGTATGTATCCTTACGGATTATGAACATATTGGTAAGATGTTATGGGTATTTATTGAGGGATTGACAAAGGTTGGTTTGGAGGTATGGTTGAAGTGGTAGGGCAAGGTTGGGTGGTGACTCTAGTACTAATGGGTGGAAGGGTAGGAAGTATAAAAAGTACCAAATTTTAAGAGGGGTAGAGATGTGTTGGTTTGTGGTGGTAAGATGAATGGTGGAAATAGGGGTAGAAAATATCCCCATGGTAAGTGGGGTATAAGTAACAAAAGGTAAAGTTTACCCTACACTGAATTTGTTGGTTGGTTTAATTTAGGTTTGGTCATATGTTTGAATGTTGGATTGGGTTTTAGTAGTTGTAGTGAATGGAATATTGGTATAAGAAGAGGCTTGGGTAATCAAAAGTTGGTTGGAGGTAACACCAACCATAAGATGAGGAGTCATACCAAAGGGTAGATCCATGGGAGAAACCAAAGTAGTAGGGTTATGGTGAGATAAGTTATTAAGGTATTATTGGAGGGATACAGGGTTGCTATCAAGGAATATGGAAAAAATGCATGACCCTCAACAACTATCTAATTTATGGTAGGAGGGGGAGAATGAGGATAACCCTCAGCATCTGAAGTATACTTCATAGAGGAGGAACAGGAGGATGAGGAAGGTGGTCCATGGTTGGTTTGTTTTTTTAACTATTGTCTAGTAAAGACCATGTGATAAAATAAGAAAGGAATGATGAAAACACACACCTCAAACAAAAATCAAGAAAAAGAAAAGAATTCAATGCAATCTAAACATACACTAAAAGTGAATTTAAACTTAGGATTCTTTTTATATTGCTTTTGGATTATGCCTTAGAAAGTGTGAAGAAGAAATTTAGCTTGTAGATCAAGTACTAAAAGAGGAAATCTAAGGTTGGTTTCAAGTTTTTAGGTGTTCCATAGAGAATCTATATTGATATTCAATACGTGGCTTGGTATTTGGGCCTAACCCCTCACTTCACACACTACAACGATAAGGGTGTCAAGTGCTTATCCAAGATATACCAAATTTCAAAGTTTATAGTCAATCAGAGAGCTGATTTGGTTCTCCCTTTGGTAATCACCTCCAAGTAAGATTGTCAAGAAAGGGTAAGGTTCACCACTAGATGATGAAATCCTAGTCAAGCCTTATCTCATATAGTTGTTGAGGGTGATGTAGATTTTGGCACATTCCTCGATAACAACCCTATAACCGTCTAACATTACCTTAATACCTTATCTCACCACACCACTACTGCTTTGATTCCTCTTACAGATCCACCCTTTGGTATGCTTCCTCTTATGTTTGGTGTTATTTCCAACCAACCTTTGATTACCCAAGCCTCTTATTCTACTAATATCCCATCCACTATGACCATGAAAACCCAATCCAACATTCCAACCAATAATCAAATCCCACCTACACTAACCAAAAATTCTAATGTAGGGTAAATTTTACCTCTTGTTACCTATACCCCACCTACCATGGGGATATATTATACCCCTATTTACACCATTCCTCTTACCATAAACAACCAATCCATATCTACCTGTCTTCAAAATTTGGTGCTTTCCATTCCTCTTGGTACTTTATAGAAAATAAAACCTAGTTATTTTCAGCCCCTTACCCCCAACCAAACCTAACTTTATATGTTCTTACCTATTCATAGACCCTTTTCTGATTTTATAAACCTAACTTCACCCTCCTTAGCACAAGTATTGACCATATTTTGATAGATTTAGTCATTTTATTTAACAAGCATTCTACTTTCTTCTTATATTGTATTTCATTTATCTTATGCATGTACATTAATTTATCATTTCCAACTTGATTGTTATCAATAGTGGATTGACATCCTCCTAGCAAGCATATGCTTATTTGATCTAGATCACACTAGGTAGTCCACTTAACTATCTTGCTAACAAACCCTTTTATTACTATGTTCTTATTTGTAGGTTATTCCTTCCAATCAAAATAGGAGTTCTCCATCATAATCTATATTATGTGTGCATCACCAACAAGGTATTTCTACCACACTCTTATTACTAGTTTCGTATCTTCTTCCAAAATTAACAAATGAGAAAAAATTAAGAGAAACATTGGTATAGAAGCCAAGGAAAGTCAGGACTGATCATTTTAAGCCCAAGAGTCAAGATGGATTTTTTTCTAAGTTAGATCAAGGATCAGAAGTGAAGGAATGTCAATAACACTTGTTATTTGCATGTATTGACAAGGTAGTCAAAGAGAAGAAGGATAACAAGGTGGATAAGTCATATGCTTTAGTCAAGCCTAAGTGTATTTTAAGGAGGGATTATTAGTATCATGATTGCAATATAGCTGAATCAAGTGGTTTGGAGATCTAGGAATATCCTAAGTTTATAAAGTTTTGAGAGCCTTATGGAAAGGGGTGACTTCATTAGGCTTCATGAACACAATCCTTTATCACCAAAAGCATGAGGTTTAGATAAAAGAAGGATTCATCTTGAGAGGATTCTAGATTGTCTACATTACAAGGTATCTATTGTTTTCTTTATAGCTTGTATGTATATGACAAGGTGAAAGGAGTTTTGGTCAGTATGAGCATTGATTCTAGAGATCAGTTCATGAGGAGTCATGATATGGAATACAAGTCTAATCATAGGATTATGTCTAGAGACATAAGGAATATGGATTTGTCTTGAAGACTAATATGGTCATAAAAACAAGTTGGATGTTGTTGATAGAAATAGAAGCATGATGAAAGCTTGTGTAGATGATTGGTATATGAGACATAAGCAAAAAGTTGTTTTGTGTTTCTAATAGTTGATAGATTCATTTGTGTTGGGAATTAGCATTTGTATCAAGATGCTTGAAGGAAGTTGAAGATGGTTTGAGAGTCCTGATGACTCAAGTGATGAGCATAAGATGTGAAGACAAAGGGGGAGTCTCTAATTTTTTATATGGTGTTATAAGTGACACATAATAGTGAGTGATCAATATTTTGATCTATATCAACCATATCAATAATAAGTTGTGATTCCAGATGCTACAAGTTTCTCTTTATCTTTAATGTAAAATAAAGAATCAATTGAGAAAAGGATAGATTGAGAAAAGAGCTAAGTTCTAGGAGAAATTTTAGAATGGGGAGAAGTATCCTATTTAGAGATGTTTCTAAGAATGGTTTCCATATTATGACTTAATAAGAGAGTATGAATTTAGGGGGAGATTTATATCCCTTTGTTGTGAAATGTCAAGATATTTGTACGAAGCATGGTTTATTGAGGTATACTTCAAGTGTTCTAGAAGTTGTCTACAACAATTGGTATGAGCCTAAGGTGAGTTTTTATCAAGAATTTTAATATGTTGTTTAGGTCCAAGGACCAACTAGTAGTTTATAAAAGACCCTTTGTCATTAACATCAAAAAGGGGAGAATGAGTAGATGGAAAAAGAACCATTTTAATGTAATCTCAGAATATATTGTGTTTGCCATTAATGTATTTTCTATCAATGACAAAGGGGGAGTTTGTTGACATGTTTTTGTTATTGATGTCAAAAGGGTAAATCATGTAAAGGCATAATGGTAATTGATGTCAAAGGTATATGTATCCAAGTGATTGATCATGGTAGTAGATATGAGTATCTTGCTAAGAGTTTGTTCTTAGTTGGCAACATTATGATGTCAAAGGTGATTAGTGGTCAAGGTTGATGTTAAAGGATGTCAAAGGTCTATCATGTCAAGATTGATTATGTGTGATATCAAGAAGCATCTTATGAATATTGATGTCAAAGGTAACTAAGGATGGATGGTAATATGTGATATGTCAAGGTATATGAGATAGAAGAGTGTCATCATAAGAAGAGAAGAGTATGGTATTAAGAGTTGTCTTGAGTAAGGTCATTCATGAAAGAGAGAGTTGTGTATAAAAGAGAGATGAAAGAGAGAGTGTTTCCTGGATGAGAATTATCATGAATATTGTGAGCATGAAAGTCACAAGTCATGGAAGAGTGTTTTAAGACAATTAATGTCTACATAGGAATCATAGTATATGAATAGGTCTATATAAGTGATTTATATCATGATATGATAAGGTATGTATAGAGGAATGTATGTGCATAGTATAGCATAGTCATGACATGAAGAGTTTCAAGGTGAGCCATCTAAAAGATGAATTTGAAGGCAAGAGATAATTCGAATACAATAGATAATTTTAAGTCAACTAATGCCTTATGGTTTCATGAAGGTATAGGTCAAGGTGTCAAGTACATTAGAAGATTGAGCCTAGCCATGGCATGGTGAAGGCATGAGATGGTGACATGATAAGGTGAGTGAAATTAGGCATGTGAGAGGTTTTTAAGGTTGTGTGAGCATGATAATAAGGTGTGAATTCAGTTATAAGTGTTTCAAAGTGAGTCTTTAAAGTTAGGTCCTTCAATCTTGGTCTACACCTAGACCATTCTTTATCCCTACCTAGCTTAATGATGCATGAAGATAAGATTTCAAGGTAAATGTGTGAAGGATAGCATGGATATAGGTAATTAAAGTTGATTTAGGAGTGATCATGAAGTATGAGGTCATGGTTTAAAGGAAAATGTATGGAAAGTGGTTTTAAAGTCTCTCAAGTGCATAAAATGAAGCTATTCACACTTGAGAAGAACTTTAAGGTGATCTATGGCATGTGTAACCTCTGCATGGGAAATTTAGTTGATAAAGATATATGTGTAAGTTTAATATATTATATATAGGCATTACATTTCTATTTAAGGGGCATTCCTTTATGAATAATCGTTAACACCAAAACTTGTGTTAAACCTCCCTAAAACCCTAATCAGGACCTGATGTAGAAGATGTTGCTCAAATACACTCATAATTGATTAAAATTCTTATGAAACCTATTGTATATTTTAGTGTACTCTCTCAATCACATCTAGGTGGTACTGATTTGTCAGGTGTGTGAGAAGACACTACAAGAAAGGGCTTGTTTGTGAAGAATTTATTGTAAAATTCAAAATTTGACTTGGTAAAGTAGATAAATTGATGGAAGAAGAAGATAGAGACTCATAATACAATGTGATGAAGTTTTATAGATAGGTTCCATACTTAAAATATACTAAACTATTCATTTAGGTTAGCCAGTCACAGACAGACCTAATGGTGTAAATAGTGTAAAACCCAGACGATAGTGAGAAGATGAATTTAAGTGTGTTTTCATGATAGAATGATGAAACTATGTGCATGGATTTTTTTTCATGAATTTTATTTCATTTTAATTCTTTTATTAATATTTTGAGGTTATGAAAAGAGATGAAAATGTTGAAATCAAAATGGCTTATTTGGTTCAATTTGGTCTGTGAGATATAAGGTCATGAGATTGGTTTGAAAGACCAATATTTTTATATTAGAACATATGAATTTTTTATTTGATGATATTATAAATATGTCATATAATATTTTTAATCCATCATGATTCATTAAAATGTCTATATAGGTGTTGGAGGTCCAACTCACCATGACTGGTCTTTGAGGTAAATTAACAGTTATGAGTGAGTAAGTTTAAAAATGATCTTGAGCCTTTATGACCTGAGTGAAGGTATTCCAAACATTTTTGGATGATATTTAAATCATATATTATTTTTGAACACATTTAATGTTTTATGAGTTAGTTTATTAAGTGTGTTTGAGCATCATTCTTGTAAGACAATTTTTTGACTATACACATGCCTAATAGGGTAGTCTATCCTAAAGAAGGTTTCAAGCTATGAACAAGGGATGCAGATATAAAAAATCATGGATGATTTTATAAGAGTCCTTGAATAAGTGTTTTAATGGTTTTAAGTTATTTTATAAATCCATTTGGGCCCAAGAAGATCAATATTTAGCATTAAGAGGATAATCCTAATGCAATTAGGTCTCCATGAGGCCTAAAAGAGAAATGATGCCTAATTGATTTTTTGTAGACCAAAACAGCCAAAATGTCATTTTAATCATGTCAAAAATATGTTATAATACCTATTATATGGCCTACCTAAGAGGTCGAAGGTGTTTATCTAACCTAGTGGTGTGTGATCATGAGACTTGTATATATACATGGTAGTTTAAGCCTATTTGTATGTAAGCAACATAAGTGAATGGATTGATAAATAAAATATCCTAATGATGTTTGGAATAATGTTATAAAAATTTGTGAGAGAATATAATCATATAATTAATATTATATAGGATTTTCATAGTTGAATATTAATGCCATATGACCTATTCAGTCTTGAAGAGGGGTAGCTGAGTGAAGAATCCTAGAGAAAATTTTGAGAGAGATGTAATATCCCTTTCTTAGGGTCTCCTTTTTTAAAAAAAAATATCTGATACCACTGTAATATCCCCAAAAAATAGGGACTATAGAAAAATAAAAGCTCTGAATTGCTTTTCTGAGTATTCTAATTTTTTGTATGAAATAAGAACAAATTGCGATTCTTGCAAAATAATTTCCAAATAGATAAATAAATCAAAGTATAATCTCTTAATTATTTGCTTAGATGATTATGATAGATTTCCTCTATCATGCATATAAAATAATATTCAAATATGGTCTTAATAACCTGAGTATTCTGCAAATTGGGAATAAAACCTGAATCTGGTACGTCTCAGCCTGCTATGTAAAAACATAGTCACCGATGTCAGTTATACTACCACCATCAGTTTCTTGGTATCATTGTCTTACCAATGTTGGTGATAGTGTCGGCCGATGTCAGTCACTTTTGGTCTCTCCCTATCGATGTCGGTCTCTACACAGATCTGTACAAATTTGTACGGACTTTGTACCGCTGCCAATATAACACACCCTATTTGTTGGACCCCTGATCTCAAAATATATATCTCTAATATAGAAGATCTAATTTGGATAATTATTTAAATCAAAACTTATGAAATAAATACCTGAAATAATATGATAGATTTTGTATGAAGCTATCTCTCAATACTGTAAACCCCTATGAGAACTTTTGTATGAAGTTATCTCTCAATTTGGCAATAGATCGGCTGATGTCTCATAACCTCTGAATCGCACACAATGAAGAGTGGATGTTCTTCAATGCAAATGGAATCTTGGAACCCTTGGCTCAGTCTCCACAGAAGAATTCTTAGCAACAATCAATATCAATAATCAATTCATAATCCAACTCTCTCCCATGAGAAACCCTTATACCCTCAAAAATGTATGCTTTCCCTAATTAGGGTTTTCTTAAATTAGAATTAGGGTTGCATAATTAAAATATGCTAAATAAATATATCTAATTGAAACAATCAAATATTAATATCTCCCTCAATACATGTCAGATCATCGAATCGATTGAAGCTGGTGAATCAGGGAGTAATTTTGCACATGACCATACCAAAATAAGGGTGCTCTGTTGCATGTCAGAAGTCCCTAAATAATAGGAGCTCAAGCAAACGGCATCCACAAGAGCCCAAATGAAATCCAATTGTAGAAATTTTGCTAATCGAAGCCAAGCCAAGCTCCATCATGATCCTCTATCCATCTTATTAGCCTACGAAGGTTGCATAATAGGCTAATCATCAAGTCTGAAGATGTCAACTAAAAAGGGGACATGACAATTTGCCCCTCCTAAAATTGCTTGTCCCTAAGCAATCTCAGAACAACAACCCAATCAATCCACCTGGATCCCAAATGTAGTCATGATCTATACTGATGACAATCAATGCAAGCTCCTACAATATCCTCTAAAATATAACCAAGAGGAATCTAAAATCAAACTGGCGGATGCAACTCAACCAAACTCCAAAATCACAAATACCATTTACACATTCTACCATGCTATGCAGAAGGCAAACTCCAACTCTACAACAACTCCCAAATGGAACTATGCCAAGTATGGAGAATCCACACACTATACCTCTATTGTGATCAACATATCTCATCAACTCCTATTCTAAGTCATGCACCACCAAACTATCAATCACAACACCTATCACCATATCAAGCTGACTACCATGCTCGACTGCAGCACCCAACTCAACTAAATGTAACTTCAATAGAAATGAACTAGGTAAGCCAACACTAGCATCGAGGATAGATATATGCTCATCCCCACTGTCTCCAATGATCTCAACTATGGATATCCTTGGGTCACTAGATAATACACCCTGTGACTACACATACTCTGGTAAAGATTAAAGTCACTCTAACTCTATGGTCACCTCCACCAAATGAAACTGTGACTCCTCATAAGCCAACTATGTACTCTCAAGAATCTCAAAAGTCACCTCGAGCTGCTAAGTAAGCTCACTCACCTTATCTTCCTTGACCAATAATGCATCATATACTATGTTTCCCCACTCCACAAGATAATCTCTGTTGGCTACCAATTGCATATAATCCTCTCTCAAAATCTGGATAGCCTCCCATAAAGAGTGGATCTCTGTCAAGGACAAATAACTTCCTCCCTGCTCAATGCTAGTAGGAGAACCCCATCCATAAACTGCTAACAACTGATGAGCAGCATCAAAATGCTTGCAAGCAGTAGCAATGTCTCACTCACTAACTCTCAATTGACTAGACACATGGTAGCACTGGCTAGATTGTCTCCTACAATCCTCCTCTAATGCACGATCCAAAAGAGTAGACTCAAAATCACTAATCTCTAGCGTACTACCATCCATACTCTGTGAATCAACTCCATAGCTCATATCAACATATAGAGTATCAAAAACTATAGCATCATTGTCTAACTCCTCCATACTAAAAGAAACTACCGAGGAAACTAAGTCCTCAAAATTGTGCATTGCATCTTCCTGTGTGTCATCTACAATAATCGAATCTTGGGTCTCTTTTACAATCTCTGTCATATTTAAGAGATCATCAACACTTAGTGTACTAACATCTGAGTACTCCTCTACACTCTGATTGTAAGCATCAGACTCATCCTCATCTAACTCTGAAGAGGTTATTGCTAAAACTATCTCATCATCACCATCTCCTATCTCATAAGAATCATGGGACATGCTGCTATCTTGTCTAACTGATCTGTAGTGCTCCCTCCTCAGCTTAACAAAGCAATCAAAAGACATCCTCTCCTAAACCTGAGGTGATAATAACTCCCACTCCTCATTCACTGCCATAAGAGTGTCCCACTATTTTTGAGTACTTGAAGTACCCATGATTTACTGGCTGGTTTAATGTCCAAACTACCCAACAGGATGGCAGGAATTTAGCTCTGATTTGCCCAACAAGATGGCAGGAATTTGGCTCTAATCTACCCAACAGGATGGTAGGAATTTGGCTCTGATACCACTATAATATCCCTTTCTTAGGGTCTCCTTTTTTTTAATAAAAGCTCTGATACCACTGTAATATCCCCAATAAATAGGGACTATAGAAAAACAAAAGCTCTGAATTGCTTTTTTGAGTATTCTAATTTTTTGTATGAAATAAGCACAAATTACAATTCTTGCAAAATAATTTCCAAATAGATAAATAAATCACAATATAATCTCTTAATTATTTTCTCAGATGATTACAATAGATGTCCTTTATCATGCATATAAAATAATATTCAAATACAGTCTTAATAACTTGAGTATTCCACAAACTAGGAATAAAACCTGAATCTGGTACGTCTCGGCCTGCTGTGTAAAAACACAATCACCGACATTAGTTATACTGCAGCCATTAGTTTCTTGGTGTTATTATTCTATCGACGTCGGTGATAGTGTCAGCCAATGTCAGTCACTTTCGGTCTCTGCCTATCGATGTCAGTCTCTGTGCGGATCTATACGAACTTCATACGGATGCCAATATAATACACCCTATTTGTTGGACCCCTGATCTCAAGATATATAGCTCTAATATAGAAGATCTAATCTAGATAATTATTTAAATCAAAACTTATGAAATAAATACCTGAAATACAATGATAGCTTTTGTATGAAGTTATCTCTCAATACTGTAAACCCCTATGATAACTTCTGTATGAAGTTATCTCTCAATTTGGCAATAGATCGGCTGATCTCTCACAACCTCTGAATCACACACAATGAAGAGTGGACATTCTTCAATGCAAATGGAATCCTAGAACCCTTGGCTCAGTCTTCATAGAAGAATTCTTAGCAACAATCAATATCAATAATCAATTCATAATCCAACTCTCTCCCATGAGAAACCCTTATACCCTCAAAAATGTATGCTTGCCCTAATTAGGGTTTTCTTAAATTAGAATTAGGGTTGCATAATTAAAATATGCTAAATAATTAATATTTAATTAAAATAATCAAATATTAATATCTCTCTCAATACATGTCAGATCATCAAACCAATTGAAGCTGGTGAATCAGGGAGTAATTCTACACATGACCATACCAAAATAAGGGTGCTCTACTGCATGTCAGAAGTCCCTAAATAATAGGAGATCAAGCAAACAGCATCCATAAGAGCCCAAATGAAAGCCAACTATATAAATTTGGCTAATCAAAGCCAAGCCAAGCTCCATCATGACCCTCTATCCATCCTATCAGCCTACGAAGGTTGCATAATAGGCTAATCATCAAGTCTGAAGATGTCAACTGAAAAGGGGACATGACAAGAGATCAAGTGGAGTAGATCTAAAGGAGTGAGCATTGTATATTAATAGTATATCATATTAGATTCAAATATGTGTTCTTAATTTATGATAGTAGATAGAGTTTATATGGAGTAGATAGAGAGCTAAGTGGAAGAATAGAAGAAAGAAGTGTGATTGGCTAAGTTGGTGTTTGGTCAAAGAGGGAGTTGAAGCTTCCTTGTACGTTGGTTCTTTAATAATTGGTCTTGGATAAGTTTTTTCTTGTTTAATAATGATTTTTATCTACCTTTTAGGTTAGTTCTTGAATAAGTTTCCTTTGATTGATTTGGTGCTTAGTGATAGGGAGTTATAGCCTCCTAGCAAGTGGGTGTCTGCTAAATTTTGGGTTGGTGATCCATGTTGGGTAAATACTCAACTAAAGTTAATACATTGTATTATATGATGGTTTTTCCAAGCTTTATTTTATTATTTTTTATTCCAAATGAGGGTTTCTCACATAGGTGATGTGTTATCATGTTTCATACTCATGTGAGTGGTTCTTAATGCATTGTTAGATCACTAAGTTACTTTGAGTGATTCATGGATGTTTAATGGTAATTGATTGAAAGTTTTTGGAGATTGATTCACCCCCCTCTCAATCATTATGATTCCAAAATAAATATGTACCGATGATCATAGGAATCCAAGAATGTATATTAATGTAGTGTTAGTTCAAGAAATAAAACTTAAATAAACACACTAACACTTATACTCATAGCCTATATACTAGAGATAGCTTAGTAACAAACACTAAATGAAAGCACAAAAAAAAATAACTCTTTTACCTTCCTTGGGAGATCAAAATGGCTTTGTTTAATGTCTCTCTTTGCTTATGCATCAAGAATTCTTTGACAATGGAAGTTTCTTAACTCTTTCTCTCCTTGGCACTATGGATTTGATGTGGTTTGGATTAATATTTGGGATTCGTAACACTAATTTTATGAGTTCTATGGAACAAATCTTGCATAATAATTATATAATACCAAAGATTAGAAATAAAGAGGTATAGCCCTATATTTATAGCCTTAAGAATTAACTCTCATCTAGGGTGAGTTAAGGTGGAGTTTAGGCTTGGAATGGGTTCACACTAAACCTAGGTGAGTTGAAACTAACTCTAATAGAGTTAATAATTATCAATTAATTATGATTTAAAATTAATGGGCATGGCTCTCAAAATTAGATATTTTAGGATATTTTTGAAGATCTTGACAACTCATAAAGGTAATAATGAAAGGATAATATATTTTGAATTTTTGAATTTTCTTTTTTATATGCTAATTAATTGTAAATGGATAATTCAACTAGGCATTTTTAGGTATAACTTAATCATTCATATTGATCAATTCAAAATCTTCCAATCATTTCTTTCATCACTTTGCACATCATCATATGCCTAGTTATTTTTCACCTTTTTAGTCATTAAACCATTGCATCTACATTCACACCCACTCATATTTAATCTGTATGACAATTTATAACCTTGATTTATGCTTATCAATTTTCCCTATTAGGGCACAATCAAAAAATAATTATTCCATCTAGGTCATCTTAATTATTATAACTTCCTGTGGGCAAATCATTATTTTAACTCATCCACCCTAATTGGGGCATATGCTTGTGCCATTGATTATAACTACCATTAGGAAAATTAGTGTCTCAAAATTTATTACTAATTATAACCACCTTTGGGCAAATAATTATTTATTATTAAATAAGTGCATGTAAACATTCTCTCAATTGGATTAATCTCACACATGGGTTAATTTCATTCTTTTTCTTGATTTTTTTAGGAAACATCCATCAATATTATGTATTGGCCACTCCCTCAATGGGGAATCATTATAGGATTTCCAAATGTTCTTTGGAGCTTCTTATTTTTTTATTTTCTTCTTTTTGTCTTTTTTTATTATTTGAGAATACTTTACTATGCCTATAGCTTGAAACATCTTCCAAAATAGGGGCAAACTGTAGACACCTAAAATTAGCCATAATTGGCTTTCAACTAGACTTCAGATTGATTCCTACCAACCATTACAAATTAAGCCTAAGAATCACTAAATGTCCCAAATTTTATTGTACATCATTCATCAAATCTTATAATCATGTCGGGGCTCCCTATTTGGGGTATCCTACCATATGTAACAATAATCTCTCAGGGATTCCTCCCTAATCACCTTGCAGCATCATAATTGTCAATTTGGCCTATGGACCCATTAAGTGGGGAACTTTCACACTTAAATCAGATCTTGAAAAATATAAAAGGCTAGTCAACATCAATTATGCAGAGATGCTCATCCTTATTTTCATGGATACAACTAGAATGGTCAAGGGGTTGATTTTAACAAGGAGGGTGGGTGGATTTACCAAGGTTATAAAAGAGAATTATTTATGGATTTATTTATTTTAATATTTCCCAAGCTAATTTTTGTTGTAACACATGATGGTATGTACCATGATATAAAACACCATGATGACATAGCCAAAATGTGCATAAGAATTGACTTCTGATCTAATAAACAATTGAAAACTATGCACCAATGATAAAAACCATGATGAAAATGTTGATGTATGAATATTGATAGAATCAATAATGATGTGGAAGGAATAACCCAATAAACACATATAGACTGAGTTAAGGCACAACACTAAAAGTAAACAAATAGACAAAAGAAACAAATAAACAAATAACTAAGAAAATAAACACATAGAAAGTAGAAATAAAAGCAATAGAACAAAGATGACTAACTAAGCTTAAATAAGACAAATGTTTTTGGATTTTGAAATGTTTTGAATGTTTTTGGAATTTTGGGGTATCTTCAATCGTTAAATATTGACAAGATACCACTCACAAAATAATGAGAGCATTGGATTAAGTTGCTCACAAAATAGAGAGAGCATATGTAAAATGGGTACTTAGTGGACCTCATCATGAATCAATCACTACCTATACAGTCCCATTAAAACCTTAAGTCATATTAGTTATGCTAACACAAAATGTGGAAAGACCTGACTAGGTAACAACAAGCTCATGAATTAAGGCAAATGAGAATAATAATGTCAAGGTGATGTATCAATGCATGGTAAAAGTGTTATTCCTAATTTTCCCATAGGTGGTTATAATTAGGAAATAATGGCATAGGTTTGTGATACTAATTTTCCCATAGGTGGTTATAATTAATAACACAAGGTGGAATACTGATATGCTCAAAGGTGGTTATAATCTATAGCACCAGTCAAATGTAAATGAAAGATAACTTCCCATATCCACTATCATAGTAATTTCATAGGCTTCATTTACACATGAAATTATAAAACTATTAAAATTGTATCAAAATCCCTTCATGGAAGGTGTAAGAAGAACCAAAGGAACCAAGATTAAAAGGGGTAGGTAGGGTAGGTCAAAACAAGTTTTGGTAAATATTAAAGGTATGGTAAAACAATATATGATATGTCATAAAGAAGATGGTAAGAAGGAAAATTAGATATAATGGAAAGATGGTTTCCCCAAGTGATAAGGTAAAGTAAATGATATGGTATGAAACAATGACAAGTTGAATGGAAAATGAAAAAGGCAAGGCAAATAGCAAATAAAAATGATAAGGTAAATGGAAAATAAAAATAGCAAGGTAAATGTTTTTATTGTTCTTGTTGATTTGGAAATACACATTTTGATCAACATATGAGACAACCAAAATAATAAAACATGTAAATTTCTATCCCATACCCCATTTAAATTGTTGCTCTATTAAGAACATACTATAAAGTTGGACTCCAATTATATTATTGTGATTCTCGTTGGTCATTGATTTTATTTCCTTCAAACTTTAAGATAAGGTGTCTTTGTAACCTTTGTAAAGGAAAGTGCATATAGGGATGGTAAATATGTATAAATAATGGATGATATGTATGATTTGGAAATGTAAAGATAGATGATAATGGAATGTAAGATGGTTGGGCAATAAATAAATATCTAGATTTTTAGGCACACACAATGTTGTTGATTCAAAATTAGACATAATTTTGGTCATGGTAGGGTTGAATACTTTGAATATACTCTATATAATACCACTATAGTCTTTTTTTTGGGCATAGGAGTGTTACCATCTGATTATGCTATAGATTGGATGATGTACTAATTATATCTTTGATATTGTCTTCATCAAGTAATGAAGAACTACCGTGCTTAATTATTGGCACCTCAATGAAGTTTTCACTAATGAAGTTGTCTTGATTGTCCCATAGCATCTCTAATAATATTTCACTAAAGAATGTTGAATTTTGACTTTGATTATCTTCTATCACCTTTGAAAAGGTTTCACTAAAAGATGCTAAGGTTTGACTTTGATTACCCCCTAGTGCCTCTAAAAAGGTTTCACTAGGAGATTTTTCTTCTTCTGCATGAATGTGATCTTGGCATCCCTAATATTCTAAAAATGATATGTCACCATAGATGCAATTCAACAAGGTATGATTCTACCAGTCCTAATCAACACTTGTGGGAGGTGGAAGTTCAATATAATGGCTAGGTTGGTTAGTGTTAATGGCATCTAGAATGGTAATGGAATGGGAAGAGGCAACACAATCCTCATAAAAGATACTAGGAGAACTTTTGTTGAATCTAAAGTAATCACCCTTAAAAACTATGGAAGGATCACAAATATATTAAAATTAATATACAAGCCTTGCATAACCAATATTGTAACAACCATGAACATATTATGATTTCAAAGCTTAATTTGACTCAAGGGACTTTGAATCTATTGTCGAGATTGATGTTTATTTTAATTATGATTCTAAATCTAATGTTGTTTCAAGAATAGAACCTGACTCTAATGTTGATTATTCATCTAGTGTGGATGTTGTTACAAATATGTATTGTTGAATGTTTGGTATTGGACAAATAACATCTTGTGATGGCATAATGGGCTCCATAGAGACTGGTTTGTCAAAGTGAGAATCCTCAACAATAGAAAAAAGGTAAAGAGATAATTCCATAGATACTATCTTGTCAAAGGGAGGCTCTTTAAAAATAAGATAGTGGTTGAGATAATGATTTACCCAAAGGCATTTATAATAATTAAGAAGTGACTCAACAAAGATTGACTTGTTAGAGTGAGACTCCTTGATAATAGGTAAAGGATCAAAAGGTGATTCATCATAGGTTAACTTATCACAAATAGGTGTTTCAACAAAAACATCATAGATTAGTTGGTTCTCTTATCCTTGTTTTATAATTAGTTGTAAAATACCAATTTTTAATACATCTTAGTCTTTGAATGATTGGCTTGGTTAGAGAGGCACTGATTGGCTTGTTTGTGGCTCAAAAATTGGTATGGGTTTTCTAAAGTGGGGGATAGTTGGAAATGGATTAATAATGGTTAATGGTTGGGTAATGATAGGCTTCGTTATGATGGGTTTAATAAAGGTTGGCTCCTAGCCTAGGATAGTAATTGTGACATGTTGAGTCAGAGTTAAAAATGTTTTTTTGGATAACAATATATCATACATGGAAGGTCCTAGAATGGTAATGGTAGGTCATTTTAAAGATTGGTTGTTATCTTTATCCAATGGATGAAGTCTTAGAATGGTAATGTAGGGCATTATGAAGCTTGTCTACTCGCATAAGACAAAGGATGAGGTCATAAAATAGAAATACTTGGATGCTATGGATATTGGTTTCTCACACAAACCAAAGGATGAGGTCTTAAAATATAAATTTTAGGGTGTTTCAAAGCAAGGTTGTTATCATGATCCAAAAGATGAGGTCTTGGAATGGAAACCCTTGGACATTGTGGAGCTTAGTGGCTTGCACAATCTAAATGAGGGATACTGATATAGGTGGGGGATCAAGAATAATGAGAATTTAAATGGTGAACTTTTCATTGGTAATTTGGCCTATCAAGGTTAACTTCTAACCTCGATAATTCAAAATTTCTAAATACCATCAATAGCCTCTACAAACCAATCAAACTAGTATATTTTAGTCTAAAAGGTCATTTTTGGTTTTTAAAATGTCAAATTTGGGATTAAATTTTCATTAAATTATTTAAAAACACATTTAAATATATTAAAAAATATAATTTTATCCTTATCCTAAAGTTTCATATTGTAAAAAGGTAATTTAATGCAATTTTAGGCCAAAAAGGCTTATTTTGGACCACACATGCCAAAATTAACCTAAAAATGTGGAAAAGGATTGATATTTATTAAAAAATGAAAATTTATTTTTGTAAATCTTCTTCACACATTAACTTGGTGGTGGGTCTCTTAAAATTCCATAAAAGGCAAAGAAAATCCCCTTTTCACTTCTTTTATAAGGAGAAGTATAGATCCGTATGGATTTCATAAACCTACAATAGTTAAAATAAAAAAAATTGCATGAAAAATATTTATAATAATTTTCATGGTGTTTGGATGTATAAAAGTCTCAAAACCATTTCATATAGGTACTCCTCCTTTGCACATAGTGACCTGCTTGCAGGTTTGGGGATGGTATGAGCAGCTAGAGAAAGGTACAAATTTGAATTTTTGGGTGTGAAAAATGTACTCATATTTATTACTCATGGATCATGTGGTTTTTTAAGTGTCATTTCCATGATTACGTACCATCAGGTTAAAGATAGGCCAATTTTTATAGCCTTGCAACCAAAAAGGCAACAGTTTTTTCTCAATTTCTCCTCACCTAAGAAGGGTTTCATGAAACTTAAAGTTGTTATAGAATATTTTGGACTTAATATATCCATCCATGTAATAATTAATCTATTACTCATTCATTTCATGTTTGAACAGAGCAAGGAAAAAACCAATCAAATTTGCGAATTGACATGCTTTCAAGAAGAGTGTAGGGTTGGAGAGAGAAAATGGATTTTTTCAATATTTCATATTTTGGTTCATGGAATAATGTTCTAAATTTTTTCATGTTTTTAATCATTTTTTTCAAATAAATTATCCAAAAATATTAATTACTTGGCATAACTTCGTGCTTCCAAGCTTCCAAAAGGGCCTAGTCTAGCATGGTTTAAGGAAATTTTACATATTTTAAGGTTTTTTATGGAAAAATAGGTTTCAATGGACCATTAAACTAATTGAATATTAATTATATATTCAAAAAATCCATTAACCATGAAATAAAATCCAATAATATGAAAAAATCTAGTTAGGTATGCACACATTCCATGCAAAAGGGGTATTTTTTAAAGAAATTTGAGGTTTTTGACATCTATAGGTGGAGTTTTAACTACAAATTTGGTGTGTAGAATCATAATTAGTTGAGGAATAATCCATAAAATTTTAAATTCAATTGTACAAGTGGAAGTGATTTATATTTTTGCACAGTCCTAAGCCTCTCAAAACATAGTCAAGAGAAAGCGAGCCTAAGGAAGATGAAGCCTCTAAGAGTAAAATGCAGGATTTTAGTTGTTTCTAACCCTTGTATGAGTTTTAATGGTATATAATGGTGTTTTCCAAGATTTAAAAGTGAGTAAAGAACCATATATTATTGTTTTGAATATTCTAAGAGGGTTCATGTTTTTTTTTGTAGGTTCCATGGAGTCCAAGTGCACATATAGGTTATAGACCTAATTGGTCAAATATTCAAATTTGAGTTTGGCATTGAGATTTATATCTTAGAGTTAAAAATAAGTTTACCATGCCACATATCTGATATTATCATGGATATTCATCCAAATTTTCATCCTTCAAAGAGCCATTTCATGTAAGGAGAAGCCAAGTGGAGTTAACTAGCATTGAACTTTCAATCAAAGCTTCAGTTGACAAGTTGACCAACATCATGAAATATTCCTTTGTTATCATATAAAGAATGACATTAAAACACTTCAAGATCACTTCAAGTGGAGATAGACACTAAAAAATGGCACTGATTTCATGTAAAGAGAGTTTATAAAGACAATGGGGCCCACCATTCCTTGTTTCAATGCCAAAATGGGTTTCATTAAAGACAAAATAAAATAAGGAGTTTTTTGAAGAATATTTTAATTAATTTGAACTTAAAATTAACTTGAATTGGCATCAATTTGATCTCCTCTTCCTTTTCTAATGCCAAAGGGAGCTTCATGCAATGTTTTTCAAGATCAAGACAAGTCTAAATATATTTAATGAATATTATAATGAAAATACACTTGAGTTGAGTTGCAATTCACATCCTCTTCTCATTTAAATGCCAATCTTGGATAGTTATATGTTTTTCTATATATGTTGGCTTTCAATCCATTTTTCATGATCAGTCCCTTTTTTGGCAAGATCAGACTCTACTAAACTTTGAGTTTTATAGCCTTTTTAGATGAATAAAGTATTATGTTTATATTCCATTAATCTATTATAGAGTGTAATATTATTTTTATTTGCATACATGGTAAAAATATTTCCCTTGGCAAGTCCTAATCTCACCTAGTTACTAGTATTCTATTTATGTAGGTCATGTTTATTTTTTAATGTCTTTTAGTTGAGATAATAGTGGATTAAAGTGTCTAGTTAGTTCCGTGAATCAAGATTATTCCATCACTTATTCAATATCTGATCAACTAATAAAACCTCTTCATTAAATATGAATGCATAGAAGTCATGTGGAATTGTAGATTTAGTCTTTGCTTGTCTCATCAATGTTTTAAGATCTCAAATTAGAGTGGATGAAATAAATATTCAAGTGTATCACCAAAATTAAATAGGATTTCCTTTTCATTTTATTTCTCCCCCTTTTCACCCCAATTTTCAATAGTTAAGTAATTGGTGTAGAGTGATACATGAGAGGAGCTAGCCTAAAAATCTAGAGGTTTGATCTAAACATAGGCATCCCATAGCATTAGATCATTCTAATGTTAGTATATATATAATTAAAACTTGAGTAATATGATATTTATTAGTTATATCTAGATATCTAGAAATTTTGGCATGCCCAATGGAACCTTCATTATAGACATTAGGCTTTGGAGGCATTCAAAATATCAATACAACCTTCAAGCACTCAAAGCTAGTTATAAACTTTAGGTATCATTTCAAATATTGATTACTTTCAATACTTGGTTTACTAATGGCCTTTGATGGCTTGTTTCAATATGGATCTATATACTACTCACTATGATGAGTATGACCAACCACACTATGATCCTCACCAGTAGTACAAGGAGCAATATCAATCATACATACAAGAGTACTACCCTAATCCTCCCTATGAAAAAAATTACTACCATGATCCTCCCTATGAATAGATAATCAATCATAATATTTCCCATTACCATCCCTATCATGATCCCTCCTATTCATATATGCCACCTATGCTTCCCTTAAAAACTAAGTTTTAAGGTATTTCAATTTATTCTTATCCTCCTCCATCCTTCCCATCTTGGAAGTTAATTCAAGAGCAAAAAGAGGTAGTTGTGTAATAACAAACAATCAAAAGGTAGGATAAGGAAAAGTTAGAGATCTTGATAGCACTCTTAAGATGTAAAAATGAAGCTACAATGGCACAAAAATATACCTACCTTCATCAAGAGGAATCTACTCCATTCAACATTCCAAGCTTCATGTGTTCCCCTCCCACTCTCCATGTTGATGCTACCTAAATAATTCAATTTATATTAGAAGTTGAGCCATCTTCCACTCCTACCATTCACACTCAAGAATAAGAGCATGTAATTTGGGAAATAGAGAAAGAAACTACATATTCAAATGAGCTTCAAGAATAATACATTGAGGAGAATCCAAGTGTTTATGAAGAGGATGAGGGAGCAGAGCTACCATATTATATGAAGGATGAGGAAATAGATGTAATAATTGATCAAATTGATAAGTTTATGGGGTATCCAGAGGTTACCAATTAGCCAAAAAGATCATCAAAGAAATTATTTGAAGTTTTGGGAACATGATATGCTCTTCTCTAGGAAGACTATAGTCTGATTACAACTAAAGAAAGCAACCTTGTTAAGCAAATCAAATAACATGGAATGGGCAGTCATTCAATATTGCCACCTCAAGAGTTAATTATAGACATGGACTTGTTTTATATCTTTAGAATGGGCTATTATCTCCTTGATTAGCCTATAGACATGGGTATGATTCTAAAAATTAATACATGTCTATTTTGTGCTCAGCCTAGTCAACTAGATTATGAAGGAATGGAGATTTGATCCAAGCTAGGTGTTGTTAGTAGGATTGTTATTACAAGAGGGTGTCTTTTAAGGCACCTAATTCAATTGGAGATTTACAAAAAAAGAATATCCACCAAGTGATTATGTTTAAATTGTAGGTTAATTTTCTCCTACTATTCTATATTACAAAATATAAATTTAGCCTTATCCTAAAGTTTCATATTGTAAAATGGTAATTTAATGCATTTTTAAAGCCAAAAAGGCTTATTTTGGACCCAAACGTGCTAAAATTAACCTAAAATAATGTAAAAAGATTTATATTTTAAAAAAAAATCAAATGGATTCTTTTAAATCTTCTTCATGCATTATCTTGGTGGTGGGGCTCTTAAAATTCCATAAAAGGCAAAGAAAAGCCCTTTTTCACTTCTTTTACAAGGAAAAGTATGGATCCTTATATATTTTTTACACATAAAAAAGGTAAAATAAATAAAATTTAATTAAAAATATTTATATTAAGTTTCATTTTGTTTGTATGAAAAAAATCTCAAAACTATTTCATATAGACACTCCTTTTAGTTTGCACATAGTGACCTACTTGCATGTTTGGGGATGGTATGACCAACTAGAGAAAGGTAAATATCTTAATTTCTGGGTTTGAAAACTATAATTATATATATTATTCATATATTAGTTTTCATTTAAATTATAATTTCCATCCTCATGTACCATCAGGTTGAAGATAGGCTAATTTTTGTAGCCTTACAACCAGAAAGGCAATGAGATTTTCTTAATTTCTCCTCACTTGGGAAGGGTTTCATGAAATTTTAAGTTGTTAAATAATATTTTGGAAATTAAATATCCTTAATCTATTATTCATTAATTTCATGGTTAAATAGAGAAATAAAAACTAGTCAGTTAAATCTGTAAATTAGCATGCTTTCAAGAAGAGTGTAGGGTTGGAAAGAGAAAATGGATTTTTTCAAGATTTCATATTTTTGTACATGGAATAATTTAATAAATGTTTTAATTTTTTCATTTTTTCAATCATTTTTCTAAAATAAATTCTCCAAAACTATCTACTTGGCATATCTTGGTCCTTCCAGGCTTCCAAAATGACCTAGTTTAGCATGGTTTAAGGAAATTTTACATTTTTAAGGTTTTCTATGGAAAAATAAGTTTAAATGGACTATTTAACTAATTAAATATTAATTTTATCTATAAAACATTCATTAACCATGAAATCAACTCCAATAATATGTAAAAATATAGTCAATTATGCACACATTCCATGCAAAAGGGGTATTTTTTGAGGAAATTAGAGGTTTTTGGCATGTATTGGTGGAGTTTTGAATCCAAATTTGATTTGTAACATCATAATTATTTGAAAAATCATTTATAAAATTTTAAATATCATTGGAAAAGTGTAATTTCTTGTTATTTTTATAAAGTCCTAAGACTCTCAAAACACAGTCACGAAAAAGTAAGCCTGAGTAAGAATAAGCCTCCAAGAGAAAAATGTAGGATTTTGGTTGTTTCTAACCATTTCATGAGTTTTTAAGGTATATAATGGTGTTTTAAAATATTTATAAATTAACAAATAACCATCTCTTGTTATTTTGAATATTTTATGAGGTTAACATGATAATATAGGCCTAATTGGTCAAATATTCAAATTTGAGATTGGCATTAAAATGCATATATTA
This sequence comes from Torreya grandis, assembly GCA_037957365.1. NCBI lineage: Eukaryota > Viridiplantae > Streptophyta > Pinopsida > Cupressales > Taxaceae > Torreya > Torreya grandis. Next base: position 1,164,110 of record JARHVA010003073.1, on the reverse strand, counting down.
GAGTTAAAAAGGATTTTACCACACAAAGTACCTGATATTATCATTTATATTCATGCACATTTCATCCTTTAAAGATCAATATCATGTAAGGAGGATCCAAATGGATTTAACTAGCCTTAAACTTCCAATCAAAGCTTCAGTTGACTAGTTGACCAGCCTCATGCAATATTCCTTTGTTATCATATAAATAAGGGCATTAAAAAACTTAAATATAAATTAAATTGGAGATATACACCAAATAATGGTTTTTATTTCATGAAAAGAGAGTTGACAAAGTCAATGAGGCCCACCATTCCTTGTTTCAATGCCAAAATGGGTTTCATTCAAGACAAAAGAAAATGATATTTTTAAAGAATATTTTAATTAATTTGAAATCAAAATTGACTTGAGTTGGCATCAATTTGATCTCATCTTATTTTTCCAACACCAATTGGAGATTCATGCAAATTTTCTCAAGATGAAGACAAGTCCAAAATATTTTTGATGAATATTATAATGGAAATAAACTTGAGTTGAGTTGGAATTCACATCCTCTTCTAATTTTAATGCCAATCTTGTCTAGTTTTATGTTTTTCTATATATGTTGGCTTTCAAGGCATTTTTTTATGATAAATCCCTCTTTTAGCAAGACCAAGCTCTACCAAAATTTGAGTTTTTTAACCTTTTTAGATGAATAAAGTATTTTTTTAGATTCCATTATTATGTTATAGAGTGTGATATGAATTTGATTTGTATGTGTGGTAGAAATTTCTCCCTTGTCAAGTCTTGATCTCACCTAGCTACTGGTATGCTATTTATGTAGGTCATTTTTAGTGTTTAATGTATTTTGGCTGAGATAATAGTGGATTAAATTATCTGATAAGTACCTTGAATTAGGGATATTCCATCATTTCCCTCAAGCTCTTATCAATTGATAAAACCTCTTCATGAAATACTGATGCATATGAGTCATGTGGAATTGTAGATTCAATCTTTGCTTATCTCATTGGTGTTTTAGGAGCTCAAAGTAGAGTGGATGAAATAAATATTTAGGTGTATCACCAAAATTAAATAGGAGTTCCATTTTAGTTTCTTTCTCCCCATTTTCACCTCAATAGTCAATAGTTTATTGATTAGTGTAGGATGATACATAAGAGGAGCTAGCCTCAAAATCTAGAGGTCTAATCTAAACATAGGCATCCCATAGCCTTATATCACTATAATGTTAGTATAGATATGAGTAAAACTTGAAAAATCTAATCTGTATTGGGTTTTGTCTAGATAGCTAATAGTTGGTACATTAACCAATGTGAAGAAGGTATCACCACATGCTACTTATGAGGATCCTGGTTTTTTTCCTAGATGGAGTGTTGTATAGAGGATAAGGATTCATCTCAAAAATAATATCATCATTGTATGGTTCTTGAAAAAATTCATCATATGTGACCACATTATCAAAACTTGAATTGTACATGGCTCCACTATAAGTGTAATGAGACATATCCAATTCAATGATAAACATTTCATAAAAAGGCCTAGAGTTCTAAAAACTCTAAAAAATAATGTCCCAAGGACAAATGGTCCAAACATAGTCTAACTTGGTCTAAAAGTGGATTTTTATCTCCAAAATGGTATGTTCTAAAACTTGTTATAAAATAGTCTAATTTCAAATATCTAACATCAAATGTATTAAACAAATGGTCAAGTGGATGAATAAAAATTGGCATGTCAAACTAAAGGTCCAAATGGTTCCAAACAATTCTAATCTAAAGAAAACAAAAGTTTCTATGTCTTTTAAAGAAGGCACAAAATCTAGGATCAAAACATGCATTTCTAGGTCTTTTGGAATATGCACAAAATCTAGACATTAAACAAAACAACGTTTGATATTTAATCTAACAAATTTGAAACACTTTGGCATAAACTAGGCATTTGGATTTAAATATGAACTTCGTCAACTGGCATAAGGCATGAAACAAAAAGCATATGGAAGATAGGATATTTCTCCCAAATCTAGGCATAAAAAATAGTGAAAACTAGGCTTCTTTAAACAAACAAAAAGCTAGACAATAATGAATGGCTTAATGGCACTAGGGATAGATCTAAAAATTCACACACAAATTTGCTTTTGAATTGGACTTTTGAATAAGGAAAACAAGTCCTTGAAAATATTTGAGAAGTGTAATGACATTATCATGATCTAAATATGTGATCAATGGTTTGTTTCAAGACTTAAATGCATAAGATTTGAAATAAATTGGGCATCGTAATGATGCCCTTTTTAATCAAATGACACACACAAACAAGATTTTTCAAAAGACTAAGGTAAATGCACAATGTCAAATGGGTAGTGTAATGCCTCTCAAGCAAAGGAGTGATGTATAAACAAAACTCATTTTGATGTGGCAAGATAAAAAAATAGATAGTTTAAACTCAAAAACCATGTAAAAAAGGATAAAATTACATAAATACCTAAGTGTAACATCTTAGATCCTAAAGTTGACAAGATTTTATAATACTGCTAAATTCCATCAATATACCTAATCTTGAGAGGATTTTAATTATTAATGGAAAAAGTAAAAACACATGAAAAGTAAGATTTTTAGTCCCCCTCTTCTCTCAAGAGTTTCTACTATAATATGGAACTATGGGCTACTTGCCCTGCATCAATAATATGTTTGTGACAAGTGGGGTTGTTCTAAACTATCAATTCTTACACATTTATAGATGGTCCCAAGTGTGGCTGAAACAAGATATGCTCATGTAAATTAGATCCACATCAACTGGCTTATTGGGAAAAGGTCTTTTCTTTTTCATAACCACTACATCCATTAGTTGCTTAGTGTTATGCAATGTTCAAGCTGATCATATATATCAAGGTCAACTGTCACTAATGAAGGTAGTTTAACCACTTAAGCTACAATCTTAGTGATTCACCAACTCAATTTATACAACCCATCATGAAGTGGGGTTGAAACAATGTTGGGAGATTAATTCCCAAGTCAAATCTTCCATATAGAACCTATGAGGAGGTGATGAACTCCCACTGACAATCCAAAATGCATGAAGAATAAAGACAAGTGAAAAGACTTTAGGGTAATTTTGGGGTCACCCAAACCATATGGATTTGGGGAGGGCCTTAGAGACATTATGTTCACACTTTTGGACTAAAGTGACAAAGTCAAATAATGATCACTTTTGTTCAGTTTAGCTCCATAAATGGTATAGGGGGAGAGCATATGTGCATCACTCATTTTACTCAAACAAAGAACTTTCAATCAAACAATCAACTCTTAGGAGCATGTAACTAAATGTGAAAATTCATTTTTATTGTTCCAAAATGAAGTGTGTTGTGAAATTTTGGCCCCTTGACATTAGTTTTATAACTTTCAAAAACTTTTAAAATAACTAAGGTATTAAAAATAACTAAGTTCATTTTAAACACCAAAGACAAAGTGTACAAGATTTAATCATGTTCAAACTTGGATTTTTACACCTTAGGACTTGTAATTTGTTAGAGGTTTTTCCGACTTGAAATCCTAAAAGTGAGTGAGAAAATAATATTCTCAAATGAGATCTTGGGTTTCCTTTTTTTTTTTTGTCTCAAAGAGATCAACATCAATCCATGTAGGGATAGATGTCAATCCATAGAGATTGATATTGATCAATACACGAGAATCAACATGTGTCGATAGAGATCAATGTCAGTTCTTAAAAAAATAAAGGAAAAAAGAATATGGTTTTTCACAAAATGATTATTAGCCAAATGAGCTTAAAAACCAAATATTTCTCTAGATCTTGTACTAAAATGATTAAACAAACAACATATAAGCCTTAAAACACAAAAATGAATATAAAAAACTTGAGAAAAAGCCTCATGAATCATGTTCTTGTCATGCTCTAATCTTCGCATAGGGGTCAATGTCTATTCTAGCAGGATTGACACCAGTCTTAAAGAAGCGACATCGGTCTCTATGTAAGATATGTGTTTCTCAAAAATAATATTACATGAAAAAAAAAGTTAAAACTCAAATTTTTAAGATTCTTAAGTAGTCATTAGAAAATCTAAGAGTACCATATTAATCTCCTTGCTTGTATGGGATCATTGGGTCCTACTAGGCATGCCATTTGCAATCATAGGAATATAAGAAGGAAGGTTAGTATAGTGTTATTTCAAGAAATAAAACTCAAATAAACACACTAAAAAATACACTCCTAGTCTATATATTAGGGAGAGATTTATAACAAACACTAAATGAAAGCACAACAAAAACATAATTGACAATAACTCTTTTCCCTTCCCTAGGGGCTCCAAATGGATTTGTTGAATGGATTGATTGGCTTGTACATCAAGAAATATTTAAAATATATGTTGATTGAATCCTTCTCTCATTGGCACCATGGATTTTAAATGGCTTGGCTTAAGATTTGGGCATATGGTAACACTACTTATATGAGTTATATAGAGTGAATCATGTATAATAACTCTACAATATCAAAGTATAAAAATGAAGAGGTATGGATTTATATTTATAGCCTTAGGAATTAACTCTCATCCAAGGTGAGTTAAGGTGGATTTTAGGCTTTGAATAAGTTTAAGATAAACTTAGGTTAATTAAAACTATAACCAATAGAGTTAGTAGTTGTCAACTAATTATGATTTACAATTACTAGGCATGGCTCTCAAAATTAGATATTTTAGGATATTTTCAAAGAGCTTGAAAAATCATAAAGGCAATGATGAAAGGTTAAGATATTTTGAATTTTTGAATTTCCTTTTTTAGATATTCATTAATTTCAAATGGATAATTCAACTAGGTATTTAATATTATTTATCTTATTTATCGATTTTGATTAGCCTTTTAGCTCTTTCAAGATTTGATTTAAGTGCGTAGGTGTCCCACTTAATAGGTCCATATGCCAAATTGATAAGTGTGATGCCGCAAGGTAATTTGAATTAATTGTGAGAGGTTATTGTTGTATATAATAGGATAACCAAAATAGGGATTCCTCAATGTGATTCTAAGCTTTGATGAATGATGCATAAGTGAATTTGAGACATTCAATGATTCTTAGGATTAATTTGTAATGGTTGGTCATAATAAGTTTTAAGTCTAATTGGAAGTTAGTTGTGGCCAATTTTAGGTGTCTATAATACCTATCACTACCTCGTTTATGTTGTCATATGGGTCACACTCATAGTTTTAACATGCCCATTCATCCAACAAATCATCTAGGATCTTTTCAAGTGGTATTCTAGCTTCATGGAGAATTAGATTCTCCTCTTGAGTGAACATTATGTAGTAAAATTTAACTAGGCTAGAAGAGTATGGTTAAACATGACTTTTGAAGATGGGTTCAATCCTAATGGTCACATTAGTCTAGTATCTAGTTTTGAGTAATGTATGCAATCAGTCTGAAGATAAATATCCACCCATATTTGTTGTGAAGTCTCAAGAGAGGAAGATGGTGAAGTAGGGAGGAAAGTCAATGATTATGATATCATACATAATTAAAAGGCTTGGGCATACATGTAGTGTAAGATTCAAATCTTTGATGATTCCTATAGTCTTGACCATTGTGCCATCTAACTAGGCCACTCCTTTTAAAATAGGGGAATACATAATTTTGATCATATCTATAATCTTATTCAGCATCACTGAGTTTCTCACACCTAAGTTGATCATATAATTATGCACTAGGTGCTGGCCAATAATCAAAGAGATATAAAATGGGGCTGGATGGGTTTTATTTTGTAATTATGTTTCCTCCACTTTGGGTTGACATAGATGCATAGAGATGAAAGGCATAATTTTTTATGTCTTCCATTATTGAAATCTTTTTAGAGCATGTTTTAGTAAATTTATTTGAGAAGTAAAGGAAAGAACATCCTATATAGTTACTATAAGGATCATTTTCTTAATTTACCTAACTATGTTAAAATGAATTTGTGATCTATTTGGTTGTGTTTTTTTATAGTAGCCTCTTCTCATATTTTCACACTAGTTTGAGGATGTTCTTCTCTTTATGTGGCCTATTTTGTGCACACTGAAGGCTTCACAGAAATCTTAAATTGTGCACTTGTGTCCATGATTTGGGGCATTGAAGTTGAGGTAGTTAAAGTTAGTAACACCTCCTCTATCACTCTCCTTTTGAATCTTGTATTGAAAGAAACTAGCGTGCTTCTTACACTATAAGCACCACTCTAATTTATGTAGTCTAAGTTGTCCTTCTGCTAGTCAATAAGAGTAGAACCATCTTGTTATTGTGTTGGTGCTTGAATTTATCCTTCATGTAGAGTTGTGTTATTCATCTACTCCTGAGGTTAAAATAAAATTATCACCATGAGTGCCTACTTTATGACTCCATTTGTGCATGTATCTTGATTATACGATTAGCTACATCTAAAACACCATTCAAGATCTTGGGAAAGATTTTTTTTCATAGGTACTATTGTGGCATGTAATTACACCCTTATGGAGTAGTTATTCAAGCTCCCCCACTCCCAATCAAACTATAGGAATAACCCCAAGATGTGGCTATCTTATAATGGGGTTGAAACTCTAGAGAAGGCCAACTTCCTCTTGATGGATAACCTAAACTAATGCTTGCACATGGAAAAGGGTTATAAAGTGGGAAAGGGATCCTAATAAGGATAAAACATGATTCACCAAATCTAAATGGACACTCACACAAGCTTGAACCCATACTAGATTAGCACAAGACAACTATAGCTCACACAATCTCACAATCTTACTAATTGCATTAGTATTTCATAGAATAAGTTTAGTTAGAACAATAATCCATACATGTAATATCTTAAAAACACCTTAAAAGATGAAATTAGAAGTATATTGGATTGGTAGGAATATCCTTCATTAATCCATCATACACAAGCATACTAAACACTAATCAAAGGTAAGAAATAGGTAAAGAGTTAATCTTATTACTTCAAGAGGTAGTTCTTACAATATTTTGATAGGTTTTAGCCTAATCAAATAATCACCCTTTTCCAAGATTGTCAATGAGTATCCTATCTCTAAAAAAGATAAAAAAAAAATTATAAAAAACTAAGAACCCTTACAATAGAGAAGAGAATGGGATATATAGGATAAGAGGGAGAGAGAAAGAGAGAGGGGAGTATTCCATCTAAGAATAAATGGGATGCACCATTTAATTAATGCTCCACCATCCTTTGATCTAATCATGATGTAATCCATCATAAACAAGATAGATTTATTTGTCCCAATAGCCTTTAAATCATTTCATTGGTCAAACAACACACTAGAGGACAAGAATGTGTTTAGGATGATGAATCATGATCTTGATGAAAACAAATTCTCTAATTAATTTATTTACTTTGATCCTCCATGCCATCCTCCACTTGGTCTCATTATGAGGACAAAATCCTCATATCTTTGATCTAATAGAGCTTATGTTTAAATCTAATTTTAGTGTCTATTTGTTGAATATATTTCCATGTCAAATGATGAGAGCCTCTCCATAATTACATATCTATCCCCCATTTGTAATATTCAAACATAGGCCTATTATATATTTACTATAGATTGAAAACCAATCTTACTTATTGGTTTTCTTATAGCTAATGTCGATAATGTTTTTCTTGATGCTTGGTCTCATTTTGATAACAAGTTGTCAACCCTTAATCTATATTAGTTATAAAAGACCTATTCTATCTCTATATAGTTATAATGGTGGTGTTTGATCTTGTAAGGTCTATTCTAGTTGTCTTAGCTCATCCTTGAACTTAGATCCTATGCATTATCTTTACCTAGGTTAAGAACAACTTTGTCAACCTTCATCAAAAGATTTTTGGGCTTACCTTTGCTCATTAGTTTTAAATAGTTTGACTCAATCCCATTGACTTATTGACTTTTACTCAATCTATTGATTTGATCGATATGATTTAACATGATCATGGATCTTTTGGCAATCTAACATGGTCGAGACACTTGGAAACTTTGTCATTTATCCCTAAGATCTACTACAATTTTGATTTCAATCATGCATCATTGGATCTAAGATATATGATCAAACATGAGTCATTATATCTCAAGACCCACTAACATATCAGGTTATCTATGCACCATCAGATCTTTAGTATGATCAAACATTGACCAGTGATCCTTATCTATTTGAACTCAAATGGCTAGTTTATGAGTCTTAAATTTGACGTCTGAATGCTCATATTTGATGTCTATATGCCCATATCTTGACATATATGTGCATGTCTCACTCTATAGGAGCTTGAACATGACATCCACACAAACATCTCACTCTATAGAATAAACTTTAAAGACTTATATTTCTAGATAGAGAAATCATTGAGACATGTGATTTGTAGAGGATGTTTTGGGAACTAAAGGCTTTGATCTTATGTGATTTTTTGTCCATTTAAGTATTTTTTAGCACATTTATAAAATACAAAAGTGAACTAACCCATCTTTTTCATGACACCCTATGATGGTTTGGTCTAGTTAGAGTTGTGTTATGAGTTTCTTGCTTGATATTTGAAAGCTCTAATGAATCTCTTAAGGCTTGTACAAACTTGTACCATGATCTTGAATATATTTACACCATGAAGACAAGATTCCAAAACTATTCATCAAAGATTAAAAAATTCCACTTTAAACTATATTAAAGTGTTCCAAAATCTTTACAAGCACTATGTGATCTTTGCTCCACTCATTCCATCTAAAAATTTGCTCAAGTCTTATGATCATTTGGTTAATCAGGGACTCTGCTTAGCTAGCCTATCTAGGGAGAAGCTTTGTATGTGAGCTAAAATTAGCCAACATCTTTGGTGACTCATAGGGAAGCATGCTTGTTATGCTTGAGAACCCAAACCATATGCCTTTTTGATCCATTGGGCATAGAGTCACAAATATATGATTGATAAGGTTGACCCTTTATGGAACTTCCTCTTGAAATAAGAAGAAAAACAAGAAAAATATAAAAATAAAAGGTAAGTGCATGTAGGCACTTAGAGGAAAGAATGAAATCTACTCTAGTATATATAAGTATTTTCCACCTGGGTCAAATGGGAAACTTATATCATCATTCACTTGTGATAAACTAGGATAAAAAATACCTTGATTTTGAGGTATGAAAATTGGTAAAAATAAGTAGCTTGATGGCCAATATTTTTCATATACCCTCTAGTGGATGAAAAGGAATAAACATGTATCTAATGAATAAATACTAATCTAAGTCCTCCAAGCTTGGTTCATGTTGGACTGCATTAGTACTTTCTTGATGTTGCTTATCACTCTTGAGAAAGTCTTACATGAAGACTTCATTTAGGATCTTAGAAGAAAATGCACTTGGTTCACTTGGTGGTTTAAAAATACCATGTTCCTCCACCTTGTCCTTAAGTAAATTAGGATTGATCATTCTTAGAGTAGCATGCTCATAATTTTTTAGTGGAAGGACATATCTCTTAGCCTCTTCAAACTCTTTGATTATGGCATTGAACCACAACCATAACTCTTCAAGATTTTCATTGGTACACTTCTAAAATTATATCACTTGAGAAATTGAGATGTCTCCATCAACCTCATTCAAGATTTTATCTTATTTTTCAACTAAAAATAAGAGTTGATTTAATCATCTAAGGTCTAAAACATCACATTTGTCTTGATAAAAATCTGATCTAATTTCTTCTTGCTCCAACATATCAGGGTTATCCTTAACTGATACCTCATCTTGAAGTGGACTAACCTCAAGCACCTAGTTCTAGTCTTATTCTTGATTTGTGTATAATGGACTTTCAATAGTCCATTCAAGTTCTACCTTATGTTTAGTTTTAGGATTTTCCTCTTCAAGTAAGTTTTTAGAATTAAGACACACCATTTCATTTAATAAATCCAAGCATAGATCATACCGTTAATATTATAAATCATTTGAGATGACTTTGACTTCCATAATAGGCTCATGAAGGCTACCCTCTTTCTTCTCAACAAGTTCCTACAACTTGGAAGCTTAAACATGTTCTTCCCTATGAAGTGGGATGCCTATCATTATTTCTTCATGATAGACACTTGCAGTGTCTTCTTCAAGTTCACCTATGACTATAATATCCACCTCTATCCTTTGTAAAATAGGTTCTTCTCCAAGAGGGAAATGGTGAGAGGGTGAAGAAGTTCACCTTGCTTTCATTTTAATAGAGTGTCCTTCTAGTTAGGTACTTTGAATGGATTCTTTGGTGGCTCTCAAACTAGGGTTTGGACCTCTATAACCAACACCTCCTCCTTCTTCTTTATGCCCTTCTAAATTGATTTCCATGATGGAAATGAGTATGGAACATGCACTTTTTCTTCTTTTTGAATGGTTATAGGAGAGTATGGTCTCATAAGTGAGGGCATGACATATATAGGGTCAAATGTATTGGATAATATCCATGATGGAATGGCTTCATGATATTGAGTGGGAATGGGTGTAGGGGTAGGAGAGGGAAAACTAATTAGCTTAGATTTAACATACGCTTTCTCCTAGTGTTCAAACACTTTTTCAATAGATAATACCCACCTTTTGAAATCTTGTTTCTCAATCTGTGGATAGTCAACTTCCTCAAATAGTTCCCACATGTTCCAAAACTCTTGTAAGAAGATCCTTATCCCATCCATAGAATGAACATGAAATTATTTCCCAATCTGAACCCCCTCTTTGATTTACATGATTTTTATACCTTGGTCTAGTATTGCCTCTCTAAATTTTGACAATGATAGACTTTGACAAGGTTAAGTAGGGGCATAATCAGGAACTCTTGAAGGTTGATCTTGAGGATCTTGGAGGGGAGAGGACACATAAGACTAATCCAAATGATCATTCTGCTCTTCATAAGATATCAACACACTGCATGCATTCTAGATCATGATTCTCATCATTACTATATCCTCATTCCTACAAGATGACCATTATTCACTATCACAAACTAACCATCTATTCTTGACCAACTAAATATCACTCCTTGACTCTTATATAACATGGATAGATATGACTGGGAAAAAATCTAAACCCCTACTAATTTCCCTTATCAATTCAATATAGATTGATAATGCTTGCTTGACTCTTGATAAGGCTGTAACAAGATAAGCCTAGTCTTGACAAGGGGAATTAGAAGACAAATTTAAATGCAAAGGAGGTTGTTTTTGGTCATATATAGGGGTGAGAGAAGTAAAAAGGCTATGATAGGGTTGATAGGCTATTTGAGGGCTACTTGGGGGGAATACATAATCATTATTTGCTTGAGAAGTGTGATGGTGAGGTAGTGAATAAGCATACTAATCAAAATATGATTGATTATACATACTATATTATGATTATTACACACTTAGTTAGGTTTTTAAACTACCTAATAGATGTTCATAGTCACCATTGATGTTTGAACACTTACCTCTAAAGGTTAATTGGATGAAGAGAAAACCAATACTCTTTACTAGTGAGAAACATATCAAGTCCCAAAAAACATGCCAAAAACTATTATGACATGTAATTTCACCCTTTTGGAGGAGTTAATCAGGCTCCCTAACTCCTAGTCACAATATGGGAACAACCTTAGGCTATGGGTATCCTATAATGTGTTGAAACTCTAAAGAAGGCTAGCTTCCTCTTGATGGATAAACTAAACTAATGCTTTCATAGGTAAAATGGTTATAAAGGAGGAAAGGGATCCTAAGAAGGCTAAAATTTGATGCATAAAATCCAAATGGACACTCACATAATCTTGAACCCACAGTAGATTAGCACAAGATAACTATAGCTCACACAACCTCATAATCGTACTAATTACATAATTATTTCATAGAAGAGGTTTAGGTAGAACACTAATCTATACCTACAATAGCTTGACAACATGTTTAAAAAGGTAAGTAGGAGGGTAATGGATTAGTAATAATATCCTTCATGAATCCATCATGCACGAGCATACTAAACACTAATCGAAGGCAAGAGATATGTAAAGAGTTAATATTATTAATCCAAGAGGTAGTTATTATAATATTTTTATAGGGTTTAGCCTAATCAAATTATCACCATTTTACAATAATCTTAATTAGTATCCTATCTCCTAGAAATATAAAAATTCTAAAAATCTGAGAACCCTTATAATAGATAATAGAATGGGATATCTAGGATAAGAGGGAAAGAGAAAGTGAGAGGGAAGTCTTCCATATAATAATCAAAGAGCTATCCCATTCAATTAATTCTCCACCATCTTTTGATCCAATAAGGATGTAATCCATCATGAACAAGATAGCCTTCATTTATCCCAATAGCCTCTGAATCATTTCATTAGTCAAACAACACACTAGAGGATACAAATTTGTTGAGGATGATGAGTCATGATCCTAATGGAAACGAATACTCCAACTACTTTCTTTGTTTTGATCTTCCATGTTATCCTCCACTTGGTCTTATTATGAAGAAAAAATATTCATATCTTTGATTTGATATAACCATGCTCAATTTTGCTTTTAGCAATTATTTGTCAAATATATGTCCATGTTGAAGGAAAAGAACCTCTCCATAACTACATATATGCCCCCCATTTTCAATATTTGAGCAAAGGTCTATTACATCTTTATTATATATTAAAAACCAATCTTACTTTTTGGTTTTCCTATAGCTATTGTTGATGACGTTTTGATAGATGCCTGGTTTGATTTAGATAGCAAGTTATTGACCCTTGATCTATATTAGGTCTACAAGACCTATTATATCTATATAGAGTTCAATTTGTAGTGTTTGATCCTACAAGGACTATTCTTATTCACTTAGGTCACATTTAAGCTCAAATCTTATTCATTATCTTTGCCTAATTTGAGAATAATTTCATTGACCATAATTAAAATATTTTTGGGATCACCTTTTCTCATTGGATATTAACAATCTAACTTGGGCCCATTCACTTATTAACTTTTACTCACTCTATTGATCTACTCGATATGATTTAATGTGATTTGTGTATCCTTTACTAATATAATTTGGTTGAAACACTTTGTAGTTTCCTTTTCTATCCCCAAGATTCATTGACCTTTTAAATTGATGCTCACACTACTGTATGTAAGATTCATGATCAAACATGAGTCATCAAATCTTGGGACCCACTAACATTATCAAGTTGTTCATGCACCATCAGATCTTTGGTATGATAAAATGTTAACCATTGATATTTCTCTATTTAAACTCAAATGGCTAGTTTATAGATCTTAAATTTGACATCTACATGCCTATATTTGATGTCCATATGCCTATTTCTTGATCTCCACATACATGTCTCACTCTACAGGAGCTTAAACTTGACATTCATAGAAACATCTCATTCTATAAGCTAAACTTTAAATACTTATATATTGAGATAGAAAACTCATCGAGACATGAGATGTGTAAAGGATGTTCTTGTCACTAAGGGATTTGATCGCATGTGATTTTTTAGCCATGTGAGGCTTTCTAAGCACATTTATAAAATGCACAAGTGAGATGACTTGATTACTTTTACATGACATCATGTGATGGTCTAGTTCAGTTAGAGTTGTGTTATGAGTTAATTTCTTAATTTGTGAAATCTCTAATTAATCTCCTAAGGCATGTGCAAACCTATCCCATGCCTCTAACTATATTGACACCATGAAGACCTAATTCCAAACATGTTCCTCAAAGATCAACAAATTTCACTGTAAGCCATCTTAAAGTGTTTCAAAAGATTTTCAAGCACTATGCGATCTTTGATCCACTAATTCCATTGAAAACTCTACTCGAGTTTTATGATCATTTTTTCAATCAAGGACTCTACTCAACTAGCTTATCTAAGTAGAAGCTTTATACGTGGGCCAAAATTGGCCAATAGGTATAAGGGATCTAGAGGCACTAGTAGCATCAATTTTTTATGTATAAGGTCATCTATTGTACATGAGCTGAATTTGTGTTTTCATGATACATTGGTAAGGATGTTTTCTCAATTGGAATTGCTAAGTGGAGGGTTGAGGAGGTCTAAGATATTGTGCTTACTACCTTTTAAGGGTGAAAAAATCATTTCTAAAGATTTACAATAGTGTTGTAACTTTATGTAATTCATTAGGTGAAATAATATATGAATTTGGTGGACTCACTATGATGGGGATAGGTGCTAACATGGGTTATACAGATGGTTGGATAAGAGGAGGGTTTATGAATAGGGTCATGGGGGGTCTAGGTAAATTTTTCCCTGCTTGGATCAAACAATTTTCTATGTACATAATAACTTCATGGGCATTAGGTGGTATTATTACACCCATGGATTTAATAAACATAACTATATCATTAGTAATAGACTTTGAAAAATATAAAAATATAGTATTAAGAGATGGCTTACATAAGGGTGGGATCCTGTCTCATACTATCTAGAACTTGAAGTTGAAATCAACCATTATCTTGCATAGGGATTACTTTATAATTGTGAGAGAATCTATTAGGGACAAGTGGTCACTTTGGTCCTTGAATTATATTCATAGTTCCATCTTGAATTCATCCCAATTGTGAGTATTATTCAGTCTCAAGCCTTCGCGCCACTAAATCTATTTACCTTTTAAAGAAGAGTTAAGTAGCCTGACTGTGACATTATCTTTAGTGACATCATGTAGTGAGTAGATATTTGAAATATCTTGAATATGATCCACATGAGAAGTCACATTATTACTAGTAAGTTAGGATAAAATTTTGATGGTTGTAACTAGAATGTCATCATATTGGGAAATAATTAATGGACTAGCTCCATTGAAAGGCATGAACAGTTGATTCCTCTATACAACCATGAATGGGATAGGGAATAATCATCCTCTATTTTAAATTAAACTTATAAATGGGTGTGTACACTAAGCTCTATGGGATGATTATCTTGAACCACTCCTCTTGATAGGGGATGAAGACATTCTTATGCTTCTTCTTCTAGATGGCATTAAAAGCTAAATAAATTAGAAATCAATACCATTTGCATATGATCTCATTTACCTTGGTATGTAGATATTGGGTTGATATTTATGAATTTAAATTATTTAGATTTGTTTGGTGGTCTTACTAATTGGTTACAACACTAGTTAGCTAAGGGGAACATCGATTCCTTAGTGGATTCTTTAAACTAGTCCCACTAGGCATGCTAGAAACTATTATCATTTGAAATGTGCACTTATGTATGATATGGGGTGAAATAAGTTTTAATTTAGGGAATAGAGTGTGAATTATTTTCATAAGGCACCAAAGTGTTTGATGTTATGCATGGAAGTGTTACTACTCACCTACATGTGTGGAGAATAGGTTGTCTCATTATAATGATGGGAACATCCCAAAGGTGTAAGATCCTTGCACTCCTTGGGATGAGCCTCTAGAATAGGCAAGATTCCTTATATTCTAAGTCCACCTAGTTTAGGACTAGCACATAGACCTAAAGAGTAAAAATTTAAATTTACTACTAATCTAAACCTAATATTTTGAGGGGAAAGCAAGGGAGAAGGTAAGAATTTGCTAAAAAATAAAAGGTGATACACCAAGAATAGAGAGAGTGATCCTACTATCATGGACACACTACAAATATTTGAGAACAAGATGATATCACATATAATCCACAAAGGATAATAAAAATGAGTAATTATTTTGCATAAATGTGTTGGAATGTAGACCAACATTGAGAGGGATGATGAATGATCCATAAATAATGTCTACATAGATCCTTATGTGCATAGAAAATGACTTAAAAGTGAGTCCTAAGTTCCACTTAGAGGTGTTGGGAATGGATAATGATGAAAGGGGAAAACAATACCCAAAAATAAATATAGACAAACACAAATCACACACAAAGTAGAAGAAGAATAGAGAGAGGTGAACTTAATTCTCATTAAAATGAGAGGTCTAGGCAACAGAAGTGCTCTTGTAGGGAAAATTTTGCCAATGTGAGGTTGATTAAAAAAATGTGGTCCTTGACAATGAAAAACAAGGATTTTATAAAGAAACAATCCATTTTATAATTAATGTGCCCCTTGGGGTGGTAGATATAGTCTTTTAATTCTATTATGGTGCCACATCCATGCCTCTTAAAATTTTTCTAGGTGATTTGGTTTTGGGAATTGGTGGAAGAGTTTTTTTAGATCAATGTGCATGTCTAAGAGTAGACGATATTTGGAATAGTTAGATGGGTGGTGTGTGATCATGTTCTAATGTCTTATATCTACTTCTACATTTACTTATTTTAACAGTCCTTGAATGTTACTTAACTAGTTTTTAACTACCTCTTTATACTTCACTGCCACTAGTCAATCACTTCATGGCTCTCTCTTGAACTTCCATGTCATTTTTGTACATCTAATGGGAAAAATTTCCCTTAGCCTTTAAGAAATATCTATGTACTAAGGGCTATTTAGTTTTATTACATAGTGAGCCTCAAGTTGGTGAAGAGCACATATGTAGAATCCTTATACAGGGGTGCATGAATTTTAACCCTTTTGCACCAAGTCCCATTCAAATAGTCTTCTCAAGTCTTTAATTTATACCTAGGTTCCATATTTGTCTATGAAGTAGCATGTGTGCAATATATATCATAGTCTTTGATTTATGAGAGTGTAAAAGTGGGATTTTATGAATTGGTGTGAGACTTTATCATGGAGGCATAAGCAATATTTTGAATAGGAGTACATAATCTGAAGATTGAGAGCTTTTTGCCTTTGAACCTACATGACATTTATGTTTGTGTGATGTAGGATCTCCACATGAGTCACACATTATAAACTAATTATGAATGAAATTTGACACATGGTCAATTCATGAATCTATGATGATTACTTTGGGCATAAGCATGGATAATAGGCATCTACACATGGATTGATTTAAATAACTCAACACTTATAGGCATGCAAACCTTTTTTAGGATTTTTGTGAGTTGATGCAAGCTAGGGGTGACTTATAAAGTCAATAGGTTTCATGTATTTGTTTTTTAAATTCACACCATTATCAAACATGATGGTGTGAGGAATACCAAAATAACATATGATTTTATTAGGAATGAATCTAGATAATAATATCAGTAACATTAATGATGGGCATCACTTCAACCCAGTTGGTAAAATATTTAGTGGTAGTAAATGTTAAGACATGTCAATCTTATGATTTAGGTAAATTACCAATGAGATATAATACCCACATAGAAAATAACCAAGGAGACTCCAAGATTTGAATCTTGACCACAGGAGAGTGAATAAGATCATCATGATTTTTTCAAGGATTACACTTTTTATTGAATTCAATAGCATGTTTTTGATACTAGGTTATAAATATCCCATGCATAGGCATTTTTAGGTACTAGTATGTCTGCTATAATGACCACCAAAAGCTACCCCATGTGCTTGCTCAATGAGAGAATGAAATTCATCTTTAGTAATATAATGTAGAAAGGTACTATCATCATTAGCATAATAAAGGATGTCACATCGAATGACATATTTTCAAGATTTCTTGAAAAAGTCAATTATTTTCATGAGAGTCATCCTCTGAAGGATAACTATGATGATTATTAAATTAGATGATATTTTATACCATGGGTTTTGTTAAGTAATTACAACCCCAATGTGTAAAATAAGTGAATCATCTTTGGATTGTAAGCTAGAAGGTGATTTTCCCATGTGGATGAGAAATTGTGAATTATGAAGGGCTTGATGAGGGTAAAAAAGAGAGGTTAATGAGGAAAGAGAAATAGCCATAACATAATTATCTCTTTGGATTAAGTTAATAGTGAAATATATGAATTATTTAGCAAGAGTGGAAGTTTTATGCAAGGTAAAATGTAGCCGACCTACAAATCAATCATATCTTTGTGAAGATAAATCACACTTACACTTCCATTTATTGACACATTTAAATATGCAGGGTCATGACCAATATGGATCTTCTATACCTAACTAAGGGGTATCTTATCATAATAATATCATTAGAGAGGGTTCCAAATCCTCTAGTAAAGAAACACCATGTGATAACCCTATCTAGATCTTATGTTTTCTTATATTCACAAAGCAAATACAAAGTAAAGTAAAATATAACCTAACTGTCACCAAAACTTGTAGCATAAAATGGGGGTAATAAACATAAAAAGTAAATATGCATATAAAATATATACTTAATCCAATGTATAGGAAATCCTAATGCATGGGAGAGAATTATAAATTTAAATCTATCTACTTTAACAAAAGAAGAAAAAAATAGGAATACTTACCTTTTATGATGAACCTATCGAGCCTCAATCTCTCCCTTGGAGGAGATTACATCATGGATGTGGATGAAATAGATGTGGGACCATAGAAGGAACCATATTAGAGGTGATAGTTACCACCATGATCTCAATTAATATGGAGACACCATCAATTCAAGGATACATAGGCACTGACTATTACATAGTAGGATGATATAGTAGTTCTAAGACACATTTAGTTGATAGAGAGGTCATTGAGGAGAGGAACATGGTGATCTCAGCTAGTGACTCATAGTTTTGCATTCATGTGGAGGTATTTGATGATCAAGGTGCTCAGTGTGTAAGTAGACAAGGAGACTATGGTCATCAATACCAACACTGGTGACAAAAGTTTTAATTTGGTTTAAGTTTTTTATATATAACACTAGTTTCATCATTGATAGATAAATTATTTGGTTTGAGATACATATACATGTGATCTAATATATATTTAATTTCTTTTTTGTAGATCTTACTACATAGGAGGTCATATGGGGAGCCCTAATTATGGCTATGCATCATGAAATTTTGGATGTGGTTATATGATCATATAAACCTACCACTTAGATAATCCTATGGTATTTTATACACTAGATCATGTGAGATGGTTTAGACTAGTGGGAGAGGTTGCATAATAGTTATAAGCATGAGGTGATGGGTTACAGCCACTAGTAGGGGCAGGCATTGGAAAGGCTTGGGCTTGGTAGGACTTAGCATAGGAGGGATCCATACACATGATGATAAATATCCATCTCAGATAGGTATAGTACACCATTGAGAGGGATTATTCATAGGCATCCAAGGGTAACATGACTAGGCCATAAGATATATAGGATGGATCATAACCTTAGAGCTATAGCTATTGTATATTGTACTTTTACTATATAAAACACATGATATATATATATATATATATATAGTTCATTGATATTATGAGTTATACTTGGATTTAGATGCAATTGCATGGATATATTTCCATTCTAGCACATGTATTTAGATTTTGTTGTATGTGCTATGGAAAATATGTGATATATATTTGCTTTTCTACCATTATATGATACACATGCATGGTTAAAAGTAAAAAGGAAAATTTATTTGGAAAATTATAATTATTTAAAAATAAATGTAATAAACACTATACTATGATGGGAAATGTGTAAAAAAAAAGATGAATAAGTATAATAAAAAATGGTAACAAAAGTTTTCAAACCATGTAAAATATTTTCACCAAATTAAAACAATAAAAATCATACTATATCACATTAGGAAGTATGAAAATTTGTAATAAAATGGAAGACACATGAAAACCAATGGTATAAAACATAAACAAACAATAAAGTTCATCAATCATACTAAATGAAGTTGGGAAGTATGAAAAGAAAAACAAAATATAAGTTTAAATTAAATTAATCATACTAATTCAAGCTAGGAAGTATGAGAAATTTAATAAAATGAATATAAATATACATGGAATCATAAAATAAGAAGATAAAAGTGAAGGACTTATGATTTAAGCATAAAATATACTAAATCAAGATGGAAAGTATGTCAATGACATATAACTCATAATCGAACACAACTTATCTCAAAATTTGAAAAATTTAACCTCATTGTGATTTGGTTATAGTATGAACTAGGTATTGGAATATTTTGTGAGGAGGACCTGGTCTTATCCATGGTATTACATTAAAACTCACAAAGAGAACACTAATGAGGTAGAAATAACTATGGAAATTAAAAATATGTTTGTAATGTGGTAATTTGTGAGGAGAGCCTGGTCCTATCCATGGTCTTACACTTAAAGTCATAAGGGGAAGACTAATGAGGTAAATGGTCATAAGAATTTTTTTTATTATGGTATTATTTTTTAGGAGAGCTTGGTCTTATCCATGGTATTACACTAAAACTCACAAATGGAAACCCTAGGGGGAATGATCAATTAACAAAACAATATTTATCAAGGGGAAATATTAAGAATGTTATAATGAAAGAGGGAATGTAAAAACCATGCATTAGGTGTTTATGAGAAGACCTTAGGAAACGTGAGGTGTAGTAGGTACTAAAGAGAGACACTAAGAGTATAGTGACCATATAAATACAAAGGATACCCTCATAATAAGAAAAAATTTCTATATGCAAATAGGTGAGATACTAAGATCGACTCATGATCATTATATGAACAATAAAATTAAAATCAACCTACTATCCCATAACATGTTCCTCATTTCTCAGGACCTCTTATAGATTCATAAATATATTGCAAAGATTGGGTACTTATGTGAGAAAGTATGTAGAATTTATAGATTTTTTTATTTCCCTATCCTAAACTACTTACCTACCACACCCCAATGGACCTTGACTCTATCATGAGGCCAACTGTGTAGTTTAATCTTTGATTATAAACAGGATATGTGTTATGAATCACATCTTTTGGTGTGATTAGACTTTTAAATTTGTGTGTTTCTTTTTTATCATTTCCTTTTGTTTAAATTATTTGTATTTTAATTTTTGTATGGATTTTATGATTCCTCCTCATGAATTTAGAATAACCAACATGAGTGATATAAGTGATACACATAAATGAGATTTAGTCTTTGGTTTAAAGGAGGCTAATTATACAAGGATATGATTGACTAAAAACTTAGGCTTAATATAAACCAATATGTAATCTCAATTTTCAATGGTATGTTTGCTTAGTATGTGAAAGGAAGATAAAGGAATAAAGGGTGATCCAAAGTAGATCAATCAATAGTACTCAAATGAGATGTCTTGTTTGCTAACTGATCATATGGGAGAGAAATATTACTAGGGTAATCAAGGTTTGTATAACTAAGTCACAATAATAATTATCTATTGTTTTAGTAGGATAAGATAAAAAAATAATCATTTTAAAAGAAAAAGAATCCATGAAATAAGTAAATTCATAAAACATAAGTGTGAAATCATGAAAATAATGAGAATAAGACATAATAAAAGAGGAAAGTAAATGAAATAATATAAAATACATAAATCATACTATAATGATCTATATAAAATAGATAAGTGAAGCCAAATTTGATACATAGTCAAGTGTATAAGATATATAAAAAATGGATCACAAATCATAGATGAAAATAATAGAGACAACCCATAGACTAAATTAGATAAGAATGGGATCTTGAACATTCATAGTAACAAAATACCTAAGAGGATGATTTCATTTGAAAGAGACTTTGATGCATTATACCCAAATTTGTAGGCTAGAAGCCCTAATTTTTAAGATCAAAAGTGTCGACTCATTAATCTCAGACCTAAAAATAACCCCCAAATGGTTAATGTGTGTCGAGATTATATGGACCATGAATTAGATTAGTTTCAAAAAGTATTACTAATGTATAAGGATGTAATCACCTAGGCCTATGGAGACCTTAAGGTCTTCTATTCAATAGTAATTACTCACACCATTCTCTTAAAACTAGACTAAATACCCTTTAAAAAAAGGTAGAGGATGGTTAACCCAATCTTCAAAACCTTGATTCACAAGGAGGTTCATAAATTACTCTCTCTAGGTATAATTTTCCTAGTTTACCACTCCACTTAGGTGGCTAACCTAGTCATAGTATAGAAGAAGAATGGTGAAATTTGTGTTTGTGTGGACTTATAAAATTTAAACAAGGCCTCAGATAAAGATAATTACCCATTATCCTCATTATATGAGGTAATCTAAATGGTAAGTGAGTCCTAGATGATATCCTTCTTGGATGGATTCTCAAGCTATAAATAGGTCATGGTCAATCTAAGAGATAGAACTCAGACTGATTTCACCACTAAGTGGGGCACATTTGCTTAAAAATGGGTGCCTTTTGTGCTAATTAATGCCATTGATACCTTATAGATGGAAATGGACTTCACCTTTGATGGTTTGATAGGTAAGCGCATAATAATATATGTGGATGACCCAACCATGCTCTTAAAATATAAGTTATATCATGTACACCACTTGGAAAGAGTATTTAAAATATGAAAAAGGTATGGCATATCTTTAAACCTAAATAAAATCATGTTTGATATCACCAAAGTTAAGATTCTTGATTACATTGCTATGAAGGAAGGTATTTCTATCAACCCTAAAAAGGTAGATATAATTTCTAAATTACATTCACCTAATATTAAAAAATAAATGAAATATTTCTTTGGTAAAATTAACTTTGTATGTAAGTTTATTTATATATTTGTTAAGATAGTGAAGCCCTTGAATGAAATGTTTAAACATGATGCTAAAGTGGAGTGGCAAGCAAAGTCAAGGAAAGATTTCTAGAATATCTAAGATGTTATCATAAAATCCATGGTCCTTATTATCCTGGACTCTACACAAGACTCCTATGTTTACCATTTTACTTCAAAGCACACCATTATTGCCTTCCTCACCCAAAGTTTAGAAGGAAAATAACACCCTATGGATTTTATGAGCACCAATATTAAATACATAGGGATATGGTATTCTACCTTGGATAAGTATGCCTATGACCTAATTAAGGTAGTGAATAAATTCAGGAATTACATTCTCTAGAATAGAGTGCATGTCATTATCTCATACCCAACTATAAAGCAAATTATAGGATATAATGAAATATGTGAGAGGAGAGGATGATGGATGAAAAAATTATAGGAGTATGACTTGGAAATCAAGCTAACCAAGCTAGTCAGGGGACAAGGCCTCACCTAAATAAAAATAGAGATAGACCCAAGAATCATAATACACTAGGTGGACCAACAAAGGGTGAAACACTCAAACTAGTATGCCCCATTTATGCATTTTCTAATTTATATAATGTACCCCTAGGACTCAACCATATGCAAATAATATCCCTATGTTTGAAAGCTATACATTATATGTTGAAGAAAGGATTTCCCTTTGAAAGTAATGATGAGGGCATCTACCTCTAGTGTGTATCAAAAGAAGAAGCTAAAGACATAATGCTATCTTTCCATGAAAAAATAAGATCCATCCATCCCACAACAAATGGCATGGATTACAAGGTTCTTTGGGTAGGTTAATATTGACCCACACTATTTAGAGATGTTCCCACTCATGTTTATTTCTATCACCAATACCAAACCTTTGCTAAAAATAAAATGCACACTATAATGTTGATATAATGTATTGTAGATTTTGTACTATTCACATAGTGGGGGATATTTTTCTTGGGGGTGATTAACCATAATTAATCAAATGGTCATAAATTCATCCTTACTAGCACAACTAACTACACCAAATGGTTTGAAGTAGTTATGACCAAAAGAACCACCAATATCAAAGTCATTAAATAATTGAAAACTACCATAGTCACCCATTTTAGGGTCCCAATTTATTTAAAATGTGATAATGGCCTCACCTTTCAATCAATGAAGTTCACATAGTGGGATTATGATAATGGAACCACACTCAATTTTTCCTCTAATCACTACTTGCAAGGAAATAGATTGGCAAAATTGACCAACAAAAACTTGATTAATGCCATTAAGAAATCAACCAAAGAGAAGCCCTAGGTATGACACTCACTACTAAAATTTTCCTTATGGGTAGACCTCACTAGGTATAAATAAGTCCTAAAAATATTTCCTTTCCTTATTTTCTATGGATTAGAGCCAATCATGCCAGTCACTCTCAAAGTGTCTACATATGAGTTCATGTAGTAATTCATGGGACTAAATGATAAAGTGAATTGTAGACTCTTGGACCTAATTAAATTGGAATTATATTAGGATGAAGCTTTGTTGAGCTTTACCAAGCATCAAGACATAGTCAAGAGGTTGTTTGACAAGAGGGCAAAGGTTAAGACCTTTATAATCTAAGATTTGGTCTTGATGTGGGAAAAGGCCCATGAGAAGAAAGGCCAACATTCAAAATTCAATCCCCTCTATACTAGTTCATACCAAATTACCAAAATACTATGCCAAAATTAATTTTCTCTTAAGTATCTCAAGGGAAATGACTTACCACTTCTAGTAAATAGACAACTCCTAAAGCACTATTTCTCAACTGTCTCATCCAAAGTGGTTTCTAAATAATCTGAGTAGGATGCCATAATGTCTATATTAAATATATTTTCCTTAGTTATGTGTTTTCTTTAATTATGTGTATGTTTCTATTATGTGTCTTTCCTTATGTTGAATTTTATCCCTTTGGTCCCTTATTTTTTTTGTATTGTCCCTTTGATGCCTAACCTTTTGATAGTAACTACTTCAAGTGGTGGCTGAACCTTGAGAGGATTGATAAGAAACATGATAACCCACATTGAAACCTTTGATCTAAGTGATTCAAAAACTATAAAAGGGGAGTATTAACATCCCATATTTTAGAGTCCAATGATTCTAAAATAAAAAGGTGGATTTTAGAACAACTTTCACTTGGGATGCACACCAAACTGCACTTAAAAATAATAACTCCAGAAGATGTTGGATTATCCAAGTTGATTAAGGACTAGCTGGTTACTTAGAACTTCCCCTATACATTCACCCTTGGCTTAGTCCTAAACCCTAAATAGATAATAATAAATAATTAATTCCCTCTTTTCAATAAATTTGTAAAAGAATAAATAAAACATGAAGAATCTAAATTTTGAATCTACCTCAAAAGGGCTATATAGTCAATCTCCATCATAAGCTTTCTAACCTAGCTAGTAGTGAAGCAAGGCCATGATTGGGACCAAAGGCATCTCTATCAGGGTTATGGACACCTGTTTAGCATCAAATTAATGACCTAGCCATCCCCCCAAGTTATCAAGCCAACAATGCCCTAGAAGAAGTCTGATAACCAATCTAGCCTTAGTTGTTTAAAGGTAATCTAAGATTGAATTGGAATGAAAATTAGTTTTCATACATGGTGGTGGGCATTTATGGGTGGAAGCTTAGTATACATCTTGTTATTGTGATACTTTAATTACTTGTATTTTTGTGGATGATAAAATACCTACATATAATCTCTGTGATGATCAAAGAAAGAAGAAGAAATTGGTCTAGTTGTAAGTGCTTTTCATCACTTTCCCTATAGAATCCACCATTTATTGTGGCCAACATGCTCCCTTATCTATGAAATGGGGGATGCCTCTAAAAATATCATGAACAATAGATTTAGATTTCTCCCTTTTGTTCTCATCAATTATGCCTACTAAAAACTTTAGAATATACATCGCCTTGATTTTCTTCAAGTAGTAACAAACCCTTCTTTTAACTTTTCTAAAAACAACTAAGTAGTGTTTGTTTGCTTTTAGCATATCATGGCACTAACATATAGGTTAATTTTCACAATAATATGTTCTTAAAATCTAATTCCTCTCCTAGAGTAATAAACTCATTATACTTTGTGTCAAAATTGATTTATCTATGTTTGATAGGTAAGCTTTAATGAATAATTTTATTTTTATCTTTCTAACTTCATAGTTTTGTGAAATATTGCAAAGCCCAACCCAATGGGAACTCATCACATCATTAGGAGTTAGAAAGGATAGTCTTTAGACCTATTAGTATGTTATATCCTAGAGAGTCTGACCTAATGGAAGATTGTTGTGTCATTCATAGTTAGAAAGGCCAGTCCCCCAACCCTGTTATAGATGTTAGAACCCAAGAGAACCCAGCCTAAAAGGAGATCACCACATCATTTAATGTCATAGTAGCTAGTCCCTTAGACTTGTTAGAGATGTTAGAGACTAGGAAAGCCCATCCCAATGGGAGATCTCTATGTCATCTAGGGAAAGATTAACTAGTTGACACTTATGACATATGAAGCTCAAAATGAAGTATGAATGGTTAACCAAGGCCAATTGGGGTGTGCAATGTGTCCCCAGGTGACAAGTCACCAAGTCTATGGAAATGACATAGAGTACAGATAATGTATAAGTGTTAACTATTAATGGGAGGACTAATTGATGGATGGCACATGCTAAAAATCAAGAGTTAGATTAGGGATGTGACTATGTGCTTACCACATAGTAGGCATTAGCGAAATGGGAAGCTGGACTAAATTGGATAGTTTTGAAAACATCCCATCACCATTTCTAATTTTGACTAGAAATGGAGGATCATGGGATCCAAATTTAATTCTAGATTTTAAAATTAAGGGAGAAAATCTAGCCACCAACCTAGTTTTAAATTCATATCAAGTGAGCCACCAAATGCCATTAATGTAGGGAGATGTGTGCATACACTTATAAATAACTAAAGAAACCCATTAACAGTTACCATTGCTACCTCATAATAAATATAAAACTCCTTACATTAAAATTTGTGTATAACCCCTTATATCCTACACCTTTGATGCCCAAAAACTTCTTAATTTCCCCTTAGTCCTTCAATAACCACTACATCCTCTAACCTAAAGGTAGATCATAAGTAATGAAACACCACTTTCCCTACTAGGTTAACCAGGTAAAATCACTATAATGACATATTTAAAGTAACTGAGAATGTCCCCAAGTATTCTATTGATGCTAATGACCAACTATATAAATATGAGGATGCCCTTAGTCCTACAAAATATGAAAATTTCATAGAAACACAACCAAACAAGAGGCATTACTTTATACCAACTTACTGGGTAACATCCTCCATAAGTCAATCTAAGTATTGGGTGTGTTTACCCACCTTTCAACTCTAAATTACCGACATATCTAAGAATGCATTCAAGGTGTATTACTCCATCCTAGACTTCTCATTCTCATAAAATGTAGCAATAATGTCGATCTAGATGAAAGATCACCAAATCTATGATGTCATCCATGACAGGGATGAGAACCATAACTCTAAGTGGATCAACAAAGAAAATATTAATACCTACATAATCCACAGCTTTAGAGAGGAGGTTTGAGTATGCATGATCCTACTAAATCATCTATTTGGGGACTCAAACTACCAACATGTTAACAAGCTATGGATTCCTCTACTACACATGATCCTAACTTGCTATGATACCCTAGACCTTGGAGGCCTGATCAATTTCAAGTTTGTCCACACCATCATAGATTCCTAGAATGGGGGTAACTTATACATGATGAGATACCTACTCAATTACATCAATATGACACTCTTATTCAACTTTTTAGCCTTTTCTACATGGGTTCCTAGTGGCCCAAATTTTTGTATGGTGTTTTACAAGCTCTATGGCCACCACTTCCACTAGCATGTCTAGGATGTCCAAGACTACTTCTACCTAGTGGTGTATCAAGTGGTCAATGAAGCTCCAATACCCCAGCCCTCAAAGATAATTTATGACTCTATCATAACCATAAGGAACTACTAATTTTATAAAAATGTCATAGTTATCTAAGTTGTAGACTTCCCCTAATACCCCCTACACCTACCATATTATGTGCCTAACTACCTATAAGAGTAGGATATCACCTATCAATTGGTGAACATCATCTTTGGCATTTATATACAATGTTAGTATAAAGTATTCCCTTTACTCTTTTCACCATGAAAGGGTACATATATATTAACTTACATTATATATAATATCATAGCTAGATGAGACTCCTTCATCCTATTGAAATGCAAGATTTAGTAGTGGGACCCTAAAGGGGTTATTCAGGCCCACTTGGCATAGTATTCAACTTAGCTCAACATCAACTATGGCCATCAAGATGAGGATGATGATAATATTTATTTGAATGACTCTTATAATCAAGAGGTGATATCAAAAATAGTAGTTACGATGAATAATAAATTGAATAAGGCTCAATTAGGCCCCTCGGTAATCCTTCAAACTCCTAATCGATCTATGGAGGACCCAACTCTAACTGCTCTAGCCATCTCCTAGAGAATATTTTAAGACATAATACCACCTTCTCTTCCTTTATTTTTAGCCCCAAATCCTATTCCATGTCCTCCTCTAATGGCCTTATCTCCTCAATCTCTACCTCTACCTCCTTAGGTAACACTAATGACTAAACCTCGATATAGTCGAGCCTAGACTACATGGTGCTAGGTCACCTAAGAATAAACCACTCAACCACTAACACCATATCCTCTCATCTTTAAAATAGTTATAATTTCAAGAGAAAACCCTAATCAAGGCACTCAATAGGAACCCATCTATATTCCCCTACTCATTACTCTATCTCCTCCCATTTCCATTCTATCCCTTTTTCCCATTATGTTCTAACTCCCTATTTTGGCACCCACTAGTTCACTTCCATATCCCCCTATATTTCCCATTATTTAACCTTAATATTTCACCTAATTTCTCTTGGCCTCAACACTTCTACGCATCCTTACTTACCTATTCCTTTTTTCTCTAACCATTTCATATCCTGAGGTCCTCCCAATGCCCCTCTTGGGCATGCCCTCAATGGTAGGTGTGACTACATCCTTTGGAATCCCACCACCTATAGTATGGACCATCTCAATCCCAACTCTACTTATCCTATCACTACCATATATTCCTCTAAGTCCTTTACCCCATAGACCCATGAATCCCTCACTATCCTAGTCAGACTATCTACCACCATACCCAGAGTTAACCCAAAGAAGAGGTTGAAGAAGAAATATAAGGAGACCAATCTTTTATATCTAACTAGAAGGCCTTTGGTCCTATTTCTACCTCTTCTATATATCTTGGTGAATTATCCATACCTAGTAGTAGCATATTGATGATTAGTTCCTTGACTCCCTCTCTCCCTTACCTAAGGACCCAATAGCTTCACCTTCAACTAGCCTATCTCATCTCTATTATTCCATGACCCATTCCTAGGGGAAATATCACATCAAGTGAACCTAACCTAAGAGAAATGGTGAGATCGAATGTTCTTAAGGGCATCCCCTTTTGTTCTCCCTCATTTCACCCCTTTCCCCCTCTACCTCCACTCCTTTCCTCTTTTACTCCTTTTGTTTCTTCCATATCACATTCACTTCATCCTCTTCCCCTCACCACCATTTTAGCCACACCTCCTACACCCCCAAAAACCCAAGGGATGGTACATAGGTCACATGCACCATAAATAGATGTCTACAGTCACCTATATGTGTAATGGAGTTTTGACAGAGCCTCTAAGAGTATGAAGAGGATGCTCACTCAAAGGTTCATCCAAGAGGGGAACTTGGTGATATGGTAGACCCATCAAGATCTATTTTCCCTCTCTAAGGTGAGGACTACTATAAAAGAAGAGAAGATGGTTGAGGATCCACTATCTATCCTCTAAGCTACCCATGGCATGTCTAAAAATATCCTTGAGGACATATAGATATAAGTTTAAACACTTGAGGCCCAAGTGAAGAGAATAATCATGGTTGAATTAATTATGTCAAGTATGCCCTCCTACTGCTTTTCTCAACCCTTGGGAAAGTAGTGGGGACTCAGGACAAGACCAATGAAATTATATAAAGGACACATGCCTATAAGGGGATAATCACAAAGATTGATGGGAAATGCCAAAAGTTATAGATCATGGTCGATAAGGGGATCTCTTGAAGGCCAAATTGATGCCAACCTTAGATTTGGGGTTGTACCAAACTTATGATTAGAACATAAGATTAGTGATGGAATAATGACTAACCTTGGCCCACACTACAATAAGAACCCTTGGAAGAGGGTGAAAATAAGATAATAACTACTTCCATGAGGTCAATATCTCTATTATATTCTATCTTAATGGCACTCTACTTGACCAAGGGGAATTTAGAGTCAATTCAACTAGGGTATGAGGGAGAAAGTGGCCAAGGTGAACTAAGAAGGAGATTGAGTGGTGATAGACCTATAAAATCAATCCACTACAAACATCAACCAAGTCTCAAGAGTCTAATCTTAGATGGAAGCAACTTTTTAGTTCTTCAAAAGATTGGTAGCTCAGGTAGAGGTGGTCTTTAGGGATCCTCTCATGAACTTTGCCAAGTTGGACAAAGAGTTTGACCTCATGGAAACTAAATTAGAATTTGGGAGTGCCTAGTCAAATAAATTAGGATTCAACCCCTCTTATCCACATCTACATGTTTATAATTGGTTCCTATAGATTTTTTATGGGTTTGTTGGGGTTTTCTTTTGGTTAAATATTTTAAATATGGTTGTACTTACAATGAGTGGCCATCATGGCCCAAGATGGAATCTTCATGTTTTTTGGAGGTGAACCCCAATCCTTACCTATTTATAGAAGAGCTATATTTTATTTTAGGGTCAACTAAAAATCACTCAAAAGTGTTGTTGGATTATTTCTAGTATATCACTTGCATTTCCCTTTGTACTCTAGACTATAATAGTAACCCAAATCAATTATTGTAGTAGTTTTCAATCTTTTAAATGAATACAATATTCATGTTTAAATTATCAATAATGTTATGCTATGTTGGGTGTCATCATCCCCTTAATTTAATCAAATTTCTGTTGATGTTATATTTAAATAGGGCTATGTCTAAAGCTATATGCAACAAGAGGAATCACAATGATTTAGTAATTGAATGGGGGTATTTGTATATTTTTATTTTTCGGGGTTTTTAATGTCTTAATGATTTCTTGGTTAAAACCTTATTGGAATCAAACTATGAAAATCTACTGGAAATAAACACATGTTGAAAAAATGAAATTGATTGCTAGAAATAAACACACATTGTAGAAATGAAATTAATTGTTGGAAACAAACACACATTACAGAAATGAAATTGATTTTTGGAAATAAGCACACATTGCAGAAATGAAATTGATTACTAGAAACCAACACATGTTATAGAAATTAAAATTTAATCTAAAACACATGCAAGAATAAATTTACAATAAATCTTAACTTTAAAGAGTTGGAATAATTTATAAATTTAACAGAGTTACCTATTTACTTTTGTGAATAGATATATAAATACCGATAAAAATGAAGATCTTGGTTCTTTGAAGGAGTGGGCCCTTGCTCTGCCTAGAATGGGATTTGAACAATTCAATTTTCTTTCAAAACAAGAATGTCTATTTCATTGATAAAATGTTCTGTATTACAACATGTACTAAGCTATCCTTTATCTCTCTATTCTTCTATATTTCTATCCATATATATTTTTACTAAATTCCCAGGTCTGTATATATAGATGCTTTGATGGTTGTAACTATTTCATAGATATGATGGAACTGACTCATGCCCAGAATAGATGCTGAATCAAGATGTGGTTGGATGTCCAGCTGTGTGATAATTGTCTTGATTTTGTTAGTTCAAAAAATTAGGAATTTGTTCTTGATTTAATGGGATCATTGATCTTGATAGATCCCTGACTGTTTGGAATAGATCCTCATTAGTTTCATTTCTAGCCACAAAAGATATGGAGCTTATCTAAAAGAGTAACAGAGCTAAATATAGATTTTTGGAGCTAAGTCTAAAAATGTGACAACTTGAAATAGTATGGTGGATTTTTGAAACTAACTATGATGGTTCTAAAACAAATATTGTAGGTTTTAAAACTAACTATGATGATTCTAGAACAAATTTTATAGGATTTGGAACTAACTGTGATGATTCTAGAAATGAAATTGATTGTTGGAAACAAACACACATTGCAAAAATGAAATTGATTGCTGGAAATAAGCACACATTACAGAAATAAAATTGATTGCTGGAAACCAACACACGTTATAGAAATGAAAATTTAATCTAAAATGCCTACAAGAATAAATTTACAACATATCTTAACTTTAAAGAGTTGGAATCATTTATAAATTTAATAGAATTACCTATTAACTTTTGTGAATAGAAATATAAATACTAACAAAAATGAACATCCTGGTTCTTTAGAGGAGTGGGCCCTTGCTCCGCCTAGAACAGGATTTGAACAATTTAATTTGCTTTCAAAATAGGAATGGCTATTTCATTGATAAAATGTTCTATATTACAAAATGTATTAAGCTATCCTTTATCTCTCTATTCTTCTATATTTCTATCCATATATATTTTTACTAAATTCGCAAGTTTGTATATATAAATGCTTTGATGATTGTAATTGTTTCATAGATACGATGGAACTAAATCATGCCTGAAATAGATGTTGAATCAAGATGTGGCTAGATGTCCAACTATGTGACTTGATTCTATCAGTTTAGAAAATAAGGAATTTATTCCTGATTTAATGGGATCATTGATATTGACAGATCACCAGTCATTTGGAATAGATCCTCATCAGTTCCATTTCTAGTTGTAAAAGTTATGGAGCTTATCTAAAATAGTACCAAAGCTAAATATAGAGTTCTAGAGCTAATTCCAAAAATGTGACAACTTGAAATAGTAAGGTGGAGTTTCGAAACTAACTATGATGGTTCCAGAATAGATTTTGTAGGTTTTGGAACTAACTATGATGATTTCAAAATAGATTTCGTAGGTTTTGAAACTAATCAGAATTGAGTCCAATGCTTCCAAAAATATGCAATCCACTTCATATTTGTTCTTTAGCCTGATGATGACCTATTTTATTATAAAACTAGAATTTTCCAACACACTTGTTATGAATTATAGGTCTTTTAAAATGTTAGAATCACGATCAATAAAATATGGATAATCACATCCTAACTCATCTCAGATCAAAATAAAAGTTACAAAATGCAATCAAACTTAATAGAAAGAGTGACTAAGAAGAGGTCATTTATTATACATTTATTGGGCATATCCTGACCTCATCGTTTCCTCCATACTTACTTGTTTGTAAGTCCCTTTACAAACTTTATTCTTCAAATTCAAGATTTTATATCCTACATTCCATTTGATTGCTTATATCAAATGGCTGAAAATGAATATCCCAATGCTTTGACTCAAAAGTACTATTCCCTGATCCTACTTGTACTTTTCTTTTCCATTCCTCAAATTGAGTGGGATTTTGAGGTTCTCTATTTTGCCAAGGAGATATGGGGGTGAGAAGTAGAGGTGGCCTTATCCGCATTCCTATCCATATGCTCAGGGGAGTTTCATTGATTTGGGGAATTATTATGCATAAAGCTTTTTCCCTTTCTAAACTCTAGATCAAATTTGAAGGGGATATTACTTCCCTTCTTTTCAATGCCACCATGATAAATTCCCATCTTTATAAACATGCATCATAGATATTATCAAAATTTTCCCTTTCATAGGAGGTGAAGACATCTATGCTTTATTGTAAACTAAAAAGATAAGGTCCCTTGAATTTATCATGAAATGCATGGGATTGGAAATATGTAGCAAAGGAGGATGGATTACCATAATGAATTCTCATATAGAGACAGGATGAACTAGCCTTTGACCAATGCTCTGACTCCCTTGCTTTCCATGCACTCTGATTTTGAAGAATAGAGACAAATGCGTTAAGCTGGCTTTCTTCTACATAAAAATTGATCATAAAACTTGTATTTATTTCTAACATAAAATTGCAAAGGTAAAATTCACAAAGAAGGTTGTTCTATTTTGTATTAGTTAAGGAGTAGGCAGCTGAGAAATTAGCTTCATCTTTTATTTCATGTGGAAGGCCACATGTTATCCTTGCCAACTTCTAATGAATGAATTATTCCTCTAAAAACATGTTATAAATAAGAGAAGGTCTTCTGCATGCAAGCAACTTCTCACTCATCTTACAAACTATTTGTATTTTCACAAGACATTTATACTTATCATTTTCCTCCTTATAAAATTTGTCTTCCCATTCTTTTCTTGCCTTCTCTTCTTCCACTAGTTTGCCTTTCAAGTCTATATTGGATGTTTTGATTTCATTAAGTTATCTGGATGTGTCATCCCATAATTGTTTGATTGGCAAATAATTCAATTCATTCTGTGTAGAGACTGTTACCACAGAGGTCTATCTTGTACATTTTTCCTCATTCTCCATTAGTTTCCTTTTAGTTTCTGCTAATTCCTCATTATTGGCTATGAAATGGTTTGTTAATTATGTAAGGAGCATTTCCTTCTATTCTAACTTCAGTTTAAGGAAATTCAATTCCTCGTCCTTTTCCTTGATAATGAGTTCTACTCTAGACAAAAACAAAACCTGTTTAATCTATTAGTTTTGTTCTTTTCCTAAAAGTTCATGGGGAGTTAAGCATTCCTCTTCCACCATATGGGATTTCCCTTTCCTTAACCAAGATGCCTATTCATCTTCTACATGTGATGGTGCTATAGTCTCACCCATTTCTTAGAAAACTAGCTCCTCAAATCTTTCTTCTTCTTTTTCCTTTTTTGCTTGGCTTGGTCTAGGAGTCATAGCCATGCTGCCCAAAATATCATTAGCTTCAATTTCTAGACTTTCTTGTTCTTCCAGCTCCTCTAAACTTTATTTTGAATTTTTATGATGTTTTCTTTCTTGAGGAGCCTTAAAATGTATAGACATAGGTCTCTTCTTAGAACATCTTCTAGTTTTTGCCTTTTGTTCAAGCCTAGGTGAACTGTCATTGTCAAAGATAGGTACCAATTCTTCTATAGCCTCATCAAAAGAAGAAATGGCTTGAGAAAGTATAGTAGGGTCTGTAATTTTAATTTTTCTTCTAGATTTTCTTCTATATTTTCTTCTTGTTGGTATTTTCTCTTCCCCTAATCTTTTCTTTTCTTCAGCAATAGTAGCAGTTTTCAAATGAACTGAAGGAGCAGGAGGAGTTGCTATTGTTCTTCTGGGAATACTAGGTTATTGTTCAAAATTTCCAAGAAATTTGTCCCACATTTCTTCCCCATTTTTCTTGGAAAGGAAATGGTGTTAACATACCAAATGCACTAAACCATGATGTCTAATTGTTCCTACACCCCAAGAATACCTCTGGGCCATGGTATGGATGGAGTCAAAAAGAAAACCTAGGAGGTCTACTATATATTCTAGTTTTTTCTCTCCTTATCTAAGGTGTATAACGATTTTTAGGACTTATTTTCCTACTATCCCAAATTGTCCATCACAGGTTAAATATTTGACTGTCTAGAATGCTACTCTATCAAAGGGTTTAGGCAAGCTAGCCCTCTTAACTCCTTTGATGATTTACTTTGTATTATAAATATATTGTGGTTCAGCCTCCCCTTCTTTCAATAGGGTTTTAGTGAGGTCTTTCAATGTTCCTTTGACAGGGTTTGGGACATGCATTATAGGTATTCCAAACATCTCACTTATGGTATTCATAGAAAAAGGAATGAAAACCTTCCTAACCTTTATCCTTATTTGCTCTAAATTAATAATAAATTCTTTTACCAGTTCATCATTGTATTTGGGAAATTTCCTCAGAAACTCTAGCCATCTAGCATGTTGAAAGATATTTACTACTTCTTCATTTGCAAGGAGTTGGGTATCAGTGTCTGGTTCTAACTTATTTTTGATGCCCATGATTCATTTTTTCATTGCTTATTGTATCAGTGGAACTGATGATTATGGCTGCAAAACTAGCGGATTCAATTGCTGGTTTAGAAAATTTAGTTGTATAATTACTATACTCAGCTATGGAACTATTATACTCAATGTGAAACTGGCAAACTCGATAGCTTAAATCATAAGAATGATTCTTTATGGTTATCCACCAACTCATTCCATCATCAATATCCTTCTCATGATTTTGCACATTTAACCATGATGTATAATAGATGACTCATCATACTAATCTTTCTAAATCAAGTTTAATCACACATGCAAACTTTCATTAAACCTTTAATAAGTTAAAAACATAATTACCATCCTTGATGATGTAATCCCTCTATCATGCAAACACATCATCCCTAAAAAATGGTTAGAAAATAATTAGAATTCAAAAAAAAAAAAAATTGAATTAGCCATTTATTTGAGAAGATCAACCGTCATCACTGATTTTCAATTGATCTCTTTCTTTTTTTTTTTGGGGGGGGGGGGGAAGAGAATGCCATTTACTAGTTTTCATTCTCTTCCCTTTATTTTGGATCTTTTCATCTGATTATTTGATCATTTTGAAAGAACTAGGTTCTTCCATATGATCAAATTCTTTGTTTGCTTCAATTTGCTTCAAGAATTCATCCTTAGTAGGAGGCTCCCTATAAAGTTTTAGCCTATGTCCATTGACTAAGAGTATTCTTCTACTACCATCAATGGGAAGTAACTAGATAGAACCATTTTCAAATATTTGCTTGATCTAATAAGGTTCCAACCATCTGGTTATTAATTTACCTTTGAATTATTAATACTTAGAATTAAACAGCAATGCCCAGTCTCCTACTTTGAATTTTCTTTCCTTGATATGTGAATCATGCCATTATTTCCTTTGACCTTGGATTATCTCTATCTAGTGAAATGCTTCCATTTTAAATTCATCTAATTTATTGAGTTAAAGGATTCACTCTTTTTGAGCTACATCCAATTCAATTCCCACCTTATCTACTGTCCTTAATGTCTATAGTTCAAATTCAATAGGCAACAAGGGATTTTTCCCATAGACTAACTCATATGGTGAAAACCTTGTTATGGTTTTCCAAGTTGTATTGTAATCCCAAATATCTTCAAGTAGTCTTTTTACCGAATCTCTTCTTTTAGCTTCAACTATTTTAGTGAGGATGTTTTCTAATTCTCTATTTGTTACTTCAACTTGTCCATTTGCTTGAAGGTGATAGGGATGACTTCATATGATTGATCTGATAATACATTGTGAAGGCCTAGATTATATTAGACATAAATTATGGTCCCTAGTCTAAAAATAAGCCTCTTGGTGCTCCAAAATTTACCATAATTCTATGCCAAAGGAAATCAACAACTGCTTCTTCAGTGGCATTTGTTAAAGCTTGCACTTTGGCCCATTTTGTTACATAATTAGTACACACAAGAATATGCTCTTTTCCTTATGAAGGAGGATTAAAAGGTACAACAAAATCCAATCCCCATCTCTCAAATTATTCAATCACTACTTGTGGTTGTAGAGGCATTTCATTGGTAATGGTTGGTTGTCCCATCCTTTGACATGGATCAGACCCCCTGATATATCTCTTCACATCTTTGTACAGAGATGGCCAATAATAACTAGTGCCAAGTATCTTTTGAGCTATTATTTTCACTAAATAGTGTCCTCCACTTGGTTCATCATGACATACCTCGAGGATGTCAAAAATTTCATCTTCTCTTACACACATGCGTAAAACCAAATCAGAACCACATTTAAATAGCATTCCATTTAACCATTTAAACTGTGCACTAGTTTTGATTAATTTTTTATTTATTTTTTAGTGAAAGGAGGAAACTTACCTATTTCAATATAATTTTCCATGTCATCAAACCATTGTGTGTTAGCTAAAATAACAAACAACTATTCATCTGGAAAGTTATCCTTGACTAGATCCTGCTCTCCTGTACTGGCCAATCTTGACAAGAAATCAACCACCACATTAGATTTGTCTAGATTATCCATAATGGTAGTATAAAATTCTTGTAGAAGCAATGAACATCTAATTATTCTACCTCCAACCACTGGTTTGTTCATTAAATATTTAATTGTTGAGTGATCTATATGTATAAATGTTTTGTACCCTATAATGTAATGTCTAAATTTATTGATTGCATAGATCACGGCCAAAAATTATTTTTTAGTGGTAGTGTAATTCATTTTAGTGGGAGTAATATTTTTACTAAGATATTAAATATCATACATTCTTCCTTCTTCATCTCTCTATCCCAAAACTACACCAATTGAGGTGTTTGAGGCATCAATTTGGATGTGAAAAGGTTTCCCCCAATTAGGTCCTTGTAATATTGGGGTAGTTACTAATTTTTATTTAATTTCTTCAAAAGAATGTTGAAACTATTCATCCCAAATAAATTCATAGTCCTTGGTAAGCAATTTAAACACGGGGGCAGAAATTTTACTAAAATCCTTGATAAAATGCCTATAGAATCCAGCATGTCCTAAGAATGATTTGATATCTATAGGAGTTTGAGGAATAAACAAGTCTAAGATAATCTTGATTTTGTTTTGATCAACTTGAATTCCTCTTTTTGAAATATGGTTCCCTAATATGATCCCTTCATCAACCATCATCAAACATTTCTCATGACTAGTAGACAAGTGATGTTGTTCACATCTTGTTAATACTATATATAATTTTTTTAAGGTATCATCAAATGTATCTCCATACACAGTAAAGTCATCCATGTATACCTCCACATAGTCATTTTTTAGGTCTATAAAAATTGCTAATATAGCTCTTTGAAAGGTTTTTGGAGTATTACATAGTCCAAATGAAAATACCCTATAAGTAAAAGTACCCCATGGACAAATAAATGTAGTTTTTTCCTAATCCTTAGTAGTAATTCTGATTTGATTGTATCCACTAAATACATCCAAGAAGGAAAAGTTTTTTTTACATAAAAGGTTATCTAAGACTTGATCTATGAATGGTAAGGGAAAATAATCTCTTAAGGTGGCTTTGTTCAGTTCCCTATAGTCAACATAAATTCTCCATTTTCCATTCTTTTTAGGAATAATTACAAGAGGAGACACCCATTGGATATCTAAGATAGGGTAGATAAAACCTACTTGTAATATATTTTTAATTTCTTGTTTGACTATATCCCTTAAGGATAGATTAATCCTTCTCTGAGGTTGCCTAACTGGTCTAATATTTTTAGTATAAATGTGATGGGTGCAGATACTTGGATGAATTCCTTTCACATCTCTATAGTCCCAAGAAAAAGCTTTAGTATGATTCTTTAGAATATCAAATAGTTTGACTTCTTCATCATTCTTTAACTAGCTATTAATATTTTTTTTTAAAATTGGTTGAATCTCAACATGTTTGGTTCAAGGATATGATGAACTAATTTGTTGAAAGGGTTCCATTAAGGTGTTTAGTGGATAGGCATGTGGTAACAATATATGATATGTAACAA
Organism: Torreya grandis; assembly: GCA_037957365.1. NCBI lineage: Eukaryota > Viridiplantae > Streptophyta > Pinopsida > Cupressales > Taxaceae > Torreya > Torreya grandis. The sequence goes on along the minus strand of JARHVA010003073.1, from coordinate 1,125,097 downwards.
CATCTCTAAAAGTTCCTAGAGGCAAAATGCTAGACAAAGGATAATAAGAATAGTTATGATACTTATCTTCTTATAGGTCAAACTCCTCATTACTACTATTTTCCAAAAATTCTTCACCATCTCCTGATATCTGTAAATCTGATGCTATAGATCCTTCCTCTTCCCAAGAGAAATCACGTTCCTCCAGAGTGAAGTTATCTTCGCTTGCAAAGAATTGGTGTGGTTTTGAAGCTAACTGTGATGGTTCCAAAACTAACCATGATGGTTCTATAACTAATTGTGTTGGTTTTGGAACTAATTGTGATGGTTTTGGAACTAATCTTGACTACTCCAATGACAATTGATGTTCATTTAATGAAGGATTAACCATATCATCTATTTCTTGTACATGATCCTACAATGTTATCATAGCCAAAGAAGATAGATTTTGCTTATTAATATCAGGATTATCAACCCATAATTTCACTTAATTATCAATAAAAGGTCATGCAGATGGATATAATGAAATTTGCTTAGAATTCTTACCATTTGAAATAGTCATATCACCTGACCTGCAGTCAATTAAGGTAGCAACTGTAGCTAACCATGATCGCCCAAAAAAATAGGATAAATAAGTGTTTTACCTTTTGGCTTCAATATAAGGAAGTCAAATGGATATTCCCATGATTCCACCATTACTGCCACATCTTCAATAACTCCTAGTTTTGCTATAGACTAATTTTTCAACTGTAATATGGTATTAGTAGGTTGTATGCCTATAAATGGTAATGTTTTCAAAGTGTCCATTGTCATTACATTGATAGTGATGCCCAAATCAATCAAAATTTTATGTATATCCTTATTCCCTATAGAAATAGAAATAACAGGGCTTTTAGGATCTCCATATTTGGGTAGTAGGAGTTTTCCTGCTAATAAATTAGTAAGTTTCCCATCTACCTGAATAGTCCTGGGGTACTACTTCTTTCTTCCAAGTTTTTCAAAACATAAAAATTTGACTAACTTGTTTAACTTTGGAATATCCTTAACTACTTGTAATAATGGTATTTTAATATTCAATCTTCTTAGTTCCTGCACCAATCCAGATTCCTTAAGTTCTATAGTTTCTTTAAGTCTTTTTGGAAATGGAATCTCAATAGAATTCTTTTCTGGTTCCTTATCTTTTTCTTTGTCATCTTCCTTAGGTGTAACTATGTTACGGGTTTTAGCTTCTTCTGTCATCTCAATGATTATAATAGGTAGACTGCTAACTATTTTTCCAGATCTAGTTTGCATGTTTTTACAATCCATTGTATTTAAATCAACTATTTTTTTTGGTTTTGTTTCATATACAGGAGTTGTTATTTATTTCTTAGGTTTTTTACTAGTTATGTTGGCATTTGGGTTTGGAATATGTTTTCTATATATGTATTTTGTGCTGAAGGTCCCATTATGGCTTGTTGGTTCTGATTTGGATATGTTTTTCCTTGCACATAATTACTAGGGCTCCATCTAGGTTGTGGCCAAGCATAAGGATTCCCTTGACGAACCCAAGGTTGTTGATGTCTTTGAGTATTCCAAGATTGAATTGCCCAATCCTAAGGATTCCATGTGGGTTGAGGGGCCCGAGGTGGTTATCCCCAACTTTGTGGTACTAGTAAGCTACCCATGGCATCATCCAAGGATTAGGAACTAGTCTTGGCATAAACTATCCTTGATTAGGTTATCTCTGAAAAAAATTTAATTCTTCTGTGGTGTATGATGAATTGGTTTGTTTGAGCTAATTTATTATGGGTGGAAGAAGAGAACAAGCATGAGTGTCATGTTCTTTAGATTCACAGACAAGACATACTTCCATTTTATCCAAAGGACATTCCCTTATTACATGCTTTTTCTTACATCTAGGACAATACATGGCTAATGGTTCAAGTTGGGAATTTGCTTTAGCTTGCAATCCATCCATGGTGGAGGTTAATTGAACTAATATATCTATTTTAAAGTTTTTCAATTCATCCATCCATTTTTTCATATCTAGATTCAAATTTTTAACTATTTTCCTTTTTCTAGGTTCACCCCTTGTTCTTGAATAGTTTCTACAAATTTCTATGATTTCATCCATTCTTAATTGAGAAATGTTTCCTCCACCAATTAAATCAAGGGTTTCCCTAGAGTCATCATCTAGTCCTTTGAGAAAAATGGTTTTATTTAAATCTTCTTGAAGTACAAATCCACATATTTTACTCACAAAGAGGAATCTGTCCAAATAATCTTCCATATTTTGTCTTCTTGTTTGATTTTGAAAAGTTCTTCCTATCAATTTCTTCCTCTATAATAATCTTGATATTTGTATAAGAAGATAGTTTCCATTTGTTCCCAATTGGTAATAGAATTAGATGTTAATCCCATAAACCACCTCATTGCTACATCCTTCAGGGTAGATGGAAACAACTTCAGTTTTTGATTATCTATCGTGTAATCATAAGTCTAACATAGTAATTTAAATTCAAATAGAAATTGGTTAGGATCCTTAGATGGCATTCCTCTAAATGTGGGCAAGTGTGCAGGTGAAATTTTTTTCATTGTGGTTTCATCATCCTCGATATGAATGGGATAGGTAAAGGTTCTCTTAGGTTCTCTTCTAGCTTCTCATTCTATCTCTCTGGTATTTTCTAATCCTTTCTCCCAATCAAAGTGGTATGTGGTCTATTTTGGGGATGGTGAAAAGTCACGAGCAGGGGGTTGACTACTCAATTAAGAATCAAAACTTTCCCTTAATGGATCTTGAGAAATAATCCTCCTCCCTATGGTTTTACTTGGTTCTAGAGACTAATCCTAAAATTCCAAAGATGGCAATTTTGCTTCTTGTCTTGTAGGAGATAATGGTGCCTCCAATTCTTGTTCAACATCTTTTCTTAAACTAGAGGATGAAGGAATTTCTTATTCAAATATTTTGGGGAGAAATATTCCCTTGGAATCTCATGGTCTACTCATAAATTAGGGAAAAATTCTTTAATTACTAAATGAATGATTGTTGCTCTTGTTGACACCTAATTAGAAAATTCTAACTAGTGTTCCCTAGAAATGACATCAAAAATGTTGGGTGTCATCATCCCCCTCATTTAATCAACTTTCTATTGATGTCATATTTAATCAGGGTTGTGTCTAAAGCTATATGCAATAAGAAGAATTGTAATGATTTAGTAATTGAATGGGGGTATTTGTATATTTTTATTTTTGGGGGTTTTTAATGTCTTAATGATTTCTTGGTTAAAACCTCATTGGAATCAAACTATACAAATCTACTAAAAATAAACACACATTGTAGAAATGAAATTGATTGCTAGAAATAAACATGCATTGTAGAAATGAAATTGATTGTCGGAAACAAACACATGTTGTAGAAATGAAATTGATTGCTGAAAATAAGCACATGTTGCAAAAATGAAATTGATTGCTGGAAACAAACACATGTTGCATAAATGAAAATTTAATCTAAAACACCTATAGTGTTAGGGTGTGGAGCTAAAATCTTCACCAAGGAGCACACTTCAACAGGTTTAGGTCTACACAGACACCGGCGTCAGTCAGGAGCAACTGACGTCGGTTAGGAGCAATTGCAAAATGCTGACGTCCACAGAGGATCGGCCGACGGTGGTCACAGACAAGTAGCAAGAACTGACGTCGGTTACCTGTGCATCCAAAAAGCTATTTTAGAGGATAGAAGCGAGTGTTTGCATGATGAGTTTAAGTTGTAGTCTTAAGCTCGTGTCTCTATTATTAGTAATATTATTTTTAGAGCCCTTGTTCAAGTGGCTTAACTGTTTGTTGGAAGTGCATGCTCAAGTCTCCTAATTCTATATGTAGAATTAGATCTTCCTAGCTTATTGTAGTAGTTATTATGGATTATTGTAGTAATTCATTGTATGTGAAGAATAGTACAGAATTGAATCAATCCAGGATTGTTGGAGTTGATTGTTCTTGAGAGAGAGAGCTCTTGAGGAATAGAGATCTATACATCTAGGAGAGGTGTGGAAGAAAGAAGTTTCTTCAATTGTATTCCTTTTGTAAAGAGTTTGTTAATACAAGTTTTTAAGGTGGTTTCTTGTATCCCTTGTTCTTGCTATTATCTCATTTAGTTACTTGTCTATCTGATTTAATTCCACATTTATTGCTTTCACAAGTGTAATCTATTGTTGGTTGATCCCCAACAAGTGGTATCAGAGCCCTGGTTGCAGGTTCAAGAGCTGATACCAACAAGTGGTATCAGAGCCTTGGTTGTAGGTTCAGAGCTTGATATCCAACAAGTGGTATCAGAGCTCAGGTTCACTAACAGGTGGTTCAGATTTGTGTAGTGTGTATTGATTATAGGTTCTCACAGGGGTTTCCACAGGGATTTCTATTTGAGTGAGAGAAGCAATGGCAGATGAAAGTAAATTGAGAATGGAAAAGTTCAATGGCAAAAATTACCAACACTGGAGAATGCAGATAGAGGATTATCTGTATCAAAAAGATCTCTACCTACCATTAGGTGGGGTTGCAAAGAAGCCCAAAGACATGGAGGATGAAGAATGGGAATTTCTTGACAGAAAGGCTCTGGGGTCTATAAGACTGAGTCTAGCATCCACTGTGATATCTAATTTATCATAGGCAAAGTCTACGGTAGAGTTAATGACTACGTTAGCAAATTTGTATGAAAAACCCTCAGCTTCTAATAAGGTATATCTTATGAAGCAGTTATTTAATTTGCATATGAATGAAGGTGGATCTATTTCTACTCATCTGAATGATTTCAATGGAATTGTGAATCAATTAAGTTCCGTGAATATAGTGTTTGATGATGAAATAAAAGCTCTTTTAATATTATGTTCTTTGCCTAAAAGCTGGCATGGCTTAGTAATGGCAGTAAGTAATACTGCATCTGCATCAAATATTTTGAAAGTAGAGGATGTTGCTAGTGTTATCTTGAATGAGGAAATATGTAGGAAAAGCATATAAGAGGCATCTAGGAACGCTTTAAGTTTTGAGAGTAGGGAAAGGCAGAAAGAGAAGAGCAAGAAAGGCAGATCAAGATCCAAATCTAAGGGGAAAGGCAGATCTAAATCCAGAAATGGTAGAAGGCCACAATGCTGGAATTGTGGAAAGATGGGACACATAAGCAGAGATTGTTGTTCAAAGCCTAAGGAGGACAATCAGCACAAAGGAAAGGAAGAAGCCAAGGTTGCAGGTATTGCACAAGATGCTTTAATTTTCTCTCTGCATAATAATATAGAATCTTGGGTGTTAGATTTTAGTGCATCTTTTCATGCTACCCCTAATAGGGAATATTTTAGTGACTATATCCATGGAGATTTTGGAATAGTGTATCTAGCGGATGATGAGCCCTGTAAAATAATTGGCAAAGGTAAAGTGCAGCTGAAGATGTAGAATAGCAACACATGGGTGTTGAGAGATGTGATGCATGTTCCTAGCTTGAAGAGAAATTTGATTTCTACAGGAAAGTTAGGAGATGATGGTTGTACAGTAACTCTCACAACAGAATCTTGGAAGGTGACCAAGGGTGCACTTGTTATGGCCAGAGGTAAGAGAGAAGGTACTCTCTATTTATGTAATTGTGTTACTAACAAATCTCCTTCTGTATTATCTACTTTAGATGTGGATGATAAATTGTGGCACTCAAGGCTTAGCCACATGAGTGAGAAGGGGATGTCAATTCTTAAGTCCAAAGGTATGCTTTCAGATTTAAAAGGCATAGATCTAGAGTTTTGTGAGCACTGTGTATTTGGAAAATAGAAAAGGGTTAGTTTTATCAAGACTAGGTCTACTAAGAAGAGGCACAAGTTGCAGATTTTTCACACAGACGTGTGGGGACCGGCTCAAGTTGCTTCCATTGGAGGATCACAGTACTATGTATCTTTCATAGATGATGCTACAAGGAAGGTATGGATCTATTGTATTAAAAGAAAATTTGATGTATTTGAGACTTTTAAGATATGGAAAGCTATGGTTGAGTGTGAAACAGGTAAAAGATTAAAGTGCCTGAGATCAGACAATGGTGGTGAGTTTTGCAATCACAAGTTCAGAGATTATTGTTATATGCATGGAATCTACAGGCAAAGGATGGTTCCAAGGACACCTCAGCAGAATGGAATTGTTGAAAGGATGAATAGGACAATAATGGAGCGTGTAAGGTGTATGAGATTGCATGCTGGGTTGCCCTTACAGTTTTGGGCACAAGCTGTTGACACTGTAGTATACCTGATTAACAGAGGACCCTCTACAGCTCTGGATGGTGGTATTCCAGAAGAGGCATGGATAGGTAAAAAGGTTAATCTCTCATATCTCAAAGTTTTTGGTTGTGAAGCCTTTGTGCACATAGATAAGGAAAATAGAAAGAAGCTTGATGCTAAGTCTATGAGATGCACATTTATTGGCTATGGCTCAGATGATTTTGGTTATAGATTGTGGAATCTAGAAACTAACAAGGTAATCAAGAGCTGTGATGTTGTTTTAAAAGAAAGAGTGATGTATTGTGATCAGCTAAGGAAGCTGAATTAATCTGAGCAGAGCAATGGTGAATTAGACGAGGTGAAAGTCTAAGATGAGCTCACAGGAAAAAGAAATAATCACTTGCAGGAAAACACAGAGACCGATGTCAGCAGGGTAGGAACCGGCATCGGCAGTACAAAAACCGGCATCGGCCTTACAGAGATCGACGTCGACAGGATAGGCACTGAGGTCAGTCAGGCAGAATCGACGTCAGCCAATAATAGGTCTGGAGGTGACCGAGGTCGGTCACTGTCAGAGAATTTGGGTGGACAGCATGTTGTAAATGAGTCTCAAATACCCATCAAGAGGTCAGAAAGGGTGAGTAAACCTCCAATTAGATATTCTCCTTCTTTATTTTATTTATTACTAACTGATGGTGGAGAACCAGAGAGTTTTGAAGAAGCAATATAGGTGGAGTCCAAGAGTCAGTGGGAGCATGGCATGGTTGAGGAGTTGGAGTCCTTAAGAGAGAACCAAACATGGGATTTGGTTGAATTGCCAATAGGTAAGACAACACTCAAGAACAAATGGACCTACAGGTTGAAAGAAGGTGAGAATGGATAGATGAGATATAAGGCTAGATTGGTGGTAAAAGGATTTGCACAAAAGCCAGGTATTGACTTTGGTGAGATTTTTTCTCCTATTGTTAAAATGACTTCTATAAGGGTTGTATTGTCTTTGGTTGCTTTTGAGGATTTGCATCTTGAGCAGCTAGATGTTAAGAAAGTGTTTCTTCATGGAGACTTGGATGAGGAAATTTATATGGAACAGCCAGAAGGATTTGAGGTCAAAGGTAAGGAGAAGTTTGTGTGCAGATTGAAGAAAAGCTTGTATGGCCTCAAGCAAGCTCCTAGGCAATGGTACTTAAAATTTGACAGGTTCATGACTGAGCATGGCTACAGTAGGTGTCAATCTGACCATTGTGTGTATTTCAAGAGATTTGATAATGGTAGATATATTATTCTATTGTTGTATGTAGATGATATGCTGGTTGCAAGATCTCACATGCAGGATATCTCTGAGCTTAAGGTGAAATTAGCTCAAACATTTGCTATGAAGGATTTGGGAGTAGCAAAGAAAATCCTTGGCATGAGCATTAAGAGAGACAGGAAAAATCACAGGTTGATATTGTCTCAAGAAGATTATGTGGACAAGGTGTTGAAACAGTTCAATATGCGGGATGCTAAAATGGTAAGCACACCTTTGGCTGGACATTTTAAGTTGAGTAAAGAACAATTTCCTAATTCATATGATGAGGTAGAGTACATGAGTAAGGTTCCATATTCTTCTGCAGTAGGGAGTTTGATGTATGCAATGGTGTGTACTAGACTGGATATTGCCCAAGCAGTGGGAGTGGTAAGTAAGTATATGGCCAATCCAGGTAAGGAACATTGGAAAGCAGTTCAGTGGATCCTTAGATATCTGAGAGGAACCAGCAGTAGGCACTTGTGCTATGGAGGTTCAGATACTTCTCTACATGGCTATGTAGATTTAGATATGGCAGGTGATTTGGATGGCAGGAGGAGCACTATAGGTTATGTTTTCACTATAGGTGGAATGGCGATTAGCTGGATATCTAAGTTGCAGAAGGTTGTTGCCTTGTCAACTACAGAAGTAGAGTATATTGCAGCCACAGAGGCTAGTAAAGAGATGATATGGATGACACGATTCATGGATGAGCTTGGTAGGGAGCATGAGAGTTGCAAATTGTATAGCGATAGTCAGAGTGCAATCCATTTGGCTAAGAATTTAGCCTTTCATTCAAGAATAAAGTACATACAGCTAAGGTATCACTTCATACGACAGGTATTGGAAGATGGTGAGTTGAAGCTAGAGAAGATCCATACAGATAGGAATCCTACTGATATGTTAACCAAGCCAGTTACAAAGGAGAAGTTGAATCTTCATTCAACTTCTGTTGGTCTTCATGATTGAGTTGAAGATGGAGGAGCTAGAAGATGTTGCTATACAGGTACTGGTGCAACTGTTTATCTCCAAGTGGGAGATTGTTAGGGTGTGGAGCTAAAAGCTTCACCAAGGAGCAGACTTCAACAGGTTCAGGTCTACACAGACACTAGTGTCAGTCAGGAGCGACCGACATCGATCAAAAGCAGTTGCAAAGATGCTGACGTCGGTAGAGGATCAACTGATGGTGGTCACAGACAAGCAATAGGAGCCGACGTCGGTTACCTGTGCGTCCAGAAAGCTATTTCCAAGGACAGAAGTGAGTGTTTGCATGATGAGTTTAAGTTGTAGTCTTAAGCTCATGTCTCTATTATTATTAATATTATTTTTAGAGCCCTTGTTCAAGTGGCTTAACTATTTGTTGGAAGTGCATGCTCAAGTCTCCTAATTCTATATGTAGAATTAGATCTTCCTAGCTTATTGTAGTAGTTATTGTGGATTATTGTAGTAATTCATTGTATGTGAAGAATAGTATAGAATTGAATCAATCCAGGCTTGTTGGAGTTGATTATTCTTGAGAGAGAGAGCTCTTGAGGAATAGAGATCTATTGAGAGATCTATACATCTAGGAGAGGTGTGGAAGAAAGAAGTTTCTTCAATTGTATTCCTTTTGTAAAGAGTTTGTTAATACAAGTTTTCAAGGTGGTTTCTTATATCTCTTGTTCTTGCTATTATCTCATTCAGTTACTTATCTATTTGATTTAATTCCACATTTATTGCTTTCACAAGTGTAATCTATTGTTGGTTGATCCCCAACATACAGGAACAAATTTACAACAAATCTTAACTTTAAAGAGTTGGAAGCATTTATAAATTTAACAGAGTTACCTATTTAATTTTGTGAATAGAAATATAAATACCAATAAAAATGAAGATCCTGGTTCTTTAGAGGAGTGGGCCCTTGCTCCACCTAGAACAGGATTTGAACAATTTAATTTGCTTTCAAAATAAGAATGGCTATTTCATTGATAAAATGTTTTGTATTACAAAATGTACTAAGTTATCCTTTATCTCTCTATTCTTATGTATTTCTATCCATATATATTTTTACTAAATTCCCAGGTCTGTATATTTAGATGCTTTGATTGTTGTAATTGTTTCATAGATACAATGGAACTGAATCATGCCCAAAATAGATGTTGAATCAAGATGTGGCTGGATGTCCAGCTGTGTGATAATTATCTTGATTTTATCAATTCAGAAAATCAAGAATTTATTCCTAATTTAATGGGATCATTGATCTTGATAGATCGCCACCCATTTGGAATAGATCCTCATCAATTCCATTTATAGCCACAAAAGTTATGGAGCTTATCTGAAAGAGTACCAGAGCTAAATATAGAGTTCTAGAGCTAAGTCCAAAAATGTGACAACTTGAAATAGTATGGTGGAGTTTTGAAACTAATTGTGATGGTTCTGGAACAAATTTTGTAGGTTTTAGAACTAACTGTGATGACTTTGAGACAAATTTTGTAGGTTTTGGAACTAATCAAAATTGAGTCCAATGCTTCCAAAAACATGCAATCCACTTCATATTTGTTCTTTAGCCTGATGATGACCTATTTTATTGCAAAAATAGAATTTTCCAACACACTTGTTAGGAATTATAGGTCTTTTAAAATGTTAGAATCACAATCAACAAAATATCAATAATCACATCCTAACTCATCTCATATCAAAATAAAAGTTAAAAAATGCAATCAAAATCAATAAAAAGAGAGAGTAAGATGAGGTCATTTATTATACATTTATTAGGCATATCCTAGCCTCATCATGTTAATTGGATTAATGCTTTATCACTTTATGTATGCATTGATTATGACATTCTTAGCTATTATATTCTCTATGTGAGTTCTTTCATTTCTCTTTCAGTAAGTGTTGATCATTTGTGTGCTTAGCTGTAATTTATCATATGAGGTTTATGTGTTTTTGACAATAAACTTTTAGTACTAATAGTAAGAATTCACATTGAAGGTATACTCTTGTTTTACTTAAAATTTCCCCATATTATGTTATTAGAGTTATAACTTTAGTGAAAATTTGTATACAATGGTATAACTATGGTAGAGTCACTTAGTTCAATGACCGTCACATTGATCTCATTTTAGACCTAGAGGTATCCTTTTCTTCCTTACACTTCCCTCTCTTTTGTGTTTATTTAGTGGTTCTAAAATGCCCCATTTCCCTTATGTTTAAAAATAATAAGCCTAACATTCAAATTATTCATAGATTAATTTAAACTATGTGAAGCATAGACTATTGAACTTTTGGTGGTAATAGTACATCTCTTGGAGACTATTCACATAGACTCCATTTGTGAAGTCTAATACCCACAACATTACCCTGGGCTGATCCTAGAATAGTCCTAAAATGGAGGACAAAATTCCATGGTTTTTTCCACCTTCCCCCTTTCAAGGAATGCCAAATTTCATGAGTATATTGTGGTAAGGAATAGATTGGAGTGAATAACACATTCATCACAAACTAACTTTTTTTCTTGTGTAAGTGACTTGATGGAGAAATAGAAAGGATTTTATCCTATTTTGGTCCTAAAAATGCTTGATAAGTATGATTTGAACTTGAAAAGTCTAAAAAGTGTTATTGTATTCTTTCATTTACCCTATATTAATGTAATCTTCTCCCCAAAAAGTCATTATTCTACCTTGATAATTATGTAATATTATTGTAACTACCACCTCCATGTTAAGACTAAACTATCATAACATTTTGACCAAGTGTATGACATAAATAAGAATGTCATGACCTTCATGAAGTGACAAATGGATTAAAATCACTTTCTTGGCCTCTAGACTAACTTGGGACATGTTGGATCTTGAGATAGAATGACCTAGACAAGTTTTAGACAAAAAGAACCACTAATTTAATTTCTCCAAAATTACCATAAACTTTGTTAAATGATTCAATAAGGTCAAGACTATGGAGACTAGCTATCAATATGATGTGACATGATTATCATTTTGACTATGCCTTGCAAAGAGCTCTAAAACAACCTAGGACAACTTGATAGAATACCACCAAGACAAATAATGACATCAAGACCATGAACATTAAGGCTATCCACAAAGTTAAATAATATTAGCTAATAAGTTTTGAAAAGTAATAGCCTATGGTAGCCATTTTGGCTAATATCTCCCCTATTAATCAAAGAAATTAAATGAAAGGTTGTTGCATAAGTAACAATGATGGCACTCAAAGAGATGAATTGTATTTTTTCTTGAAAATATTGTGGGAAATTTTGTGATTCCTTTGTTCATTTCCTAAATTCTAAAGGTCAATTATTTGTAACTGAACTTGTGAATTTATAAAATTTATCTTGTTCAAAACCATCTAATACACTTAATCAAATAATTAAATAAAAATGTAGTAGTAATTTATTTCAAATTTATTTTATTTTTTATTAAATCTCTAATTTCCTTAAACTCATGGCTTGGTCCACCAACACTCTATGGATGAAAATGCAAAATATCCTTTAAAAAAAGTTTTACTCTATTTTAAAGTCTAGAAAAAAATTATTTGAAAGGGTGATATTAGCATCCTCCACCATAGGCTTTCTAACCTGGTTGGCAGTGGATCAAGGCCTTCAGAAGGGACCATAGGTATCTTTATCAAAGTTATAAATTCATGGATGATAGCAAATAAATACCCACACCACTTCCCCCCAAGATAAAATATAAAATATTTTTTCCTTCAGTAGTTATGGCCTTATGCAAATCTAAATTATTTCATGTGAATGTAAATAAAATAAATTAATCACTTGATTAGATACTTGGATGGTCTTTAGAAAGACTTAGCTTAGTATGTCACTTCTTGTATCTAATCTAGTACCTTTGATTTTTTGTTTATTTTAGGTGATTAATTGTAGCTAATGCTTTTTATTATTGTGAAATTAGAGATTCTAGATTATTTATATACTCAATAGTATCTACCATTAGGAGTCACAATTTATTTTTGCTTTCATAACATGCCCCATTTTCAAAAATAAAAATGGACACTCTTTTATATATAGAGTCTAGTCTTTTATACTTTAAGATTTTGTTGGTGGTTGATTATTTAAATCAACCCTCTTGGATGTGCATTTTTTTCTAGATGTGAAGATTTAAATATGAATATGCTTCATTTTTTTGTCCAAGCCTAAACAATAGTGAATTTACATATTAAAAACTTGGCATAGAAACCACATATAGGACTTCATTAATTTAAAAATATCAATTTACATGATTTTATTAAGTCTTGGTTTATATTCATACTTATGTTTTGAAACACATTTTACATCTTCCTTTTTAGACTATTTCATCATGGGACTTTTCAGATTTTCTAATTGTTTCATAGTTTTCTACTTCCTCTCCTGAATAATTTAGTCCATCTCTACTTCATTTTGATTTGAATGAATAAATGCTTGTAAAGTTTTACTTTTTAACTTAGTCAATTTCTAAATAATGGACTAAATTTTTCTATCTATATGATAAATTTGGAATTTAATTTCATTTAAAATGGTCTTATTTCACTATTTTTATACTCCTTTATGCATTTGTGTTTGATTAACTTCATCATTTTATTTTTAGAAGATTTAGTTAATAGCTTTAAAATTTAAAGTTGTTGATTAGCCCTTAGGTGCCTAAATTAATCATAGTTCCAAATGGTGATCTCCTATGGCTCCTGATAGCTTGGTCCCATTAAAAAGAGCCTAAATTACTTAGCTAATTCTACTAAGTTATCTGGAGCTACATGCCAAAAATTTTCTCTATGGGACTTAGTCAATTTCTTATAAAGTTTTTGTATATCCATGTGGAATCTTTTTGCAACTTCATGAACTTGAACGATTGAAAACTATTTTATTGGAAGCCTCCAACTCATCAATATTTTATTGGGTGATTGAAAAAGTGGTATTTTTCCAAGTGGCATAATCACAATGACCCACTACTTTGACCAAATTCTTACCAATCAAAGTTCTCTAAGTAAGCATGTTAGCGAGATATTGTCATGTGACACCATCCTAGAAACATGTTATCTTGGGAATGTCCATTCAAAATCATAATCCTCTGGGAAAGTGAGGTATTAGGATGATACCTTGTGTAAATATCCTACTTCTCTATATCCATGGGGTGGTCTGTGTAGTCCAACAAATCCATTAGAGCTCTAGGTGAGTGATATTGCACCATATGGCATTATCTCATTACATTGTCACCAAAAGAATAGTTAACTAATATCAAACCTCAAATGAATATCAAAAGAATGAATATAATAATCTTGGAAAAACCCTAATAATTAAGGACATGTTATAAATTATGACATTAGCAAGACATTAGTTTAAATTTGATGGCTCACTTGGCCATCAAAATTGTCAAAACCTAAGAAGGGATTATGCATTCAAATTGATTTATATAATCAAGTTACAGTTTGGTTTTCCACCAAAATATTATCATAAATAATAAAATTCAATTTAATAATAGGTAAAAAAATTAATAAAGGTATTTCATGCTCATTGGGATTGAGTTTCGAGCATAAAAGACAAAACTAAACCTTAAAGAGGCATGGCAACTAGTTCCATAGAAACATGGATTATGGAAATCCAATTGCAATCCCAATTTATTTTAGCTACCAATATTAAATTATGGCATGATGTTAACTATTCATATCCTACACACACCACTAATATTTTATATCCCCACTACCACCTCAACTACATCTCCTAATCGCATATATGATTTTTTTAATCATCCCATTACTAGGTGAAATTGAATTTGAACTCCATGGACTTAATTTTATATATAAGATAAACTCATTTATTATAATAAGGGTTGGTAATTTTTAGGATTAGAGAGATTATGCCTATTTTTTCTAGCATTTTCTTTCTTTCTAGATTAGTTCTTTGAGTTGAGGTTGTTTGGAAGCCATATCTATAATCCAAATGAGGACTGGATGAATCCCAATGATCATTGAATGAAACATATTTATACAAAAGCATTTTTAATTTATATGTAAATGAAATGTGGAGCTTCATTTCCCCCTTTTTCATTGCTTCTATATCCCTCAGACCCTTACACCATCCTTTTGCTAGAGTTGTGCTAGGTCTAGCTTAGCTAAGGAATGGTGTCTTTAAGGATTTGTCTACTTAAGAGGAATTCATAAAATCCATTAGAAATCAAACTCTTTTTATCTTTATCCCTCCCATTCCCTCTTTTTCTCCTTTTTATCAATTTAGTATATTATATTAGTTTATAATATATGCAAATTTATCTAAGTGTTATATCTTTATTGCTTGAATCTTTATTTTTAGTTGTTATTGTGATGTTGTATCTAAGTGTGCTACATATGTGTTTGAATAAGTTTCATTTCCATGATATATATATATATATAGGCCTTTGTTGGTCATTGGATTATTTCATAAAACTTAATATGGATTTAAATTAGGATCTAATTACTAAGGGAATATATATATATATATATATATATATATATATATATATATAATATATATATATAATATATATATATTCCCTTAGTAATTAGATCCTAATTTAAATCCATATTAAGTTTTATGAAATAATCCAATGACCAACAAAGGCCCCTTGAATTGAAATGGTCACAATGAGCCACTGAGTGAAGATAAGTGCACCTAGACTAGGTAGAAGAGACCTTGGGGAGTGAAGATCTCAGGATTCCCCTCCTTTTATGAGGGAAAAGTGCATCAAAAACACTTTCCCAACAGTTGGTTTTCCATTTGTGTCAAATGAATATCCAATATGTACATTATCTCTTACCATTATTGAAAACTATTTGAGATTACTCTCAAAATATTTTTTATCAGTCACAAATACATCATTTATTCAATAATACAAATTCATACATATAGATAAACATCTCCTACAAATTAAGAAACATGTAAATACCTATGACTAATCCATTAAACTTATATATCCATATTATCTCTCTCTAGGACCTATCTACAAGGTTTTAATTACAACTCACACAAAATATTACAAATGTGTTAAAAACAATAAATAATAATTGACATATAACTCACACATGTGAGAAATGATAAGAATTTTCCCAATAAATTAGTAATAAAATTAATTTATGATGAAATTAATAACTAAAATTACCATAATCATACCTTAAATTACCTTTATTATTGAATGGCTACAAGAAAAAATCACTGTCTTGATTGTGGAGGATGCAATAATCGCATTGGCTAAACCCTATGGATACAAGGCTAGAAAGCAAAGTAAGAAAATGAAAGAAGGCCAAAGTAAATGGAAAAATCCTAAATATTAATAAATAACTTGGAAAATTATTATTCTAAGATGAAAATGGTTAGGTTAGAACCAAAATACAAAGAAAAATGAATATTGACTAAGGGAAAATTGGTAAGCTAAAAAAGCCATGGTTATTGATGAACAAAAAATCCAAAAATACATCCAACATAATATAATTAAAAATTTATATCAAACAATGGAAACTTTAAACTGAATAATAATATCAACATTAATTTAATATAAGTAATAATCTATACTCAAACAAATATGGAAAAAAATATGATGTGGAATAACATGAAAATTGAAATAAAGGATTGGATGACCTGTAATAAATGAATAAAATACTCAACATCCCACAACATAATGATTAAAAATATGATAAATATAATATAAAAACCAAAAGAACATCTCAAAATAACTCAAAGAAACATATTTTTTTCCAAAAATGGATAAACTAAAACTACCTTTTTATTACCATGTCTAAGAGAGATAGAGAATAAGAACTACAAAAAGTGGGGAAAAGATTTAGAGACACCTATTTTTTAAGGGGGGAAATAAAATTGGTGTGGGGGGGAAAGGGGTTGGAAACAAATGCAAAAATATTATCTTTACTAAATACTAGACACTTGAGTCAATTTAGCAAAGCTAGGAGTTTTCAACATTAATGGTGTTAAATAACCCTACCTAGTGACATAAGCTTGGGCTAACTAGTGAAGTATAAATATCATCCCATGAATGTTGGTATCCATGAGAAATTAAAGGATCCTAAATTTCCAAAATATGCTCCTAACTCCTCATAACCCCTTATAGTTCTATGGGTCTACTATTAATATTGTGTTCTTATGTGAGAAGATAGGTGACACTAAAATGTATAAGGATATAGTGCTATTATGAGACCTATCTTAGCATACTAACCTACTACACCCCAATGTACATTGGATATATCATGAGGATAACTATAAAGTTTTAGTTTCATGTAAGATAGGATATGTTCGTATATGAACCTAAAAATTACATAGTGTGATATGTCTAGTATGATGTCTGATGATGGTGTAGTGATTTAATAGATGCTTAGAGTAGGGTTATCTCTAACCACATAGTCCTATTTCCCTCCTATAATTCGCTTGAGCATCCATATAAACTTTTTGTTTTCCAATTACATCCTTTAAAAAATCAATTTTAAATTTTTTATGCATGAGAGAACCACCACTTAAAATGATGAGACCATTGCCTTTAGTTATAAAATTTCTACCTATAATTTAGAACTATCATAGTAGTTACATAAATTGTCATGGTAGTTTCATCCTAATAAGGGGGTCCCATTTTAAATATGAGGTGGTATTATAACTAGGTGTGGTAGTTTCATCATGCAATGTGGTGGCTATGTATCCACCCCCTACAAAATGGGTAGTTATGTTACCTCCTCCCCATCTTCCAAATTTAGCTCCTGAAATTCATTCTTTCATGCACCTTTGCATGTTAATTTTGAGTTTATTTACTTTTATACCTTAATTTCACCTCTAATTAGGCCCAACTCACTCCCTCTTCTATTTCTAATCATTTTTATTCCCTCCTAACTTCTACTCCCAATTCAACTCAGTTAAATTTCTTCATGTAACCTCTATGGTTATTTTAAATTAAGTCAATTTTGACTTAATTTTGGATTCAAAAATTTGCATTGGAGCTTATATTTTTTGAATATTTTCATAGTCACATACTAATATCATTGTTCATAATCTCTATGTTTATTATTTTTATGATTTACTGCACCATTACAGGTAAGTAAGTGATATTGATTATGTAACCCATTCTTTGAAAATAGTCCATCATTGACTATAACATTTTCAATCTCATTCCACCCAAAAACAAACCCAACCCTTATTACTATCCATATCCCAAACATTATGTTGACTACCTCATCCTAACCTTGGGGAGTTAAGTACATATTATAGCATGTGTTATTCATGTGTATACAAATTATTTAACTTGATGTGAAGGAATTCCTTCCTTTTTATTATCCCTTTCATCCTCTTTTTTTAATTCCTTCTCCACTTTCCCTCCTTCCATTTATTATGTGGGTATTCATATAACTCCATAATATGTTTGGATATAACACATGTGGATATATTATCGTGTAGAGCTATATAAGAATGCAACTCATATCTAATGAGCCTTCATTGGTAAGTTGGAATAACCCTACCTTAGACACTAGTGTATATTACCAATTATATGATTATTCTCATCATAATACCTAAACTAGGAGTTGGGTCTCCATTCATGAGATACAATTTTTTTTCAAAACTAATATAAATTATCCCAATTTTGACATTATGACCCTCATTGGGAGAGGCATGATCATTCCTCACATGGACACTAGGCCATTTATTAGCCTAAAAGCATAGATGTGGAAAGTATTTTTAAATATGATCATTAACTTAGAAGGATCTGCCACTTAGAGGATTAGGTTAATCACATGTAAGTGGCCATGTATTCCCATAATAAAAGCCAAGATACCTCCAACCCATTGGTGAAAACTATCACCATTACCCTTGATGCCCCTACTCCATACCAACTTATTCAGACTAATAAATTAATGCCTCTAATATTTTATATAATATATTCCCAAGCCTAACACCACCACTAGACCAAATGAGCTCATCAACACCCTAATGGGTTACATTCATGACCTAGAAAACAACCAATGATTTCTAAGTCAAGGGATGGGCCCAATTTTTATCATACAATCTCATCCTTCTCCTTCTCCCATCCAAATTATGACTTGTCCACCAACACAACAACAAACTTACATGCTTCCACCACAACCAGAGCATATTCCCCCACCAAGTTATGCCTCTAACCAACCCCTATGGGACATATTTACTCATGGGTTCCCCAACCTAGACACTTCTAAAGTCCCTCCATCTTATCAATCTCCTAACCAAACCCTAATGGGAATGTATACACTTACACTTCACCTTTGAAAAATAATGGGGTGACCATTAATCCACCAATCTCCACCCCTCTAGTCTATGTTCATCCCATGTATAACCCCCACCATATACATGATATAACCCACATTATGTATCCTCTATCCATGTGAAAACCAATCATACCTTCAAAAATAGGCCATCAATATTCATATGCTTAATAATCTCCCTTTATAATTCCATATTTATTTTGAATCTACTCAATCAGATAACTATTTCTTGGCTTATTCTATTTCACCCTATCAACTTCCTCTATCCCTTATAGTGGTTATCCAACTAACCCCTATGCAATACCATATTTTTTATCCCACCCCATTGTATCAACAACTTACTTTAGTAACATGGGAACCTATGTTCAGTACTTTAAGGATCCCCTCAACCTCAACATATGAGGAGTTATTCTTCTACATCCCCTATCAGACCTTCCCAAGTTCAAAGGGGAAGGATATCCCAATGCACATGTCAAGGCTTATGATATAATTTTTAGAGAATTCTTACCTTGGGATGGGGTTATTGCCAAAATTTTCCCAAACCCATAAAAGGAATAGATCATGATTTGTATTACCACATCCTCAATGGGTCTATTCACTCCTTTAGATAATTATTATCAAAAAAATTTAATATATTTGACATAAACAAGCTTTTCAAGATTGACATTCGATAATTCCTTCATATCAAATAAGAACATAATAAGTCATCTACCCATTTTATCATGAGATGGTTATAGGTTCTATATCCATCTACTAATGTTCCTCACATAGATCAATGGGAATTATGTGACCTCTTCCTCTATTCTCTTAAAAGATATGAGGATATCCAAAAATTCCCCTATTGGTCATACAAAGAATATCTTGAAAGTGTCTTACAAATTGACTAGGTGACCATTGATTATGGTTAGTGAACTTATGGGACCAATATATGTATTATAGCCCCAAACCAAAATAATAAGGGATATCAAAATTTAATTCCACTAAGTACCAATAACCAAGGTCTTAATATCCTTTACCAAAATAAGAATGCCACCACTGATGATGTCATTAACCAAAGCAAAAAAGTTGAACCCAGTAAATAACAATTAATATCAACCAATGAATAACACCAATTATAATAACAATATAGGCACTAGGACCCAAAATGTTCTACCTACCGTTCATGTGTTTAAATTTAACCAACCAACAAATGCAACATGAAAAACCAAAACCAATATCCACATGTTGAGCAATTCCCCTGATTCTAAAACTAACCCTATTACAAAATAAATAATCAACATATCCTAAGGCATAGGGAATATTAACCCAATGTCTATTACCTATTACACCATGTTATCAATCATGAAACTTGAAAATATAGAGAGTATACTAAATTTATCTAAAGTATCCTATAAGACCAAAGGCAAACATTTGTTGAAATATTCCTAAGTAATATTGATACAATCCCCTAAGCCCTTAAAAATGGCTCAATCACCCCATAAAATCAAAATATCCAAATATAAAAAAAGCCTTTTCCTAACCACCAAGTGTGTGTTACCCAAAATAAGTATCATGATGACCCACATAACCACCTAATTCAACATAATCAACCCATAATGGCATGCACTGATGATGTCAAAGCTTCCACCTCTATAATTGTTAATATTGATGTCACTCCTTAGTTGGGAGAAAAAGACAAAAAAAAATGATAATATTTATAGAGTTATAAGTTAGAAAAGAGGTGAGTAATGTTACTCACACCAAAGAGTATCAACCTATGACCCTTCATCCCTCAAACATTTTAGAAATCAAGTTTATCCTTAAGCTTGCAGGGAACTATGATTTGATCTTCAATCTAACCAAGACATTATCCCACATCTTGTTTCTTGATTTAATCAATAACTCCCCTGATCATCAATCATCCATGTTTTATGCCTTAGGATTGAGTAATTTATCTAGTGTTACTACTCCACCACAAGCTTAGATCAACCATGTTGATCTAGATAGGATTCTACCTAGTCAAGAGTCTCGAGACACTAGTTATTTATTTGATTTGTGTAGTCTTCTTATGGAATTTAAATTATAAAAAGGGGGGATTCAACCTTTTTTCTACATATTTTTATTTACAATAATTATGTGAATAAATCCATGGTTGATGATGGAGCAGTTGTCAATATTGTCCCATTTTATTTCTTGTAAAATATGGATTATATGAAAACTAAATATTCCATGACTCGTAATAACCTAAAAGGATATTATACCCTCAAATCTACTTCCATAGGAACCATTTTACTCTAATTCACCCTAGTTCCTAAGATGTTGATAATAAATTTATATGTTATAGAAAAATATACCAACTATAACATGATTTTTGGAAGAACTTAGATACACATGATGAAGGTTATCCTGTCAACCTTGTTCTAGAAAATATATTTCCTATGGCTAAGGAAGGTTTTCATATCCTAGGGGGATCTTAAATTTTTTGATATACTACAAGAAACCATGCATAAGTAACTATGGATGAACATTGATTACCATCTACCTATCAATGGGGTCATGAATCCCTCATAGTTGGTCAATGTTAATGAACTATGAATATTACAATAGTTATCTCAAAGAAGTGGGATGAAATTATGTAAGATTTCTTAAAAGATAAGTTGGAATAAAATGACATAGTGATAGTTAAAAAGGTCACTAGTTCATATCCAGTCACCAGTCTAGTAGTTTCCACCATGTCTACAGCTAAAAAAATCAATCTCTTGGAAAAGGAAATACCACTCATCCTCATATTTAACCCATGATGGTTAGGAACCTATAACTTCTATGATTCTTAGAACCAGGCCGTTGAAGAAGGGTTAGCTAGTATACTAGATATTTTTAGTATAGAGATGTCATATAATGAATAGGTCCCTCTTAATAATAACCTTTTTATGATATCCATTATAATCTCCCAACACTTGACCATACAAGGGCAAGTTGCACTTCACATACTACAATTGTTAATTTGTAATCTCTGTAGAACATAATCCTAGATCATGTTATGATAGGGCCATATCATTTTTTTAGAGTTCGTAATCCATTGGGTTTGATTCCTCCTAAGATATCAGTCATTCTATTTTATCCTACACTAAGTTATAGGTTGCATCATATCCTAAGTTCCCCAACATAAATTCAACCATTATTTTTCCCATAACCCTTCTATTACTTGAGAAGATTTGTAACTTAACAATATATGCCATTGAGATTAATATTATGTCTCATTCTTATATATGCATTCCTAATGAGAGGCACTCTCTCCCCCTAAAAAATAAGGTGCCCCTTAGGGGCCACTCACTAAGTTATTATGATCCTTCCCACATATAACAATATGAAAAATAAATTTACCCATGTCTTACATATAGAACTATAATCTATACAAATACAATCTTAAAAATTCCACCCCAAAGTAAGATCATAACTATGTTGGCAAAGTTCCTACACTAAAAAGTCATTATAATTATGTTGGCATACTTTCTACATCAAAAAGAAGGCCTAATGGATAGCCTTTTGAGTTCCCAAATGTACTTACCTCAATCTAGATCTTATAAGTAATAATTTTGAATTCTCATAAGTGTTTCCTTTCCTTAAATTAGGTCACAAGAATTATCCTTTTAAATTTTCATAGACTCTTACGTTCACTCCACCACAGGTAAGGACTCATCACTCTTTTGTGTCTCAAGACTAGGAACCACAAATGGAGTTAATATTTATGTTCTATATTCATATGGATGAAATATAAAATTAATAGGAAGCCTTTTTGATTGACACTCCTTACATACATGCTTAGTGGGTCCTTTACTATGATGGGTCCAAGTGTCATCTAGGTGTAGGGGTAGAAGGTTATTCTAATTTCTCATTAAGAATGATTCATGACATTTGGTTTCAAGATAGACTTTGAGTATACAAATAATGGGGTTGAAAATGAAATCCTGTTGCTAGAAATGATCATTTCAAAACTTTTAGATGTTTATAACTTAAGGATCCAAGGTAACTCACATCTAGTTGCCAATTAAGTCTAAAAGGTCTATCAAAATAAATATGAGCATCTTCAATTATATAAAATGGATGTATGTGAAATATAAATACTTTTAAATCATTCCTATATAATTATTTCTTAGGGAAAGCAACTGGCTTGTTGAGTCCATAGCTATTTCATCATTATGCTTTAACCCTCATCCCACTATACTAAAGTCTTATTTCATACTTTTAGTTAGGAAGGAATTTATTAAGTATAAGAATCTTAATGACTAAACCATTGCCCATATTGGAAAATATGATAGTCTATTAATCCTTAACTTTACTAAGAATAATAAGGCTATTCTTGAGTTAATGCAATCTTACAATTATAGCATAAGATTAAGAAAGAGATTGTTAGCTCTATAGACATAAAATTTTTAACTTTTTATCAAATATCGATGCTTTAAATCTTGAAGGAACCCATCAAGACTCAATCTCTCTTAGTGCACACCCTAAGGGGTACACCAAGAAATGGGTGGGTAGACCTTTAGTGATTTATAGGATTGTTGTCCCTTATTTTCACAGTATTACCAATCCAACTAGATCCCAAAACTATTCCCTTAGATATTTATCCTCCCTTGATCATTCATCCAATATTTTCCTCTTTCTATTCTTCCTTTTTTTGCCTTAAACTCCTTATTTATTTTTTATTGTATTGGGTAAATTTGGTCAACCCAATATAGTTTAGGGGTATTCTTTACTTTATTAGTTTGTTAGCCTTTCAGCTGACCTAGCACAAACCTAGTAAATTGGCCCTAAAAACACACTAGGTTGACCCCATACAATTAAAATTCATATAAGGATTTATGGAAAAATCCACCTATATATATAAGATCATTTTAGTCATTATTCATTTGTGTAATCAAGAGTTATTATTCGATCATGCTTCTTCACAATCTACTCTTCCATGATTCTACTTGAGGAGACTTAGATTAGGTTTTTTATATGGAGAATCTAATATTTTGGATAAGTCTTGGATGTTTTGGCCTTTCTTAGTTGTCCTTATAAACCATAATAACCTCTTACAAAGCCCCTTTGGCTAAGAGAGAGATTGAGTCTCAATGGGTTCACATTTAGGTAAGTATATTCTAACTTTGTTATCCTCTCTTTTAGTAGATAGAAGTAGCATATGTGTTGGCTCAAATAATAATATCTTTCATATTCTATGTATTAGGGTGTTACTCATAATCACTTTAATTGAAGTTCCATATACATGTTTGTTTTATAATTTCTAACCCCCACTTTGTGACACAATATTTGGTGTGAACTAAATTAGTTTTTTCTTTATTTTTATTTGAATAGAAATGAACATTTTAAACCTTAGGACTCCATTAAGGTTATTGTGTGATTGTGTTAGACTATAGGATTTGAAACCCTTCATAGCATGATGTGTTGTGACAAGTGATACAACTGATCCCCTAATTAGGTCTAGTAGATCCCCATATTGATCATGCTCCTACTTAATAAGTGTATCCCCAATTACAAGTGTAGGTGTGATCTATTTTATCCGATCTAGGATTAATTCATAGACATGACGCATTTCCAATTACATACATTCTATTGGACCCAATGTGAACTAACCCTAGTAGGATTTGTTTAATTTTACATTCATTTATTTTGTTTATTTTGATCATCATTTTTATCATATATTTTGACATTTTAGACTGATTCCATTGACCTAGCTTTCTATCTCTAAATAGATGATAGACAATTGGATTGACCTCATTGACCCAGTATAGGTTTCTAGCTTTTTAGACACCTAGTTTAGCCTACTAGGTCAACCTAGTTAACCCCTTATAGGTTTAGCACTTTTTATTGGGTTCTTATACAGCTTAATCAATACTATTGACCTAGTTTTTATGTTTCTTAAGTATACTTCCAAGTTTTAGACTAGTAATCTTCTTCATTACATCTTTGATCCACCAAGGTTCCTTTCTATGTATTTATCTCTCTTTTGTCTTTCATTTAATAGTTTACAGTCTTCAAAAATATCCTTGCATAGTCAACTAGATTGAAATTACCGACCTGGTTCTATTTTTTATGTGCTACCTAAAATAACTAGATTAACACTACTGACCCAGTTCATTTTCAAACCTTGCTTCCATGTTATAGTTTTAACCCTATCAAACATATTATGTATTTTGTGAATATAGTTTCAACACTATGCCCTATTTCAAATTTGGAATTAACCTCATATCTATTAGTAATTAGCTCACACATTTATTTTGTTATTTTTTGCATGCTTAGAATAATTCACATAATTTAATTAGGATATTTTTAAATAATCACTTAGTTTCACTATTTATATTTTATGCACACATATCCAAATCACATAACATAAACAAGTACTTTAACATTTGTCTACCCTAAGCCAACCTACTTGGATTTAATCACTAAGGGGGAAGCTAAATTGATTCTCTTGTCAAGTATAAAGCATTGTTAATGGTATATTTTGGCTAAGCAACCAATACCCTTATTTTTTCAGTATGTGAAGTGAGAGGGTAGGCCCCAATACTAAGCCTGTATCATTTCCACTACAGTTACTTTCATCCCAAACTACCTAAAACCACCTTTAGATTTCTATTTAGTATCTTGCTTATATCCAACTTGCAATCACACTTAAAATCATTATTAATAATCTAATTAATAATTAGGTTGATGAATTAGTTATCTCTTCTTTTTAAGTTTATTTATTGCTCTAAATTCAATTGTTTGTGAAAAAACTTACATTAGCCAGCGTTAGTGCAAGATTTAATTTTGTATACCTTAATTGGATTGGAAAACATTGATCTAATTGATTGTTTGTTTCCTTTTAGCTCTTACTTTCCTAGATTAGCTAAAAAATTTATCTTGTTTCAATACATAACTTGTTATCACCTTGCTCTTTCTCCCTATCTATTGTAATGGATTGACCCAGTCAACCCTGTATCTTTTTTAGTCACTGTTCACAATACTAAATTGACCCAGTTAACCTTGTATAGCCTGTAGTTCCTTTTCCATCTCTTTCTTGCCTCTATTCACTATACTGGATTGACCCAATTGACCTTATATAGTTTATAGGCCTTATTTCTTGTACTAGATCGATCAAGTTGACCCTGTAATATCTTCTACTTCCATATTTGTCAATCTAACTCATTATCCTAATAGTTTTTCATTATGTTCATCTCTCTTCAGTTAGAGTGAAATATCCTATTAGAATCTTCTTGGATAGCTTGAATCCATTTAAGTACTATATGTTATGTTTATTTATTCCTCTCCTTTCCTCCCAAGATCACCATCACTCTTGGTGCACCTCTTCTCTTCCTTCATCTATGAACTAAAATATGGTGAAAATAACACCTCAAGATGAATTTGATGGATTTGATCCTTTCTATACTTACCAAGAAATGTCTCAAAATATTCAAACTAATGTGGGAGTGATTGATACAAGTTTACTTAACAATCCCACTAATCCTTCTTCTAGTAATCCTCTCTCTAATACCAATATGGGGAGTGATCCTACAAACACCAACCCACCACCTCATAAAACCCAAATTTTATCCCAAGTTATTCAAAAAATGAACATTATGCAAAATTATAATACTAACCAAATGATGCAACTTTAATGATACTTAATCAACATGGCTAATCAAGCTCCAACTATTCATCCTCAAGCTAATCCTAATTATATTCTTCCACCTCTTATGGATGCCTCAAGTAATGTTATTCCTCAACCCAAATAAATAACAAGATGCTTCAAACCATTCAAAATAATCCTTTATCTCCCTTCATTGTTTCCATTGATATTGGTAACATATCTCCAACTATCAAATATGATGATACTAAGGACCCTACATCATTGCTTAAAGCCTTTGGCAACCTTTACAAAGAGTGGATCCAAAGTAATACTCTCACCAATAATAAACTCCTATTCAAAACTTTTATCGATGATGTATTATAATGGTATAATCAACTTCCCAAAAATTTTGTTTGGAAAATTTAATATTTGGTCAATCCTTTGGTTAAAGAGTTTCAACACAATGATCTTCCAAAAAATTGTCTTAGTTACTTTATCAATGACAAGAAATTTATAACTAAATCAGTTCATGACATTATCAAAAGATGGAAATATTTAGCTCATAAATTTGATCATAACATGAATGATGATAAATTATTCAAATTCATTATCATGAATTTAACACCCACTCTTTAATATAAGGTCCGAACCTTTGCTCCTCACACACTTAGTGAATTTCTTGATTAAGCTAAGCATCAAGACTTTCTCATAAAGCAATTTAAACCTAATCCTAAACTTCTTAAAGGACCTTTCCAAACATCTAATGCTATCACTAGTAATGCTCCACAAACCAAATAAGGGGTTACCAAAATTGATATTCCTTCACCTTCTCATACACCTCTTTAGTTTAGTAAATAAAATGATTTCTATCTCCCTCAAAACCTTTCATCCATACCAATGCTCCTCCTAAGTGGTATGACCCTAATCTATTTTGTTGGTTCCATGCTGGCATTGAGCATTCTCATGAATATTTTAGAGGAATTATAAATTTTCTATCTCCTATATGCTTGGTGATTTATTTAATCATGAAGCTATGATCAAACTTCATCATCAAGAATACATTGTTGCTTCCCAAAGGTGACAAAATTTCAAAACTTCTACCTCTAATAACCAAAAATATTCTTTTGATAATCAAGAAAATCTCAAAGATGTTTGTGTCATCGATGTTGATTATGATCAATATTATAAAAAATATCAATATGTCAACACTACCAAGGTTAATTCTCATCATAAACCAGCTCACAAAGATCTTATTATCAAACCTAAAAAAACATCTTTATAAGAACAACTTCTTAAAGATACTACCACCACCAATATTAATTTGAAATCACCTAAGGAACAACTTCCTCCTTTAGACCCTGCAAACACATCTATACCTTCCAAAACTAATTTACCTTTTAATACTCATGTTCATTCTACTAAATCTCATTAGAATTTTCTTGAATAACTCAATTTTATGCCTAGAAAGAGTCTTCTCATGGATTTGGTTCACACTTCATCTTATCATCATAAATTTCTTATGTAACAGCCTCAAGAAATTAAAGATCCACCCTCCATAGATGAAGAACGACCTTCTATTAATTATCAACCTACTAATGTCAACACCATTAAAACCTCATGTCCTTTTAAGCTCTGTTAAGTTTCTTAAGGAGGACATGATCAATGATTGAATTCTTTTTTGAGTCAATGATCTACCACTCTTTATTAAAATAGCCATTAATACCACTCTTATCTAAAAATTATTAGTTGATGAAGGCTCTAGTATTAATGTGACATCCTTATGGCCTATATAACAATTTAGTTATGACAAAGATCATCTCAAATAAACTCATCTTACTTGTCATATTTTTGATAAGACCAATAAAAAACCACTTGGTTGTATTTGGATTTCATTAACCATAGGACCTAAGACCATTAAAATAAAACTTATGGTCCTTTATCTCCCTTTATCTTACAACATCCTTTTTGGTCATCTATGGACCCATAAAATGTGAGATATTGCTTCTTATGGTAGTCAATATATTAGATTATTGCATAATAGAAAATGGTACAATCATGAAGTTGATCCCAATCCATGGAGTACTTAGCTTCTTAATCCTAAACTTCAATATAATATTCTTACAATTCCTAAGATTAACAATGCTCTTTTACTTGAGTTCATCAACATGAGTCCTAATTTACATGTTACTCTTATGGATTCCAATGATGATGAGCCTAATGAATTTTAACATACTTGTAATGCTACCAAGTTACCTCCATATATTTCATAATGGATTCCTCCCTATTTATTTCTAAGAGACCATATTGTTCCTCTTATTAATGATATTAACAACTTTCCCCCTCCATGAAATGCTCAAGATCCTTATTTAATATAAGATGCCTTAACTTGAAATGATTTTGGAGTGGATAAATTATTTCAAGATCCACTCATCATGTCTTCATCTATATTCAACAATATTAGGATTTCACCTTTTAAAATTGCCCTTGATTCTAAAGCTTGTATGATTTCTCCAACATACAATGATAAATATATCATGACCCAATCTGAATCTAGAGATTTGGATGTCCATCACTACTAGAAAACTTTATCCAAATTCATGATTTTAATTAGGATGTATATACCTTTTTTGTGGATTTTACCTTAGATCTTAAGGGTCATGTATATCCAATTAGTCCTCTTATTATATTCCTTGGGTGGTATAACAAATTATACCTTTCAAACCTCTAAAATTTCCTACACCTTTGGATCCAATACTTCTCCCATCATTGAATCCATTAATACTCCAATCTCTTCTATTCCATCTACTTCTTTTTCTCCTAAAATTACGCTTGATGCTAAGGCAAATAATGTCCATTAGATTCATTCTGAATATGATAACCATGGTAATAAAATTTTATATCTTTAAGTAGATGTCAAATATGATGTTTCTCTTCTTACCCTTCCTAGTTACAAAGATATTCTTGAGTTATTCCATGTCGAGGAACCTCAACTTCCTCGGTAGGATCATAAGCTTGGAAATTTCAAGACTAAAACTCCTTACTTCAACAACTTCATTGCTATTAGTAATCCTAAAACAAATCCAATTTTACCCTTTTCTAATTCACCATATCACTTTTAATATGATAATTCTATGCTTATTAAAGAAACCACTTGCATCGAATATGGTACCCCATCTTGTCCTCAATCAATTATAGTTTCTTGAGGGATTTCACCTATAGAATATGATAACTTTAGCTTATTATTTGAAAAATATTATGAAGCTTTCACTTGGTCCTATAACGACATGCCTGACATTGACCCTAGAATTTTGGTGCATAATATCATTACTTACCCTAATTCCAAGCTTGTATGTTAAAATCAAAGAAAATTTTTGCCTAAAGGTTCAACCTTATGTCATAAATAAATCATCAAATTACTTGATGCTAAATTTATCAAACCAATGGATTATTTTTAATGGGTATCTAATATTTTTCCCATTTGTAAAAAAGTTACTAGGGTTATTTTCATTTTTATTGATTTCTATAATCTTAATGTTTCTTGTCCCAAGGACAACTTCCCCTTACCTTCAATAAATGCCATCATTGATTCCACAACTGGTTACAAAATGTTATCTCTTATAGATGGCTTCTTGAGATACAATCAAATTCATATCATTCTTGAGGACCAATATAAGACTACTTTCATCATGGAATGGGACACCTATTTCTATGTTAAAATTACCTTCAGTCTCAAGAATGCCAAACCCATTTACCAATGTGCAATGACTCACATCTTTCATGATCTCAATCATAAAATTGTTGAAACCTATGTGGATGATCTTATTTCTAAATCCAAGCATTATAATAATCATATTTTTTATCCCACTATCATCTTTGACCATATTATAAAATATTAGGATTCTTTGTCTCTCTTCATGGCATTGATGTTGATCTTAGTAAAATTAGTGTTATCCTTAACATGCCTAATCCTCATTATATTCCTAATGATCATACTTATTTAGGAAAACCTGTAGCAATTAGATGATTCATCTTTGAAATGGCATATCGAACTCACTCCATCGATTCCCTTCTCAAGAAAGGTACTACTTTAGAATGGATGGATCCATGTCAAAAATATTTTGATAACATGAAAGAGTCTTTACTTATTCCACCTACACTTTGTCCTCCTTCTAATGATAAACCTTTAATTCTATATACTTCTTCCACACCTATTTTATTTGGGGAAATTCTAGCTCAACAAGATGATATAGGAAGAGAGTATTCTATCTACTACAGTAGTCAAGGCCTCATCAATTATGAAACATGATATACCAAAATTGAACATGATTACCTCAACATCTATTTTATGGTTTAAAAGCTTCATCACTACATGAATTACCAAACTACTTATGTCATTATCCATTTTGACACCCTTCATCATTTATTCTCTAAATCCTTTCTTCTTGGAGATATAATTGGAAAATGGATAGTCCTTCTTATGGAATTTGATCTTTACATCATCACTCAAAATGATATTAAAGGGAAAGTCATAGCTAACCAACAAGTTGTAGATCCCATTCTAGACACTTCTTCTATTCAATATGACCTTCGAGATGATAATATCCTTTACATTGAAGGTCTTAATCAAGTTATTTAACTTAAATATTACTTTCATATCTTTACCATTGATCTTGAAGCCAATGATCTTGATGAGTCTTCTTCTCCCTCTGATACTACTAAACCAAATTAAGTTATCAAGGAGTTCCCTAAGATTAATGTTGAATTTAATGAGGATACTTGGACCCTCCACTTTTATGGTGTTAAATTCCTTTAAGGAGATGGGGTAGGTTGTAATCTCACTAGTCCTCTTAATAAGATCATTCCTTTATATTTTCACTTCACTTTTTATGTCACCAAAAATATGATCAAGTATGAAGCTCTAATCTTAGGCATGAGAGATACTATTGATTTATATATTAAATACCTTCATGATTTAGGTGATTCTCAACTTATTTTCCATCAATTTAATGGTGACTATTAATATAAAAGTGAGAACCTTATTACCTATCATCAAATTTCAACCACTCTCGCTAAGGATTTTATCTCTTTCAGTATTGAGCCTATTCTTAGAGATCAAAATTACATTATTGATTATCTTTCCTCTTCAACTTCTCTATTTCATCCACATAAACTTATTTTTTATCCTTCTTTTCTTATACAAATAAGAAAATATACAAATTCAATTCAACCATTAGATTGACTTATTCATCATATCGAGGTTGCTACCATTAGATAAAGCCCGTGGTACCAAGACATCATTCAATTATTAGAACACTAAACTTATCCTCCTAATTTAGACTCTCATGAAAAAACACACATTAATAAATAAGCTTTCAACTATGTATTTCAACACAACATCCTTTATTATCACAATGTTAAAGGTACCTTAGTCTATTATGTTATGCAAGATGAGGTTCCTCCTCTTCTTAAACAAAAAAATGGGGAATTTATGGTGGTCACTATAGTGGACATGATATAACATGTAAATGCCTATGTATGGGTTAATTTTAGCCTACTCTCAAAAAGGATACAATTGAATATGCTAAAAAGTGCACTCCTTATCAGCTTTACAATGATCTTATCCATTTTCCTCCTTTCAATATTCAAAATATCAAATCTCTTTGCTTATTTTCCACATGGGGATTTGATATCATTGGTAAACTTCCTCACTTCCAAGATGGGCATGTTTTTGCCTTGTAACATAACTACCAATACAAGGCTCATATTGCCTAATAACATAATAAATGTGTTAAAATCTGCACTTTTAATGTCAGTGATCTTGTCCTTAAATTAGATTACACCCATGATTAAGAAGTTAAATATGCCCAAAAATGATGGGGCCCATATTTAGTTAAATAAATTATTGTTCCAATCACCTACCACCTTCAAACCAATGAAGGCCATGTTTTCAAAGAGCCCACCAATGCTCAATTTCTTAAAAATTACTTTGCCTAAACATTTCCCTCTATCATGTTTTATATCTATATATATCTAACAATTTTTATAAGTTACTTAATCATGGGTCTCTCCCTCTATAACAGTTTCCTTCTTTTCACAAACCTTTAGTCTCCCTTTTGGGCTTTTGGTTTCTTGATGTACCATAGTCTTCCTTATCTTCTTGCATTTTCTCTTATTTTTGGCACCTCTTAGGTTTTTCTTTTGTGATTTGATTTGTAAGACCACAAATAGGACCCATAATTCCTCACAAAACCACCATCTTTTACCTATTTTTATTTCTCTTATTTCTACTTTACAATGTTATTTTGGCATCATTTGAGTTTTTCTTTTAGTGAGTGGCTTTATAAGAAGGCTCCTTCACTTTGATTCTATCTTGCTTATCATTACCATCATGGGTTGCTCTTTTATGAGTTGATTTTTAAGACCATGGATAGGACTTGGTCCTTCTCATAAAATTACTACCTTTTTATGTTCTTTATATTTATTCTCAACTTTAGCTTTTGTTTCTTTTGCTAGATAAAATCTACACAATAATCTATGTTATCATGTTTTCCTCAATTTGCCTCATTCTTATGATAAGGAATCATACTTTACTATCAATGTATCCCTCTTTGCCCTTTGTCACATTTTTTTTCTAATATAAAGTAATTTAAATTGTTCCATGTGCCATTCCTTTTGATTTCCCCTTCCTTTCATCTCCTCATTGAATAAAACAAGGTCAAAGTCAAGATAGCAATTTTATTTCACCTAGATTTATGAGACTCTTAGACCCCATGGTCTTTGAAATTTATCTCTCTTAACAACCTAGTCCCAGGTATTCAAATTAAAGTAATATTTATCACCCATGTTTAGTTTTCCAAATCTATATGGAGGAGGAATAAAAAATCCATCAAGAAATTTAAAATCCAAATCATTTAAACAAAAGGCAATGATATTTAAAAGGAAACATAAAAATATCAAAAATTAAATTCACACCAAAATATATGATTACAAGCACATCTCCTATCTACAATCAAATATCAAACTCTGCAGTCAGCTTCACATAGAGTAAAAGTCCTTTAGGGTGTGGTAGGATGGTAGATTGGAATAGGGAATTTCAAAAAACTCTATGATGCTACCTACTTTCTCACACAAGTACCCAATCTTTGTAGTAGATCGACAATTCTGTAAGGGGTCCTAGATATGGGGAACACATCGTGGGGAGGTAGGTCCATTTTAATTTTCATGTATTTATCCTTCATGGGATGATCTATATACTCCATTTTTTGACCTAAGACTTGTGTCTCTAAGAGAAGTTCTTCAGATTCCTTAAGGTTGAAAGTCCTCTTGTTTTGAAAAACCTAATTTGAGTGTCTTGACTTTGATAAAGAGTTCCTCTACCTTGATTTTTACTTCATTATCACCTCCACCCATTTCATTTTCCCCCTTTGATAGATAAATTATGATTCCAAATCTATTTTCCTTTCTTCAAATTCCTTTTTTCTTCACCTCTTAAAAACATGTTATAACTACTTTGTTCCAATTTTATCTATCCTTAGAGCAAAACATGTTTGATAAACTTTAGATTCTCTTTTCTTTACACCATCACTTTACAATTACTAAACTTACTTTACTTTATTTTTACCATTTATCATTATTTTGTTGTGTTTATAATACAAACACTTGAGTTTATACCCTTTTTTCCATTATTGAGTATGGTTGGCTTATTAATTCTCACTCGACAATATTGTTTTCCTTTTTATGCATCCTTTTTCCATTAATGATTGAGATGTGGATTGTTACTGATCACTCATCAATGTTATTTTACCATTGTATTTTTGTCTTTTTACCATTACTTTAATTATTTTACCATCCTATTTGACATGTATCCTTAGTTTGACTTGGTGATTTTTCTATTCTTACTTAAGGATAACTTGTTTGAGTTTTTCAATCTTTAGTAGCCTTGGATTTTTAGTTACCTGATTTACTCTTTTTTTTACTTGGTCATTTGGTCTAACATAACACCTATCACCCCAACTTTCCAAATTTACCAAGTATGTCCCATCCTCATAGTACCAACTATCTAGGCTTTTCTTGCATTTTTTTAATCCTTAGTTTTGTATTCTTAGGTTTATCAAAAGTACTCTTTGTGCCCTACATAATCAAAACTAAAAACCAAATAGACAACCATCCCATAATAAAGGTAATTCAAGGTACATATTGCATTTCATTTTTAGTTATTTATTTATTATATTATTTTAGATTTCAATCATTTACTTTTACTTATTTTATGTTTATAAAATACTACAATTTTTTTAGCATCAGCATTGTGTATTACTATGTTCTTTCTCGAAGCACCATCCCCTCTTATGCCTTAGTGACACATGATGAGCTTTGAGTGGGGCATATGTATACACATAATATTTTTAACATTTTATCAAATACTAATGCTTTACATATTGCAATAACCTATCAAGACTCAATCTCTCTTAGTGCACACCCTAAGCGGTGCATCAGGAAAGGGGTGGATAGATATTTTGTGCTTCATAAGATTGTTAACCCTTATTTACATACTATTACCAATCCAACTAGATCCAAAAACAATTCCCTAAGCTATTTCTCCTTCCTTGAGCATTTCTCTAGTCTTTTCCTCTTTTTATTCCTCATTTTCTTACCTTAAACTCCTTTTTGATTGTTGATTGTAATGGGTCGACTGGTTTGAGATAGTACAATTTAGGGGTATTCTTTACTTTCTTGGTTTGTTATCCTTTCAGTTGACCTAACATAGATCTAGTAAATTGGCCTCAAAAATACATTGAGTCAATTGGGTCTACCCTGTACAATTGACATTCCCAAAAGGATTTAGGGAAAGATCCACCTATATATACAAGATCATTTTAGTCATTATTCATATGTTCAATCAAGAGTTATTATTTCCTCATACTTCTTCACAATCTGCCCTTCCACCCTTATACTTGAGGAAACTTAGCTTAGGTTTCTTATTTGGAGAATCTAGTCTTTTAGATAAGTCTTAGATGCTTTGGCCTTTCTTAGTGATCCTTAAAAACCACAAAAACTTCTTACAAATACCCTTTGGCCAAGGGAGAAATTAATTCTTTATGGGTTCACATTTGGGTAAGTATATTATAACTTTTTTCTCCTCTTCTTTATTAGATAGAAGTAACATAAGTGTATTAGGGTGTTCTCTTCGAATAATAATATCCTTCATATTTTATGTATTAGGGTGTTACTTGTACTTACTTTAGTTGAATTTCCCTATACATGTTTGTTTTATTGTTTATAAATCCCACTTTTTGCCACAAGATTTGGTATACACTAGATTAGATTTTACTTTCTTTTTATTAGAATATAAGTGCATTTTTTAAACCTTAAGACTCCATTAGACTTATTGTGTAATTTTGTTAGACTGTAGGCTTTGTAACCCTTCCTAGTATGATGTAATGTGACAAGTGATACAATTGATCCCTTAATTAGGTCTAATGGATCCCCATATTCATAATTCTCTTGTTTAACAAGAGTATCCCTAATTAGAAGTTGAGGTCTGATCTATCTTATCTGATCTAGGATTAATTCATAGACATGATGCATTTTTTATTGTAAACATTAGATTTTTCTTATTAGTATAATAAAAAACCCTAATATCAAAAGACTTAATGAAATTAAAAACTAATTTCCTAAGTAATTGGGTGAATATTAATGAAACTAATCACAAATACAATTAGAAAAAAAACAAAATAAACTACATTTACCTCCCTTGCTAAATTATGCTTGTTCATTAGCATGTGGGTGTGTTCATACTTGGCTTATGTCTAATGGAGTCCTTTATTAATGCATTTACCTTATGGGTATCACCTCTCCTTATCCACTTATGGCTTGGCTTGGTTTGGCTAGCTGTGGATTATAAAAATGAATCTATCTATAATCAATTTAACATTATAACTTTGCATTAAAATTTTTTTTAAATAATGGCCTTGGAACTTATAGTTATAGGTTCTCCAAATAACCCTAACTCAAGTTTAGTTATGTTAGATTTAACTATGGTTAGGTTAGGGAGGGGAAAAATAATTAATATTTAGGATAGAGATCTCATTCATTAAGCATGGCTCTCTGTGTTTGAATTTAAGGTTTTAACAAAGATATTTTTAATTCCTTGACTTTGAGGATGATTACATCATCATGACCTCATTTTTATTAAAATTTCCTTTTTATAAAATATATATATTCACTAATTTCATATAGAATTTTCACTTATGCATTTAATTGATTTCTCTTAGTTAATTAATTATGTTTAGGGTTTTGTCATTTTGGAATTAGTTGAGTGCCTTGCTTAATGGGTCAAAAAGATAATTTTTTAATTTATTAGATCACAATTTGATTGGAGATGAATCTATGAGAATTTATTATTATGTATAGGATAATAGCCCAAATAGGGATGCCTAAACATGATTTTGGTCACTAATTTATAATGTTTAGATCAAATTAGGACATTCATTGATACATAGGCTTAATTTTCATTATTTTGTAGAAATCAATTTGATGTCTGGTTGGAACATGGTTATGGCCAAAATGGGGTATCTATAGTTTGGCCATATTTTTGAAGTTTTTGTAAGACACGAGCACATTAACATCTTCTCAAATAATTAAAAATTTGTTTTGTCATTTTGGAATTAGTTAAATGCCTTGCTTAATGGGTCAAAAAGCTAATTTTTTAATTTATTAGATCACAATTTGATTGGAGATGAATCTATGAGAAGTTATTATTGTGTATAGGATAATACCCCAAATAGGGATTCCTAAAAATGATTTTGGTCACTAATGTATGATGTGTAGATCAAATTGGGACATTCATTGATACAGGGGCTTAATTTTCGTTATTTTGTAGAAATCAATCTAATGTCTGGTTGGATCATGGTTATGGCCAAAATGGGGTATCTATAGTTTGCCCCTATTTTGGAAGGTTTTGTAAGACACGAGCACATTAACATATTCTAAAATAATTAAAAATTTATTAACTCCTTAATGCCTTAGAGGGTGATGGATGAGCCCTGGATGCCCCCTTGAGGGATCAAGCAATAAATAGAGTCATCAAATGTTCCCTAAAAAAGAAGAAAATGACATGATCTAGAGGTAACTAGGGTGGAAATATTGATTTATCAAATGTGTTTATGATCATTGGCATGGTTATTTTCCCCCATAGGGTGGATGGGATATTGATTTACCCATAGTTGGTTATAACCAAACAATGGAGGTACCTCATTAGGGCATATGGGATATTGATTTTCACAAAAGTGGTTATAATAAGATAATTAAGGTGCCCCCATAGGGTGGATAGAATATTTATTTTCCTAAAGGTAATTATGATCAGACAATGAAGGTGCCTCAGTAGGGTGGATGGGTGGAAATGATTATTTTCCCAAAGGTAGTTATAATCATTGGCATAACAAAAATGCCCCAATAGGGAGCATAGGTCAAAAAATTATGATTTGACCAAAGGTAGTTATAATCATTAGCATAGTGGTTTGTCTTATTAGGGTGGATTGAGTATGATAAAATTTATTTTGGCCAAAAATGGAAGGATATAACAGTAATTGGTCAAACATAATTTTTCATGTATGGGTAAATTGGCAAAAGGAGCTTATGCAAGAAATCTATAAATGGAGTGAAGATGAGTTTGCATAAAATAATAAAATGAATCTAGAGGAAATATATAGTATGAAGATGAACATTTGAACTAGAATAGGATATGTCTAGAAAATAACATTGTTAAAGGGGTCTTTAAAAGGACTAATAACATTGTCTGAACAAAAAATAGTGAATGTAGAATTAAATGGCATGAAAAATAGACCACAAAGTCAAAAATAAGAGCTCTTGAAATAAATGAAAGGAAGCCTTGGACCTTGGGGGAGTGAAAAAGTAATTTTACAAGATACATATTCACCCTATGGGATGAAATTTTTTCATTTTCACCCAAACCCTTTGAAAATTTGGAGTTTTGACCTTGCAAGAAAAGGTGACAAGAAATGGCATGTGGATGAGGACAGAGGCACATGAGTGACTGAGTGAGGGAACATAGACAACCAACACATGATGGTGCTCTAATAAGTGACCTTACCTTAGATTTTGAGTACATTTATGATATATTTAATATTAAACTTAGGGCTAAAACTTTCAAAGTTACCATTTTTGTGGAAGGGAAAGTGGTGCCTTTGTAGAGAAAATTGATGAATTCATATGAAGTCACTATTTATAGAAACAAAAATATCATGCAAAAACCTTATAAAATTTTGAAATGGTGATTTCTCCTTTTTTTAAGGTGAAGTCATTTTTGTAAAAACTAAAAATGGTGGCTTCACCCAAAAATGGTAAAAAAATGCCAAAATAGTGACTTTGTCATTTTGGAAAATGATGACTTTGCCCCAAAAGTCAAAATCAATAACTTAATGGACCTAAAATGGGTTTAAACTCTAGGAAAGAGGGTAAAATAGGTATATTAGGATAAGTATAGGCTAGATAATAGCATAGATATAGCTTGATGTTAATCTACTTGTGTTTTCAAGAGTGGTTCATAATACTAATGGCATAAGAGTGAGGTTCCCGTTATTTTTGGATCCCACATATATGGATGGTAGAGATGCTTGTTTTTATTTAGTCCCTATATTTATATGACATTGTGTGAATGCTTATGATTTACACCAATCAAGCATACTTGAGTGCATTGGTAAAGTGATGGCACTCTCAGACTTATAAATTTCACTTATCAAGTAGGGAAGTCATGATTATGCTTATGGATACCTTATGGATCCTCAATCTACCCATGAGAGGAAAAAGAATCTTTTTAATAGATCCAACACTATAGTGGGTGGTGCTAGATGACTTGACTAGTTTCCTAGATATTCCTATGGTAAATAGGAAGGTAGACATTAACCTATTAGAGACATATACATAATTGAGGATATATGATCTAGCCCCAGGGGACCCCTCATAGCCAATGTTGATTGATATGGAGGATATTTTAATTATGGAAATTTTCAATGGCATATTCTTTCTTGAAAAGATTGGTTACTTATTTCATATGGTCTTGGGTGGAGTCATCTGATTGATGATGAATTATGCATTTAGATTTGTGTGGGGGATAATAGTTTTGGCCTAATTTTAAAGATATTTATGTTGTAAGAACAATGAATATGGGGTAAATTGGTATTTTAAAAAATTCATTCAATTACATCCACTCATATATGAACTATGAAAGCAACACAGTGATCTATCAGTGCATTAAAAATCAATCACATGAGTATGAAACAAGATAACACATCACATATGTGGGAAACCCTCATGGGGGATAAAACCTAGTGAAAAAAATCTTGGACAAACTATCCTATAATAAAATGTATAAAATTTAGTTGAGCACCAACCTAACATGGAGAACCAACCCCATATTTATCAAGCACCCACTTGACTTTAGCAAACATCCACTTACTAGGAGGCTAAAACCCCATATTATTAAACATAAAATCAATTAGAGGACACTTATACAATTCAAAACATGAAAGGTAGATACAAATCCCTCTTAAAAAAGCACAAAATCAGTCAATACCAATTCTAAAAGCACCAACCTAGAAGGAAGCTTCAACTCCTTTGACCAAACACCAACTTAGTTAATCACATGTATTTCTTATACTCTTCCACTCAGATATTTATCTACTCTATCCATTATCATACATCAAGAAAACATATCTGATTCAGCTCTAATAGTCTCTTAGCAAACAATGATCACTTCTTCAACTAAGCTCCACTTGATCTCTCTCTCATAACTGTTTATAGGCTTCTTTGCTTAACTAGCCCTCATCAAGATTGAATAGGTCATATGACCTTGATATTAAAGTGAATATCACCAATATGATCTTCATGAAATTATTCTCTACTCTCTTCTAAAAGTTTACAACATGTTTATCAACATCTTTAGGCTCATTCATTTATCAATCCATTCACTTCCTCTAAGCTTATTCAAATAGGCCTAAAATGCCTTGTATATATACTCATGTCTTGTTCATATACCACTTGGTCAACCACACATAATTAAAATCTTAGGTCAGACATAAAAAATTTATTATAAAATCTCATAAAAATTATTCAAATGAAATTTTATTTGCTTTAGGTCTATCATAACTCTATTGGATCTCATTTCATTTTTAGGTCTCATGGAGACTTAATTACATTAAGCCTTCTTATCAACACATTACCATTTCATACATTTGAAAGAATTACACCTCCATATATATCAAGATAATTTTAAAAACAACTTAAATATACCTTATCCAACATCCTCTAAGCTCCATAACACCTTTTAGCTCCAACCACTTCATGAAATGTCTCAATAGTACTTAGTCCTATTAGACCTATGTATACAAAAACGTTTATCTTTCAATATTGAAGCTCAAACATACTTAATACACTCAAAAATGATTAAAAAAATACATATATAGAGTATAAATGACCTTAGGGTCATTAAAAAATTTATTAGACACTTTCACTCATAGATTAAAGGCTCAAGAACATCTCTACAACTCACTCACTTAGAACTGCCCGTTTACCTTAAAGACCAGTCATGGTGACTTAGACCTCCAACACCTATGTAGATATTTTAAATGAATATTTATGAATTTAAATGGTTATTATAGATCCTAAATACATACTCAAATTTAAAATTCATGTGTTCTAATTACAAATATTGGTCTTTTAGACCAATTTCTTGACCTCCTATTTCATA
This sequence comes from Torreya grandis, assembly GCA_037957365.1. Classification (NCBI taxonomy): domain Eukaryota; kingdom Viridiplantae; phylum Streptophyta; class Pinopsida; order Cupressales; family Taxaceae; genus Torreya; species Torreya grandis. Next base: position 1,084,001 of record JARHVA010003073.1, on the reverse strand, counting down.
GTCTTATTTAAACCAGACTAGTCATTTTCTAAGTAACCTTTTAACCACACACAAGACCTCTAAAGATTATTAAAAGAATTAAAATGTATTAAAATTAATTAAAAACATATCCATGCACTTTTTTCATCATTATATCATGAAAATACACTCCAATTCATCTTCTCACTCATGCTTAGGTTTTACACTATTTACACCATTAGGTGTGTCTCTAACTGGATAACTTGGATGACTAGTTTAACACATTAAAATGGTACAACATATCCATAAACCCTAATTTTCATGTATTATGAGTATCTAACTTCTTCCTCCATCAATTTAGCTACTTTTTACCCCAAGTCAACTTTTGACTTTTATATTAAATTTTTAATAAACAAGCCCTTTTTTGTAGGGTCTTCTCACTCACTTGACAACTCAATACAACCTAGAGGTGCCTAAGAGAGTACAATAAAATATTAAATATTCTTCTTGATCATTTAAATCCATTTTTATCTTATTTTAGAAACATCTTCTACATTAGGTCCTTATTAGGGTTTTAGAGATGTTTATAATATTTTTTAGTGTTAATGATTGTTCATAAAGTATTACCTTATAAATCCAAAACCAATGCCTATAGTTATTATCTAGTATCCTTCCCCATCTCTCATTAATATCTTAGGTTCCCATGTAAAGGATACAAATGCCAATGAACACTTAAAAATCCTTCTCAGGTTTGTATACCTTTAATATGTACACTGGAGAGATCTCAAAACCATTTTTCATGTCATTTCCTATAAACAATGACCTCATACTTCATGATCATTCATGAAACCAATTGAAATAATTATATCCATTCTCTCCTTCACACATTCACCTTGAAATATAATCCTCATGCTTTATTAGGATAAGTAAGGTCTAGGAGTGGTTTAGGTACAAACTTGATCTAAAGGTCCTACCCCTATAGGCTCACCCTAAAAATCTCATAGATGATTCTACACAATATTATCATGCCCACATAACTTTCACAACCTCTCACATGTCTCATATCACTCAACTCATCATGCCACAAAATCATACCTTCACCATGTATGACTAGGCTTAAGCTTCCAATTCACTTAATACTTTGACTTGTTCCTTTCATGTCATGACTTCAACAAAACATAAAAAATGCAAGCATAAGACATCATAACATACTCATATCACTACACCATTTTCTTTTTGATGAAAATAACCTTCCATAGCCTCATACAGACCTAAAACCACATGACTAAGCTTCATATGACTAGAGATCTCTCTTTCATATACATGAACACCTTTGACACCTTGACTTGTACCTTCATGAAACCATAAGATATTAGTTTCCTTCAAATTATCTCTTAAATTAAAATTATCTCTTGCCTTTAAATTCTCTCTTACCCTCAAATGTATCATGTAACATAGCTCACCCTGAAACTCTTCATGTCATGACTATGCCACATTATATACATACATTCCTCTACACCTACTTCTTGATATCATGACATCAATGAATTGTATAAACCTATTCATACACTGTGATTATTATGAAAACATTATTCTCCTCTAAACATCTTCAATGACATGTACCTTCCATGTTCACATCACTCATGACAATTCACATCAATGCAAGACTCTTATGTACCTTGACATATTACATACTACCATATATCCTTATTCACATTTGACATCAACCTTGATAGTAAAATCTTGGCATGGTACATATTTGACATCAATGAACATCATTCCTTTTCATGATGCACCCTTTTAATATCAATGACAATAATGTGCCAACAAACTCCCCCTTTGTCATTGATGGCAAAAATATTGATGAAAAACACACTTTAATCTAAAAACACTTCAAAATGGTACTTTTTATGTCTTCTAATTCTCAAAATTTTGACATTAATGATAAAGATATACTTGCAACTTTCTCCCTTATGATGTAACTTCTTGGATCACACCTCTTGCAACAAACAAGATCTTCAACATTTCTTGAGTCTATAAAACATTATGAACTTTCTCTCTTTCTAAAATCTTCCTACCTTTTCATAACATGATCCTAGAGTCTATGAAGCATCATACAAACATGTTCCCCCTAACTCCATGCATACATTCTTCAAATGAATTCATATACATAGGAACACTCACCTTGTCCTTGATATGACTGATATAGATCAAACTCTTGATCACTCACTAGTGCATTAGATCTATTCTTATCTGACATATATCTTCAAATGGAATTAGATACACAAGATCACTCATTTTAATTTATGCAACTTGTTGCCATAGAGATGGATAATATACATCTTCATTTACCTATTCTAGCTTCACAAACATCCATCAAGCTCTCAAACCTAAACAAATTCTTCACCTTATCTTCATGTTTTTTGTATACCTTCTTTGACATAGACCATTTTCTTATCTACTCTTAAATATGATGAATCCCCTGATTAGCTCCCCCTCTATCGCCATAGCTATTTCTCATTATATGAGTCATCAAGACTCATAGACCATTATAATATCCTTTAAGCATCTTGATACTAATACCACTTCTTTAACACAAATAAAGGTATCAACTATTAAAAACACTATTAGAAGCACAAAAAAAAAATTCTTACCCCTCACATACCAATCATATACATGCCCTTTCATCACACTTCTAGCTCTATCAATAACATTCAACTTATCTTTATGGCCATATTGATCTTGTAGACCAATGCATATTCCATATGTCTCTAGATAAAATCTTATGCTCAGACTTGCATTCCATATCATGACTTCTCATGAACTAATATTTTGAATTAATGTTCATACTAACCAAAACTCCTTTCACCTTGTCATATACATACAAGCTACAAAGAAAATATTTCATACCTTACAACATAGACAACCTAGAATCCTCTCAATATGAATCCTTCTTTGACTATAAACTCATGCTTCTACTAATATAAGAGTGTCTCCATAAATCCTAATGGAGTCACCCATTTTCATATGGATCTCAAAACTCCATGAATTGAGGAGATTCCTAGATCTTTAAACCACTTTGCTCAGTTATCTTATAATCATGAGATTGATAGTCCCTCCTTATAATCTTATTAGGCTTGAGTGAAGAATTTGACTCATCTACCTTGGCATCCTTCTTCTCTTTGACAACCTTTTCAATACATATAGTTAAAAAGTAATCTTAACTTTCCTTCACTTTTGATTCTTTCTCTATCTAAGGAAATAATCCATCTAGACTATTTGTCTCATTATGATCAATCTTGAATTTATTTGGCTTCTATACTAATGTTTGACCCTTATCATATACTCTAGGAGCTCCATATACCTATTTAAGTATTGAGGACCTTCTAACTCCATTAGGACAAAATATTTCAATGTTTCCCATATTATGAAAATTGTATAAAACAACATTTTTGTACATACCTCTTGACTAATCACTTCTTCTCCCATGTTCCTATGATAACTCATTCCTTGAGATAATTATAAAATCACTTGCTCTATGACCAATGTTATGACAAGAAAAATAATAACCATTGAAAAAATTGGAATACATTATTATATTGCATTACTTGATTGGTCTCTTCATGTTGATTTTCATGTTGGTATTTTTGACTTGTTTATGATTACTAGGGGTCTCATATTTGAGAGTTTTTGCATAGGTCTTTGAGGTCTGACTCTACTTGTTTTATTTTTGTTTTTTTTTGAACCCAAGACCTATTTTATCATGTGGAGGTATTTGAAAACTCAAAATATCACTAAGAACTTTAGTACTCTTTTTAAATCTCTGATGTGTCTTCAACTTCATTGTTGTCTAATCCAATTTTACCTTCAAGGGATCCATTTCCATTCTAAACTTGAATAATTATTTCTCTTCAGTCTTAAGACTTGTAGTGACAATTTTAGTCTGAGTTTCCAACTATTTGATGATCTCCTCATGTTCATTAGTGTTTCTTCTTAGACTTTCTTCAAAGAGATTGATTTGATCCTCATAACTCTTAACCAATGATCTTAACTTCTTACTATTTTTCTTTTAAACTTCAACTCCTATAAATTCATTATGAATTGTACCTCAAAGTTTACTTTAGCTTATTCTTCATTTGATTATTTATCATCCGTAAGAATTTTCCCTTTTGATTAACCCTCATTATTAGTTTCTATATCCATGAATAAAGATTCATTATTATCATGCTCATTACTATCATCATCACTATGAGATTTACTTGTGTCACATACATCAGATGAGTTATTGTCTTCTTTGGTATAGAAACTTCTCTTGTTACTTAATGACCATTTCTTTCCTTCATACTTCCTAAAACCTTTCTTGCTCTTTTTAGGCTTATAGACCTTCTTATTATCACCATGATGTTCATCATGTTCTTCATCATGCTCAATCTTATCCTTTTTAGGAAATTTAGAGTCAAAGTGACCAATATTACCACAATTAAAGCATTTTAATGGAAACTTGATCTTATACTTACATGAACCTCTCCCTAGTTTTCTAACAAAAATGCCTTTTATCTTGTCATCATCAATGTCTATTTTAACATCATGTTTAGCCTTCTTACCTTGTGAATTATTAGCTTTGAATGCAACTTCCTTCTTGGAAGGTCTTCCATCACTTGTTCTCATTTCATAGGCAATTAATATTCCATGAAGCTTAGCCATTTGTAATATGTTAAGGTCTTTGATCTCCTCCATATTAGATACCTTTGAATAAAACTTATGTTGGAGATATCAATAAATTTTGTACTATTATTGATTCTTAAAACTTCTCTCATAGGCCTCTAATCACATTTACCACTTCATCTACTCTTAATAGATTAGATACAATGTTTTCATTCTCCTTCATTCTTAGGATTTCAAACTACCTTTACTAAATCTACAACTTTTCCAACCTAAATTTGGTGTCTCCTTCATACATGGTCTAAAATGTTTCCCAGATCCCTTTAGTTGTATCATAATGCATGACCCTAACAAATTATGCTTTTGAAAGACCAAATATAATGGCATTCATTTCATTAGAGTTGTTCTCAGTTGCCTTCTTGACTGTTGCATTAGTTGGTGGAATGAATCCATCAACAAAAAATTGCCATATGTAATAACATTAAGAAAATAAATAGGTCTTCATTTTGATTCTCTAAAAAGAATAATTATACCCAATAAAGAGAAAAGCCTTATTGGTTGAGAAACCTTCATGTACTTGTTGACTAAAGATGCTTGTGCTTCAAGAATATCCTTCAAGTTGTTAGGCCTAATTCAAAGGACCAAGCTCTAATACCAATTTTTGGAAGCATAATGATTGAGAGGGGGGTGAATTAGTCTTCAAAAACTTTCAATCAATTACATACACTCATCTATGAACTATGAAAGCAACACAGTGATCTAGCAATCCATTAAGAATCAATCACATGAGCATGAAATAAACATATGTTAGAGAGCCTCATGAGGGATAAAACCCACTAAAACAAATCTTGGAAAAACTATCCTTTAAAACAATGTATCAAATTTAGTTGAGTACCAACCCTAGATTTATCAAGCACCCACTTGATAGGTGTAGAGACTAGAAAACCACACACTCCATTATATTTATCAAAGTGCCTTGATCATCCCTTTAACACTTCATCATTGAAATGACCTATTTTTATCTAACCCATTCATCTAACTTATATCAACTCACTTTGAGTCCTAGTTAGCTAAATTTAGCCAACTCAACTCAGTCTTTCTAGCTAATACCCCTTTTTACCCTTTAACCTTCTTCAAACCTACTTTTGCTTGGCACATCAACCACTAATGGTTAAGGTAACTAGTGATAGTTACCCTAATCATTGATGGTTAGGTCCTATAATTAGTAACACATCACCATCTATTCTCAAGGAAACTAGGCATACATTTAATAGTTTTCACTTGATCCATATTTTAACACATCATGAATACCTCATAACCTACAATCTTATCTTTTTACTCCATCACCTTTTGCCTATAAAATGAAGTGAGCAAGAGGAGAAAAAGAGGGACAAATACATATCCAAATTCTTCATATAGGTACTCAAGTCTTCCAGGCATTTGAGGGTTCTTCATGCAGGTTTCTCCAATAACCACCAACCTAAACCTCTAGTGAATTTCTTCTAGCTTTCCTTTAAGAACCATTATGCTACCAAAATATCTTCAAGATTAGATAAGCATTTGATTGATTTCATTTCTATCTCCTTTCATCTACTTGAATATCTTTATCAAGATCCTCCTTGTCACACCCTTCCCACCTCATTTTGATTACTTTAGACCCTCTGCCTTTTTATCCTAATATTACCAGACCTCAAACATACCTATACCCTTAGCCATATAAGATCTATAAACCTCTTCTAATGTACCTTTTTAACATTCCTAGTCATGACAAGTAACCATTGATGGTTACCTAAACCATCAATGGTTACCTAAACCATTGATGATTTTCATAACCATCGATGGTTACCTATAACCACTAATAGTTATCCCTCTAATCCAAGATCCTCATCTTTTCACCATTAAACTAATTCTTTGACCAAACCCTACTTTTTCCATTTTTTGTCAAAGAACCAACCTGATCAAACAAAATAGAATAAAAATTTCATTTAATAATTTATCATATTTTTTTTTAGTTTATTAAATCTTTAGATTACATTATCAAAGTATTCATTTATGTTACTTTCATGTATGAAAATTTCCTTTCTTTCTGTTCAGTATTAACTTGTTTTATGAGTGTGGATTGATAGCCTCTAGAGATAGCTCACATTTTCTTAGATCTATCCCCATCTAGGTAATACACCCTTCCTCCTTGTCTAACAAACAAGATTGATTTGGGTATTTTCTTATGTAGGTCATCTTCCCCTAGCTAAATAAGAGTTCTCCTCTTCATTTGGTTCATGCACGCATTTCTACCAAGTTTTTCTATCATATCTATTTTACCCTTTTCCATAGCTTTTATCTATTTATTTCTTCTTAGTTATAAAAGTGAAAATTCTAGTAAAAACATTTTGGCGCACTTGGTGGGACCCTAGTTCCCTTTCTTCTTATTGTGGGGATTAGTTCCCTTTCTTATTTATTGTATGATCATTGAATGAAATCTAAACGTTTCTTTTTGGGTATAAAATAAATTTTTGCATTAATGGTTTGTTTGATTGATTTAGCTCATCTAGTTAATTAAATCATCATGAATTAATCATAGCACACATATGTTACACAACCAAATCACTCACACAAAAACAAACATCATAACATACTTGAGACAAGGCCCATTGGTATTTCATCACCCATTGGATCACCTTACCCATTCCAGTGATCCTACTTAGATTTCATCACTAAGGGGAGAACCTACTCCATTCTCTTGTATAGTATAATCTCTAGACAAATGGTATTTATTGGCTAAGTAGCTTGGCTCGACTTCAAGTTCATGAAGTGTAGGGAGCAAGCCCCCAGTATCAGGCCACATACCTAGTCTAGTATAGATTCTTTTCTAGCACCATAAAAAACCTAAAACCATCCTTAGCTTACTCTTTTATTACCTGGTTCTAATCTGAACTTCTTTCACACTCTTTAAGGCATAAGCCAAAAGTGATTTAATATAAATCCTAGGATTAATTGTGCTTTTAGTGCATGCTTTGTTTGCCTTGAACTTTACTTGCTCATTATTTGAGGTGAGAGGTTCATTATTATTTTCTAATTTCTCATATGGTTTTTACCAAGAAATAGTTGAGGAATCAAACCCATCAAACATCCCCCACCTCTTCTTCTTCATCATCTATGGGGTATAATTCAGAGGTTGATGGTTCTCCTCATTATTCTTTACCACCTACCATGCCTCAAATTGTTGTTAAGGGTGATGCCTATTTCACCACTTTCCTTGATAATAACCCCATTTCCCTTCAACACTATCTTAACACTTTATCTCATTGTACCCAAATTGGTCTAGTTCCTCCCATGGATCCTCCTTTAAGCATGCCTCATTAGCTTATGGTGGGTGTTACTTCTACCCAACCCTTGGTTACCCAATCTTCTTCTTCCACCCATAACCCATTTTCTACCACCACCCAAATCTAATCCAATATTCTAACCCATAATCAAACACCCCCTACACCAACCCACACATCTAATGTAGAGGTAACCCAACCTCTTGTTACTTATTCCACACTCACCTTAGGTGTAAATTCTACCTCTCTTTCCACCATTCCTTCCACCATCACCATCCAACCAATTTATACCCATTTCCAAAACTTGGTACTTTCTATACCTCTAACTCTTCCACCTAACAACACATGAGTTACTATTCAACTCCACCCCAACCCACTCATACATCCATAACTCTAACTACAATAACCTCTCAACAAGTTCTCACAACCTCTTATCAATACATCCATAATCCAGAAGATCATGTAACCCCTTTAACTCAATCTTATGTACCCATGAATCCTTATGCGGTACCATCTCAACCTCTCATAACCACCTACCCATATACAACATCTGCACAACCTCATTATCAATATATTGCATCTACCATACCTCAACCCAACCTATCCTACAATATTCCATCTACCCAACCTCAAACCGACTTGCTCAAGATGTTAATTAACAAAATGACCAATCTCAAATCATCCATCTCAAGAACCCATAACCTTATCTCATATGACCAAATATGTATGAACCTATCCACCCATATGTCCCAATCTTATCCTATCCTCTTCAATGGTAATTTCCTAAATTTTATAAATTTTAAGGCAAAGAAGACCCACAACAACATTATAAGGCATTTCACCACTCATGTTACTTAATTGCACATGATGATGCCTTCTTCCTTCAAACTTTTCCCATGTCTTTGATAGGTCCTTCTCTTGATTGGTATAGTTCTCTCTCCAAGCCTCCATATTTACTTTCACCCAACTCATCCAAGTCTCTTTAGATCAATTTTTGGTGAACATATCTAAAATGGTCTCCATAATCAACCTTTATTCCATTAAGCATTTTGATGATGAATCAATTACCGATTTCATTGCTAAATGGAGAGGTCTTATTAACCAACTTTCTTTCTCAATACCACAAGCAAAATTTATTGAGATTTTTTCATGAGGTTTTTCCAAACACATTTCATCCATTCTCAAGGTTCAAACTTTTTAAACTTTTGATGAGGCCTTTACTATGGCACAAAAACTAGAAATCTGATCTATCAAGAAAGGAAAATTAAAAATTCAAAACAATAATTTTACCTTTGAATATAATGATCCTTTCTCATCATAAAAACCCACCAATCAATCTAACCCTTCTAAATCTAAGGAACCCACCAATTTTATTGTTCTCAAAACTACTCCACCTCCAACCATCAACCAATCCAACCCTTAACCAATTCCTCTTACTATTTCAAACAACCCAACCCAAATCAAACCCATGGACCTAAAAAATAATAAACTCTTATTGGATAATCTTACACTTAATTTTTGGAGAAAATACTCAAATTAAACATCATATAACTCCCACCCATAAAACCTCCTCAACAATTTGACACTATTCACCCCACACCTAGTTGGTACAATGAAAATGATTCATGTGCATACTATCATGTTAATGTACATGATGTTAGTAGGTGTAATACCTTCAAAATGATTATCCAAAACATGATTAATAATGTGGAACTCATATTTGACAATCCAAATGCACCCCCTAACCAATCCCTTGATATTTTCTATAAACCATTTCCCAACCATACACCTTCTACCAACTATAATGAAAACCAACCCGAATCATCTCTCAAACATGAGGTCAATACGATTGATATAGTTATCAATGAACCCTTTATTAAGGAGACCATTGCCTCATCATCTATTTCATCCATCTCACTCATTGAAGTGACCAACTCACCAACACTTCCTTTAGACATCCAAATTGAGGAAGCCACCTCACCCTCCTCTTCATTTGAAAAAATCATCAACTTACCTATACCTCCTTTGGAAAAACCAAAGGAGGAAATCATTACTTCAACTACCTCTCCACCTATTTCTTCACCCATGGGCAAGAATCCATATCCATCCCCTCACTTAACCTATCACATCTATCATTGGGTAACCCAACCTCTCTTTTAAGACCACTCCAAAAGAGGACACCTCTTCACCTACACCTTTCATGGAAGAATTATCCTCCCAGACTTTATAAACCTCTCCCAAGAACATTACCTCACCTCCACTTAAAGGCTTAATTTTTGAAACTAAGGATCAAGAAACTAAGCCCATCTATAAACCTTTTTCTAGATTGGTTCAAAATTTGATAGTCACCTCTCAACCTAACCTAGATAGGGCCACTTTTTGTCATTGTTTGGGTCTACCTTATCAAAATAAGCCTGAACCTTTAACCATACTTACTTCAACTTATAAACTCATCACACCTCCAACCAACCCTTCTCCCTCAATGACTCTAGGAGAACCTTCCCACCTTCCTTCATATCAAATTCCCAAATCATCATCTACCCCTCAAACTAAACCCATCATATCCAAAACCAAGCCCATCAAAAACCTAGGGATACTTCCTGCTCCCAATATTATTCATCCACCTTTGAAGTTGGACTTGACCCCTCTTAAACTACCAAAACAAACACCCACCAAACCCATCAAAATAATGACACAAATCAAGTCTCCACCTTGAGCTATACCTATACCACCTCCTTCGACCTTACCTTCTATCATGGGACCTCATCCCTCATCTATCCTTGTTCTATATTCCTTTTCTTAAGCCTTCACCCTTTTCCTAACCTACAAATTCTATCAAATCATCAACCTCATCATCCTCATTTCTAGATAAACTTTCCCTCACTACTCTCCCATCTATAACCAAAAAATCACCCTAAACTTCTAAATCTTCCATAAAGCTAATGCCGACTATACAGCCCTAATCTAAACCACTCACCAAAATTATTCAATCACCTTCCAAATCTATGGTGAGACCTCCTCCAAAAGGGACTCCCACTCTACCTCTTAAAACTAAAACATTATCACCCTTAACACCTTTGACTGAAGCCTATTAAACCATCTTACAAAGCTTATTGTAAACTTCCTCTATCAACTTACCACCCATCAAACCATTTGAACCTTCTAATAAATTTGACCCCTCATGTCCTACACCATCTTGGTTTAATAACCAATTAATCTGTGCCTATAATAAAACAACTAGACAAGCTACAAAAAGATTTAAATCCCTTTAAGGCCTTATCCATAACTTGATGGATGAGGATCATCTATTGTCAAATAAACCACCTCTTAGCCCATTACCAACTAGTTTGAAAGTGAGGAGGAACCAAAATAACCACTAGTCCAACACCTTCCCCTATCCATACTATCCACATGGTTACCTAATCTAGGGTACAACAAAAGGGTAAAAAGAAAGCTAAATCACCCATTCCTTATATGTACCCTTATAACTCTCAATATATCAGCCAACCTCACATACCCTCACCTTTACCCACACCATCACTAAAACCCAGGATATCCATTTTGGGTGTCTTTTCCTATAAGCCATCTAAATCCTTGCAACATATAGTACTTAAGAAACTTCAACAAACTTTGATAAATATGAGTCTATATGAACTCATTAACACCTCACCCCATCATCACCAAGCACTCACTGAGACCTTCCAATCCATTGAGGTTCAACCACATGATCCTCAACCTCTAGCCACCTTTGTTGGCACTCTTCACCATTCCAACCTCATCACATTTCAAGATTTTAAGATCCCATCTATTCATCTTAATGATCTTGATCCTTCCTTATTTATCACCACATACATTAACCAAACCTGCATCAAAAGGGCGATGGTTGATGGAGGAGCTAGTATCAAAATTATTTCCTTACATGCTTATGACCAACTACAACTACCCAACAACATCATCTCTAAAACTAAAGTAATCTTTCACTCTTTTTTTGACACCATGGCCACTACTTTGGGTATGGTGATCCTTCACATCTATTTAAGACATCGCATTATTCCTAAGCTCTTTTATTTTGTAGAGGGTGAGTTCAAATATAAAATTTTACTTGGACACCCTTGGATTCATGCCATGAGTTATGTCCCTTCCACCTTACACCAATGTGTTAAATTTCAGAACATGGGTCAAGTCATTACCATCAAAGATAACCCAAGTCCCTTCATTTCATGTAATATGATCTATCATCCAAATGATGTCATTGTTATTACCTCTTCCACTTCACCATCCACAATACCCATGATGAAGCTTCAACAAGCTCATTCATCCCTTCATCTCAAATTCCCATAGAGGACCCTTAGAACCCACATTCCAACGTCTCTCATGAGGAGAATAACATCTTTTAGCTTTGGATGCCTTCCCCACTCCTCAAGAGTATGGGAGCCTCATTCATGATCCTAGCTATGACCTCAACATTGGCACCATCATTCCTTTTGGACTCTTCAACCATAAAACCAACTTCATCTATGGGGTACTTGATCATCCACTTTTTTCTCCCACCTTTACTTCTTCCACCAAACCATTTACCATAGACCTTTTATACCTTGACAAACCAGCATTTACCAAACTATATCTTCATAGGTGTGCTTGGAAAGGATTTTGTTTTGGCCTTTATGAATAGGGATCCCATGAGCTACCCATGATCAATACTCAAAATCCTTGGGAATTCTTTGGCCTTGGTTTTAAACCACTTTAAGAATGTACCAATTCACCAAAACCCATCACTAATATTGAGGATGAAACCCATTCCTCACCAACCCATTCCCCTTCCAAGTATAAAGACTTTGAGGTCATTCCTCCTAACTTATGTTTTGATCAACACCATTATTTTGGGCCCCTTGATTTATGAAAAGGATGGCCAAACTAAAACCCTTCCTCTCATCCTTTTTAACATAGTTGAAAATGATTCTACTACCATACATACCATTTGATAACAATATGATTCCATTCTCACCTACCTTGGTGAGAAAAATTCTTATATAAACAAATCTCTTCCTCTTGAGAAATAAACCATGTTAAATGAATCTACCATCGATGTCAACTTGGGTACTCAGGATAATCCCCACATAGTCGAAACTAGTCAATCCTTATATTCTAAGGAACAATAATATTTTCCTTCCTTCTTTTACAACCATAGCATTGAATTGTTTTGTTATTATAGGGACATGGTAGGAATTGACCCCTCTATTTTCTTTCATAACATTTTCACCTATCCTAATGCCAAACCCATACACCAAAATATTCACAAGATGCATCCTCATATTACACTCCTTGTAAAGGAGGAGCTTCAACATATCTTATTCGTAGACTTCTTCCAACCCATAGACTATCATCAATGGGCTTATAACATTGTCCCTATCAACAAAACCACATGGGAACTTCATCTCTACCTTGAATTTTTTGACCTTAGCTTTGCTTTTCCAAAGGATGACTTTCCTTTGCCTAGCATCGACCAACTTATTGACCTTATTGTTGGCCATGAAATAATATCTCTTATTAATGGTTTCTCATGATACAATCATATCTTGATTTCCCCCAATGATCAACATAAAACCTATTTCATCACCCAATGGGGAACCTTTTCGTATAGGGTCATGCCCTTTAGTTTGAAGAATGTAGGATCCACCTATTAGTGTGCTATGACCTACATCTTCCATGACCTCATTCACAAAATTATTGAGGACTATGTGGATGATATCCTTGTAAAATATAAACATCACAAGGACCACCTAGATATTCTCACCATCATCTTTGAATTCCTTATCCATTTTCATGTCAGAATAAATCCCAAGAAATGTATTTTTGGGGTCCTATCTAGAAAACTCCTTGGCTTTATCATCTCTCTATGAGGAATTGAATCATAACCTACCAAAATTTGATCCATCCTTAAGATTCCACTTCTAACTCACCTTAAACATCTCCATAGCCTACAAGACAAACTCCAATCCATCTATCATTTCATCTCTCAATTATATGATAGATGTCAAATTTTCTACCATCTACTCAAGAAAGATACTTACTTTAAGTGGACTAAAGATTATAAATAGTCCTCTAATTCACTCAAATAATACCTTCTTTCTCAACTTTTTATCACCCCTCCTAAGGATGATCAACCCTTCTTCCTCTATATATCCACCATTGACCATTCCCTAGGGGCAATCTTTACACATCAAGATGAAAAAATCAAGGAACAAGTTGTCTACTATATCAATCAAAAACTTATAGAGTATGAGACTTGATACACTCATATCGAGAATATTTTCCTTGCCCTTATCTTCATAGCTATAAAAATTCATTGCTACCTCCTCAATCATAAAACTTATGTCATCACCAAAATTAAACCCCTAAAATATATGCACTCTAAACCATACCAAAACTAGTGTATGGCTAAGTGGTTCATGATCCTTGTTGGGTTTGACCTTGCTTTCTTCCAATAAAATCCAATCAAAGGGTAAGTCATTTCTGACCAATTGGCCAAAGCTCCTTTATCAGACCATCAACACCTTCCTCTTAAATTTCTAGACAAGTCTATTACAACTCTATCTCAAGAAGACATCACCTATCAAATGACCCTATTCTTTGATGGATCCAAATGTCAACATGGTACGGGTGCCAAAGTTGTTCTCATTCCCCTTGATTGAGAACCCATTCCTCTTTATTTCAAACTCAACTATGAATGTACCAATAATATGGCTGAGTACGAATCTCTAATAATAGGTCTCTAAACCACTTTAGCCTTGGGAGTTAAAACCATTATTATCTTTGGTGATTCCCAACTTGTCATCAACCAAGTTAATAGTTCCCACTAATATGAAAATGACATCCTACAAAAGTATAAACAATTATTTTATGTACTCTTAGCATTATTTGACCATTATTCTATCCAATCTATTCCATGATCCAATAACAAGTTTGTAGATATAATGGCTTCCCTTGCTTCCCAAATACCAACTCAACTTACCACTTCTAAATTATTTATCACCATTCACCACTTCATCACACCCTCATATATCCAATCTGACCTGCCCACCATTTTCAATGGAGGAGAGTCTACCTCAGACACTTGGTATGAATAAACCTTCAACTACCTTAATCTCAATGTAGTTCCTTCTAACCTCTCTAAGAATGCTCAATGAGCCTTCATCCAAACCACTTCCCATTATAACATATTAGGAGGAATACTCTATAAATGTCATTTTAATTTCCTTCTTCTCTATTGTCTTTGTGGTCATGAGGCCTCTCATGATATCAAAGAAACCCATGATGGAATCTATGTCAAACACTTTATTAGAATATCTATCACTAAACATATCCTTCACCTTTTCTATTATTGGCCCACCCTTAATCAAGACTACTGTGACTATGTAAAGAAGTGTGTTAAAGGTCAATAGCATGCTAATTTTCATCATGCACCCACACATTGTCTTCAAATATATAAATACCTTTATAGGTATTACCACACACCCACACATGCATGCACCTACACATGGTATTTTAACCTCTATAGGTGCTATCCCTTTGTCCCTTATCTTTGGGGTAGAGGTAGTCTTCCATATTAAAGTAAAAAATTCCCTCTCTTCACATATCATTGTAAAACATTATTTCTAAAAGTGACTATTGTCAAGAAAGTTTATCCCAACTAGAGATACTTAATGAACATCACCTCACAACCCTTAACCACCATTATGTCTACTGAGGGTGCATTACACACACCTATAATAAAAATCTAAGAGATCAAGAATTCAAACCTAAGGATCTCATCCTCAAAGAGAACCAACATGTCACTAACATGGATAAAAGTAAAAGAGGCAAGTTTTCCTTTAATTGGCTTGGACCCTACATCATCACCCATAATAATGGATCAAGAGATTATCATTTATCCTCCCTCAAGGGCAAACCATAACCTAAGAATCTTAATGCTTTACATCTACATATTTTATTTTTTTTAAACAAGGATTGAACTCACCTTCTTGCCTAACTTAAGCTCATCCCTTGATTCATGAGATTTTATACCCTCACACTCCTTTTTTCCTCTACTCTTGAGGACAACTTGATTCAAATAGAACCATGTGATTATCCATCACAATTATTACCTAATATTTAATATGAGTACCTTGGCTCTATCCATAGCATGATTCTTAAGGATACTTTTTGTATTTTTTGAGATAAAATCCCATGGTCTTTTATCTCTCAAAACCCATTATTTTCCACCCTCCACTACATTATTATGCTAAAAAATTTCCCTCATAAAGGTACACCTTTAAGCCTCATTAGACTTTTCCATGGCTAAAACTAACATTCAAAACTATTTGGGATATTAAAATATATTATTTTGGTCACAAAATTTCTAGCATTCTACAGACTACTCCCTTTAAGGATAGCTACCCCATTTCTTGAACATTTCTAAAAAGATAGATTATTCCCTTGAAGGACAACTATCAAACTTGAACAAATCGAAAACTTAGACCACTCCCTTGAAAGATGGCTAAGTCATATATATACATATATATATATATATATATATATATATATATATATATAAGCAATTACATGAAGCTTCTCACATCGATCAGCTTCACAAACTTCTCAAAAGAAAAAGCATAAATAGACCCTTTCTTTAAAAAAAATAAGCATCCCAAGGAAGCTGCAATTAGCTTTCCCTTTAATAGAATTTCCACATTCATCAATCTATGCCTTACATAAGACATGGATTTGTCTAAATTTAGTTCTTAGGTCACCTATAAAAGGGGAAATCTTGCCCACATAAGGTTATCTTATTTATTCACCCATCTACCATTCACTTACCACTTATTCTCCTTCTTCCATTCTCTATGAATCAAGGGATTTTGATCTTATTAGACACAATGTGATTAAGATGTAATTTTATCATCCATAGTATGCTTATGTGAAGTGTTCAAAAGGCTAACATTCACTAAGCCCCACCTAACTTTGGTGATGTTTTTTGGTCTTTGCTAATGAAAAGGCATCATGCTTCTTTTATTTCCCTTCTATTGTTGACTATTGGAAACATGTGTCTCTTAATTCTCTAACATTTCACCTTTTCATAACCTCACCCCAAAACCAAACAAGGCCTCTATCTTGGATATTCCTTCTCCATCACTTAGTTCTTGGAGAGTAATACTCTCCACCCTTTTTTTTGACCCACTTTCTTCAATCAGAACCAACACTACCTTCAACCCAACCTAGACCATGTGGTAAGTCAATTTGGGTCAACTCATTTAAAACCTGCCTCGACCTATTTGGCAATTTTCCTTGCCTAATATTTTTGGATATTACTCTTCTCCTCTTCCATCCTCTTTTAACAATCATCCAATTAAAACTAGAAATATATATGGCTTGAATTTTCCATTAGATCCTATGTTATAATTATGTAGGCAGTGTTTATTTTCCTAGTGCATTTAGAGTTAGCTTGGCTGCCCTCTTTTTAACATACCTTTCACCCAACCATTGATCATTACCTTTATACCCACCTTTTACCCTCTACCCTTTAGAGATATCATTTATCTATCCTTTTCTAACCTTTTGGGAACATTATTTCTCCATCTTTCCCACTTGGTAGAACTACATTTGGCCTAAAGTTTTTGTTGGATATTATGTCCACAAAACTATGTAGGCAGCATTCACTTTCTTATTGCATATGGAGTTAGCTCAACCATCCCTTTATTTTTCAACCATCAACCATTGAACATTATCCTTAAACCATTACACCATGTCCATCTCAATGTTGACCATTTTGACCCAAACCATTCACATCTTTTGTGATAAACTTGATGTAGTCTTTTTTACCACACTAACCAAATTTGCCATGTTGACCATTCAAACATTTAAACATTTTGCAATTAGTGTATGAATAGAACATTAGAGTCCTCCACAAGATCACTTCCAATCTTAGATACCCATACAAGAGATCACTTTTGAATTTGGATACCCCCACAAACATTGATCCATTTTGATTAGAAGGTTAACAAGTGTACCCAACCATCACAATATGGTCACATGGCCCATTAGTCACTTGTCTTCTTAATGTTGAGATTATTTTTATCAACATTGGCATCCTTAGTCTTTTCCCAATCTTGGAAATCACATATTTGTCACATCTTGTGCGTATATTTTCCTTAAAAATGCCTATCTTTTGAACTACACTTTAGTCACCCACCTTTGTGACTAACCATGAACCATTCATCAAACCCTGACCTGATTTAACCTTTCCTCATCATCTCCTAGTTTGAGGGTAAACTCTTCCCATACTTGAGGGAAATTGACCTTTAACCAACCTTTAACTACATGGTCTATTTTTTTATAGCTTGTAGATAGATACAAGCTACATAACAAAAAGGAGGAAAATATAGACACTAGAAAGCTACACACTTAGTTATAGTCATCAAAGTGGCTTGATCATCCCTTTTAAAATTCATCATTAAAATGACCTATTTTTATCTAACCCATTCATCTAACTTATCTTGACTCACCTTGAGTCCCAATTAGCTTAAGTTATCCAACTCAACTCACTCTTTCTAGCTAACACCCTTTTCCACCCTTTAACCCTCTTCAAACCTACTTTTGCTTGGCACATCATCCATCAATGGTTAAGATAACCATCAATGGTTATGCTAACTATCGATGATTAGGTCCCTAAACTAGTAACACATCACCAACTATTCTTGAGGAAACCAAGCACAAATCTAATAGTATCTAACTAATTCTTCTTTTAACACATCATAAATAACTCATAACCTATAATTTTATCTTGTTACTCCATCACCTTTTTCTTATAAAATGAAGTGAGTAAGAGGATAAAAGGAGGGACAAATACATATATAAATTATTCATATAGGTACTAAAGTATTCTAGGCATTCAAATATTTTTCATGTATGTTTCTTCAATAACCACCAACCCAAACCTCTAACAAATTTCTTCTAGCTTTCCTTCAAGCACCATTATGCTAACAAAATCTCTTAAAGTTTAGGTAAGCATTTGATTGCTTTCATTTCTATTTCCTTTCATCTAATTGAAGATCTTTATCAGGATCTTCCTCTTCAAACCCTTCCCATCTCTTTTTAATTACATTGGACCCTCTACCTTTTTATCCTACCATTACTAGACTTTAAATAGCCCTGTACCCTTAGCCATACCAGATTTGTAAACCTCTTCTGTTATACCTTTCTGACATTCCCAATCTTGATAATTAATCATTAATGGTTACCTGAACCATCCACAATTTTCCTAACCACCGAAGGTTACCTATAACCATTGATCATTATCCCTTTAATCCAAGATCCTTATCTTTTCACCATTAAACTAGCCCTTTGACCAGACCCTACTTTTCCCATTTTTTGTCAAAGACCCAACTAGACCAAACAAGAATAGAATAGATCATTCATTTATTAAATTAACATCTATTTTATTAGTTTATTAAATATTTAGCTTACATTATCAAAGTATTCATTTTTATTACTTTCATGTATGCAACTTTCCTTTCTTTCCTTTCATCATTAACTTATTTGACGGGTGTGGATTGATAGCCTCTAGAGATAGCTCATGTTTTCTTAGATCTAGCCATAGCTAAGCAATCCACCCTTCCTCCTTGTCTAAAAAACAAGCTTGATTTGAGTTTTTTATTATGTAGGTCATCTTCCCCTAGATAAATAAGGGTTTTACACTTCATCTAGTTCATGCATACATTACTACCAAGTTTTTCTATCACATCAATTTTATACAAACCCTATGACGAAGCACCAACATAGTCATAGGAAAATTTTTAAAGAACCAATATTCAAGTAATATCCAAAACCTTCTTAAACATGCACAAACTCATTCAAGACTATTTTTCCAAGCACCAACCTACAAGGAAGCTTCAACTCCTTCTTTGACCAAGCACCAACTTAGTCAATCACAATTATTTCTTCTATTCTTCCACTCAAATATATATCTAATCAATCCAATATCATTCATTAGAAACACATATCTAATTTAGCTTTGATAATTTCTCAATAAGCAATGATCACTTGTTCAATTTAGCTCCACTTGATCTCTTTCAAAATTGTCTCTAGGCTTCTTCGCTCAACTAGCCCTCATCAAGAATAAACAAGTCATATGACCTTGACATTAAATTGAATAACACCTATATTATCTTCATGAAATTATTCATGATCTCTCTTGAGATTTTACAACATTTTTTCTAACATCTTTATTTTCATTGATTTATAAATCTATTTACTTCCTCTAAGCTTATTCAAATATGCCTAAAATGTCTTGTATATATACTCATCTCTTTTTCATATACCACTTGGTTATAAACACACTCTTAACATATTAGGTCAGAAATATAAAAGGTATTATGAAATATAATAAACATTATTTAAATGAAATTTGAGTTTCTTTTCAGCTGTCATAACTCTATTAGACCTCATTTAACTTTTAGGTCCCATGGAGACCTAATTGCATTAGGCATTCTTATCAACATGTTACTATTTGATACCTTAGAAAGAATTAAACCTAAATAGACATAAATATACTTCTAAAAAAACTCAAATATACCTTGTCCAAAATCCTATGAGCTCCATAACACCTTTTAGGTCTAACCACTTCATGAAACCTCTCAATAGTACTCAGTCATATTAGACTTGTGTACACTAAAAAGTCTATCTTTCAATAATGAAGCTCAAACACACTTAATCCACTAAAACATGATATTAAAATTATACATATATATATATATATAGTATACATGAAATTAGGGTATTTACCAAATGCATTGGACACTTTCACTTAGAGTATAAATGCTTAAGAACATCTATGTAACTCACTCACTCTAAATTACTAGTTTACCTTAAAGACCAGTCATGGTGACTTAGACCTCCAACACTTATATATGCACTTTTAATGACTCCTAATTAATGTAATTTTTTATTATATATCCTAATTACATTATAAAATTTAAAAATCATATGGTCTAATGACAAATATTGGTCTTGTAGACCAATTTCTTGACCTCATATTTTATAGTCTTATCTTAACTAGACTAGTCTTTTTTTAAGTAACTATTTCAGCACACACATGACCTCAAAATATTTTTATAAGAATGAACATGTATTAAAATTTAAGAAAACATCTCCATGCACTTGTTTTCATCACTCTAACGTGAAAACACACTCTAATCCATATTCTCACTACTACCTAGGTTTTACACTGTTTACACCATTAGATCTATCTGTAATTTGCTAACTTAGAAGATCAATTTAGAAAATTATAAGGGTGTAACATATATATAAACCTTTATGTTAATTTATTATGAGTCTATAACTTCTTCTTCCATCAAATTAGCTACTTTGACGAAGTCAACTTTTGACTACTACAACAAATTATTCATAAACAAGCCCTTTTTTGTATGGTCTTCTCACTCACCTGACAACTCAATACCACCTAGAGGTGAATGAGAGAGTAAAATAAAATATACAATGGGTTTAATGATAATTTTAATACATTATGAGATTATTTGAGAAACATATTCTACATCAGGTCCTTATTAATGTTTTAGGGAGGTTTAAGATAGGTTTTAGTGTTAATGATTATTCATAAAGAATTTCCCCTTAAATCCAAAACCACTATTTATGGTTATTTTATAGGACCCTTACCCATATCTCTTTAATATCTTAATTTTCAATGCATAGGTTACAAATTCCAATAAACATTTGAAAGTCCTTCCTGGATATGCACTTAAGAGACCTCAAAACCATTTTCATGACATTTCTAGAAAACCATGACCTCATAATTCATGATAACTCTTGAAACCACTTGAGATAAATCTACCCATGCTATCCTTCACATATTCTCCTTGAAATATGATCCTCATGCCTCATTGGGCTAAGTAGGGTATAGGAGTACTCTAGGTTCATACTTGATTTGAAGGTCCTACCCCTATAGGTGCACCTTAAGACTCCCATGTATGCTTATACACCTTATTATATTTCTCACACAAACCTTAAAAACCTCTCACATGCCTAATATCACTCACCTCATCATTTCACTAGCTCACATCTTCACCATGATATGATTAGGCTCAAGCTTCCAATGCACTTGATACCTTGACATGTTAATTTCATGTCATGACCTCAAAAAAACATCAAACATGCATACATAAGACCTCAAAACATACTCATATCACTGTATCATTCTTTTTTATGACAATAATCTTCCACAGCCTCATACAGACCTAAAACCACATGACCAAAATTCATACGACTAGACATATCTCTTCCATGCACTTGAACACCTTTAACACCTTGAATTGTAACTTAATTCAACCAGAATACATTAGTTTGATTCAAATTATCTCTTGCCTAAAAATTCTCTATTACCTTCAAAGTCTCTCTTGCCTTCAAATGCATCCTACCACATGGTTCACCCTAAAACTCTTCATTTCATGACTATCCCATATTATGCACATGAATTCCACTACACATACATATTCATATCATGACAAATGAATTTTACATACCTATTCAAACACTATGCTTCCTATGTAGGCATTAGTTGTCTTTAAACATCTTCCATGACCTATACCTTCCATGTTCACATCACTCATGACAATTATCATCAATGTAACACTCTTATGTACCTTGACATATCACATACTACCATCTATCTTTATTCACCTTTGAAATCAATCTTGATAGTAAAATATTGACATGATACATATTTGACATCAATGATCATTATGCCTTTTCATGATGCACCTTTTTGACATCAATAACAACAAAATGCCAACAATTTACACATGGTGAACTATCAAGGATGTCAATCCATTAGATATGTCAAATCATTGGAACTTATACATACTATAGATTTGGAGATGGGAGCATATAGCCATAGATTACCTGGTTATTTAAAGGCCTTGAGGAGCTATTAGATTATTTTTAGGTTTAGATAGGTGTGGGATGTAAGGTATATCACAACAAGATATACCATTATCATTTCATGTTTGATGAGTTGATGGACAAATTCTTTGTTTGGTAGACTTATCTTCCATTCCAACTTTAGTGGTTGGAGGATAAATGGTACATGATTTTCTTAATGACCATGTTTTTACCTATAGTGAGACAGACTTATATTATTGAGCAATACTAACCAAATTAGGTTGTATGATAGTTTGGCATGCTTCAAGATGTTTTATAGGAGTTGAAGTGGTTTTTTCATGCCACCCAAATGATTAATCATGAAACCCTAGTGATTATAATGATTACAATGGCAGTTAGCTATAATAAAGTGTCATAGGTTCCATGGCTATATGTAGGAGGCCCTACATATATAGGTGTAACACTAGAGTATGTACATTTATGCGTATAATTATGTCCATTGAGGCTAACATCCCCTAAATAGGTATCTAGATAGGGTTGATAGGTACATGGTCATAGACCTATCGATGTGTATGAGGTTAAGGTTGAGATGAGCAGTAAGGATAGTGATAGCAATAGTAGTTGGCATAGAAGTAATGGTAAGGGTGATGATAGATGGGAGGATGCAATTGATGATATCTGAACCATGCTAGTAGATCTGAGTGCTATAGGTATAGTAGGTACATCACTTTATCTAAGCCATCTAGGGCCATTAGGTATAACTAGGGTATCTAGAGATAGTGTCATTCTAGAAGAGGAGATAATAACTAGGGTAGGTGAGATATAGGGCTTAAAGATGAGTGCATAATATTTATAGGCTACACTAAATATCAAAGATGAGGACATGACTATCCTTCAGTCAGATATTACCTAGCTAAAGGTAGAGGTAGAACAAATGGTGTAAGTATAAGCACAAAAGTAGGTAGAGTGAGATTAGGCTATATTAGATAGGGATCAGTCATTACCAGATGTATGGAGTCTTTAACATGAATAAGATGAGGATTTGAGAGCAAGTACATAAATAAGGTTCTCACAAGTGGCCCTTAAGAGCCTTCAAGCTAAATATGAGGCATCTTATTATCACAAATCATATGAGACCATAGTCTCCAAAGATTAGTAGATAGCTACATTTGAGGTATGGGATGTATAGAAGTTTGATGGTAAGTCATATTGATCTAAGACTATGACACATGGTACAACAACTTTAATCCAGTCAGTTCAATAGCCATTACCACTACCACCACTAAGACCATAACCCATAGGACCGTGATCTATAATATCTCTGAACTCAGAGATTTAGAGTTGATTTTAGATCTCTTTGGCATATTTTATATATTTTAGACACTATGATATGTATATGACATTATTTTGTGAGATACATTAACATTCATATTTGGTCCTTAGAGTCCTTTGTACATGGATAGTTATTCTTTTGATATATGCAATTCTCTATTTATTATCATGTTGATCTCATTTTTATATGCATTGATTTAGCATTTTCAATGTTTATTTTCCATGTAAACATGTATGCTCCTTCATTTATTTTATTACCATGTATATGACATGTTACATTATTTTTATCTGCTTATTTGTATGGCTAGTATATATGCTTATTCAAAGATGCACATCTATATTAGAACATAATATAATTATGTTATTTTGTTACTTATGGGTTTTGGAGTTATTTGGTATATGCCAGTTGTGAACAAGGACAAGTATTTCCCACTATATTGTTTGATATATTCATTGGCCTGATTTTTATTATAGCTTGTGATATGATGCATCATAGTTATAGACAACTATAATAAAAATGCATATCTTAAGCATGGAAAAACTTTATTTAAATGAAAACATAAATAACTTAAAAGTAAGAATGATAAATCAATTCCCAAGTGTAAATATAAGACAAATAAGCTAAGTGTAGGAATAAACACAAACATTCACAACTTAAGTGAAAGATATGGTTAATCTAGACTCAAGTGAAAATAAAATGTAATATACCTACATCAATTGAGAGAAAAATAAAGGCACAATCAAATAAAAATAAGTTAGTCAACAACTAAATATAATAAACAAATAAATAAATGAAGAAAATAATAAACAAATAACCTAAGAAAAATTACCAAAGTAATAATGAAAGGAATAATGTTAGTCATCAACTGATTAAGATTAACAAAACTAAAAAGCAAATAAAAAAACAAAAAAACTAAGCCAAGATAAAAAAAATTAGTCAAACACTAATTAAAATAATTGAATCTAACAATAAAATCAAGGCAAACAAAATAAATAAGCAAGCTAAAGAAATGCAAAACACAACCTAAGATAAGGCACGATAAAGAAAGAAACAAGTTAAAGCAGAAAAAAGAAACAATTATGTTCAATCAAGAACAATAGATAACCTAATCTAATTTATAATGAATAAATAACTAATATAACCCAAATAATTAATATAAATCAAATAATCAAACTAACAACCAACCTAAAGCAAATAAATAAACAACTAATCTATATCAAAATATTGTTCTAATGAAAATGAACAAACAATTAAACTAACTACAAATGAACAAATAACTAATCTAAAAGCAATGAAAAATTAAAAAATAATCTAAATGTGTGTGAATGTGTAATATAAGTGTTATGATCAGCACAAGGGGTTTTTCCTAGGCTATGGGGAATAATGACAAATATAGGATGACAAAGGTTGCCTCTAGAATATAGGTAACAATGGAATTTCTAAGGGTTGGGAGGAATAAAATAAATAAGGTGTGGCCAAGCTAACTCCAAATGCACTAGGTAAGTGGACACTACCTACATCATCCCATGGACACATGGTCCAATATGAACTTCAAGACAAATGTAGTTATCCTAATATTTGGGATAGAAGAAAATGGTGATAATCTAGAGAACTTGTTTAAGAAAAAAGTGAGAATGGGCTTGAAAAATGGTGGGAGCATAAAATAAGAGGGGTTGATACTCACAATTGTGAGAACATCAGGGATAGAAAGTCATGAAACTACAAGATCATGGTTTAGGTTAAAACCACACTAAAAGATAAGAGATGAATGATCACAAATGAATTTGATTCATAATGTATAATACATCTAAGTCTGAGGATGAGAATAAACTCATAAAATGGTGAGATTTTGAGAGGTCTATGACTCACAAAATAGGTACATCATTAGGAAACAAACCTAGAGAAAGGAATGATAAAATAAAATAGTGAATGAAATCAATCACTAAAATTGGCCAAGTTGACTCCAAGTACACTAGGCAATTGGACATTGTCTACATAGTCCCATGGACACAAGGTTTAACATTAAATTTTAGCCTAAATGTAGTTCACCAGGAAATGGGATGAAAAATTATCAATAAATTAAATAGGCAAATGGAAATGGTCATGATGTAAGCCATGAGAATGCTTTAGCTATACCTACCAACTAGGAGATGCATGTCCTAAATGGCATGGATATAATATGAATGGCTTAATGTTGAAGGTGGGTGTAGGATTTTTATAGCATATGTGCATGTTTTTGTGTTTTTTTAGGCATCTCAACTCAATGGATAATTATAACACACAAAATGGGCTAACTCACAAAATGACAAGAGGATGGCTTAGTTTTCTTGTAAAAGGATGACAGTGTTTACTAAAATTGCTTGAAAAATAGAGAGAGTGTGGTAAAAGAGGTGATCAATCTAACCTCAATGTATATTGAGAATTACTTATATAGTCACTATTGATGAGTGTTTTAACTACACCAATCTCATAATGAGGTAGCCTCTAACATTTTAGGATCTCAATAAAGATAAACTCCACTCTAGGGAACTAGTTGTAGGTGTACATACTTAACAACCAGTTGATGGAATAGTAGGTAAGGCATGCAAGTTGTTAACAAGGTTTCTTGGATGAAAGGGTAGTCTCTTAAAAAGGAAGTAAAAATTAATATGAAATGGATGGATGGATGGATGGTTAATAATCTATAGTGGTTAGGTCTTAAAATAAACTCAAAAAAGGAGGGATAGGTAAGGTATAAAAGAGGGGTACTTGGTATTCAATAATCACTTCCCTAAATATTGTATAAGTGGGTAAGTTATTGTAAAAGATATGCTTATTTCTAACAGCTATTATATACATGCATTATAGGGTGATATTAATATATAAAACTCATAGGTCTGAGTCAAAAGTTGTTCCTTTTAGAGTAGTTGTTGCACACTCTTAATCAAAAGATTATGGTTTGGGCTAGTGAGGTATCTAAGGTAGTTGTTACACACACACACACACATAGAAATATATTGAATGAAAGTATCTCTACACACTTAAGAACATACATGAATCAATCAACTTAACTATCAATAATCAAAGTAATTTACCAATCCTTCAATAGTTGTTACACATATAAGACTAGCATATCAATCAAGATAATAAATAACTCCTTCACAACTATTACAAACTAAGAGTCATTAAATCATAAAAACAAAAATATAAAACTAATTACACAAATAGTCAAAATAAAATACATAAACACATGAGTTGACAACCAAAAATTGCTTTCCTCTTATATATTGGAAATTCTATGACAAATCAAAACTATGAATTAAAATTGTTTAAATAGACTTGGGGAATGGGTTACCTCATCCTCCAATTTATGTAAAATTCATTACATTTCATAGCTATAACTTGATTTCTAACTATGGCCAAAACCATATAGAGTTTATATTACCATTGTTAATAGTCTAAATTTGCCTTTACAAAAATTATGCAATGTGTGCATGTGTACAAAGATGAATAGGCAAATTTATAATATGTTTTAAACTATAATAAATTATAAATATATAAAATATTACACTACCATAGAATGTTTATGCAAGAAACCTTAGCCTTTCAAGGTTGTGTTGATGTCTGCATGGCTGCATGGACCTTAGTCGACATAGTAGTTATGGTAGTCGATGTGTAAATTATGGCTATTGATTTAGAAACTAAAGTGGTAGACTGAGTCTACTTCTTATCACTTTTATTTCGTTCTAGAACTTATTTAAAACATCATATTGCTATCAAATTATCTCCAAATTCAAAAGATGTAGTCTATGTAATTTGTCAACTTGTCTCGAGAGATTTTCATGTTCTACCTTAGTCATCTAAAATTTTATCTTGAATATTTCAAATTCAATGACCTTATTTATATAAAATCATAACTTGGCCTATATGTCTTCTAATGATAACCCCTATAGACTTTGATTTAATTATTTAAGGTCTCCTAAATGAGTTGATCAAAGTTAATTTAACCAATCAACTTCCCTACAGTATATTTAACTTTTGATAATTTTAAATCATTCAAAATTTTTAGGAAGAGGGTCCCATGCTCTTTATACTTGGGTATAAAATCCCTAGATGTTACCAATGATTCCCTATCCTCTTCTATCCTAATGACCACTAGGTTGAGGGCATTGGATGCCTCTAGTAGCATCATGATATCTAAGTGGATATAAGCCTTATTGGTTGTATAAATAATCAATATTTTCAATTTATTGATGTCAAACTTCAAATAATTAAATAATTCATGAGTAATAATAACATGGGGGGATAATTCAACTCACATGAATTATAATACTTTCAAAGAATTGTAACACTGTTAAGTTTCCTCTTAAACCTCAGCTTCAATGCCATCTAGTATGTGCACAATCTTTTGTTGTTGTTTCAATTTCTCTAACTCGGCCTCCCATTTTCACCTAGTTATCTTTGTGCCTTCATGGATAGCCACCATGGCATCCTTTTATGCTTAAACCAAAGATTTAAAGTTTTCAACATAGGGGGATTACCCTAATTACCTATTTTGTCTCTTGGTTAGGGATAATACCTATTGCCTTTCTTTAAAAATAGATTCCCTACCAACATCATCATTCATCTTCCTCTTCATCACCCTCTGAATACTCCTAGATGATTTTTCAAACAAATTTATTATATAAGGGAGCTCAATTATTTTGAAGCTAGGCATATGAGAGATTTTGGCCCTTAAATCTATGTCCCATGGAGAAATTATCAATTGATTAAGGTCTATCTCTTTTATGGTTGTGACCGCAACCTCTTATTCAACCTCCTTATCTATTTACTACTTATTATTTGATTTGATAATGGTGTCAGGTAATGACGGCCAAATAATTTTAGACCAATCTAATTCTCCATACTGAGGGAGTGGATGGATTTTGACCAATTGTATTTTCACCTTTTTAACCTTAGCTGAACTAGTGATAATGGTCTCTTATGATGGAGTGGTGGATGGCATGGGGAGGGTTATTTGGGTGGACTGGACATGGATAGGAGGAGAGTCCATGGTTATTTCCTCTTCCTAGATGCCTTTTTTTTATTTTCAATGATCTAATAGTGGAAGTGGCAAAATTAATATTGGAGGTAGCCATGATGGAAGTGGATGTCATGGGGGTAGAAAATGGATCAATGGTGGTGGTAGATGGAGCAACAAAAGAAGCATCCTTCTCAACCTTTGGGGTCAGTAATGGGAAATACAATAAAAAAGAAGATTTGAATGGATCATTAGAGGTGGAAGTGACCACTTCCACCTTAGGGGTTTTCAAAATAGAGGAAATATAAATAGAACTAAAAATGGGAGCAAAAGCAAAGATTAGGGAAGTGGTCTCTATAATTTTAGTACCTATGGTGTCCTCCATAACTGATTTTTTCCCTTTATCAACTTCAAGGCTCAAAGCCTTAGCTTTATCCAACTCTATTTCTTCATCAAAATATTCTTCTTCTTTCTCCTCCACTTATACTTATTGAGGCATGGCTGGCAAGCTCTAAGATTGCTCTATTATAGCACTACCTATGGGAGTCGTAGGCTTCCTTTTATAAAAAATGGTAGTCTTTGGCTATGAGGAAGGGATTTTCTCAACTAAGGTAGTTTTTCCATCTATGGCTACCCTTGAAGATGTAGAATTTTGTGCCTGAGGGGTAGTTGTAGGCACTTAAATAGAACTAGTAGTTGGTTATTCTTGTCCTTGCTCTTCCTCATCAAAGGAATCCAAATTTATGGGGTCTCCTAGAGTTCCCCTAGGGTCAAATTCACTCACCCCTAGTTCCTTATTAATATATTTCATCTTGAAAGGGAATCCTTGTGATGGATTTCCTTGGTCCTTTAATTACTCTATTGTTTAGCCTTTACAAAAATTCACATGTGTCCCACCTATATAAAGTGGCATTCTTCTATATAATTCTTTCATAGTGATTGAAGGTTCTTATTGAATCACCCTTAAGTGACCCTCCTTCAAACTAATAACCCTTGCTATTTTCAAGACCTATTCATCATTTTGTGCATTCATAACCAAAAATTCATAATTATAAGGGATGTGTTGGCAAGGGATACTAAGGCCCTAAATATGCTTTTGGATGGTGCTAAGGATCCTAATCCCTATGTGGCATAATGAGTAAATAGTAACTCTTCCTTTTACCACCCATATCTTCAAAGTTTTTTCTCATCATATAAACTATTCTACCAATAACCATGTGGTGGAAAAAGAACATGTTTTTCTTTACCCTAGTTAGATCATCCTCTACACTCCACCATAGCTAGAAAGCAATTTATTGATCACTCAATTTGGTAGGCACATACTTTGGGAGACATAAAGCATGAACCTTGTGTCCCCAAATAAAGATAATATTGTAATCTAGATATTAAAAATAATCACCCCTTATACATAGAATCTTCATATTGTTGGATCTAACCCTAAGCATTATAGAACCATGTATTGCTTGCCAAATTTGATGATAAACATCCTAAACATTCTTTCCATAGTCTTAGTATAAGCATACTGATTTATAAATTTTGGGAATATTGGTGTATTGTTCCTAATTTAGTTAAGGGTCTAGAGTATTAAAATTAGTAAATAAATATACAATAATTAAGATAGTAATTTGTATAATTTAACTATATTATTAACCTTTCTATAAATAGTAATAAATGTGAATAAAATAAGACATAGTTGGAAATAGACTGAAATGGCTAAGATAGAGTCTGGAATTCACTGTGAAAGAATGGGATAGTGTCTCAAATTGGGATTTAGCCTTTAATTATTGATTAGATAAGAGCACCAAAATAGGACACCCTAGGGTCTAGTACTATAGTCCTCTTCTAATTCTATTGTCATAGAGGCCTCTTCTTTTTGGGTTTTATCAACTATCTCTGTGTGAGCCTACCTATGAAATTTTAGATGCTATATGTCTACATAACTCTCTATAGAGTTGATTTAGTATTCAAACCATAGAGTCCATTATGTTTTAACAAAATTTGAGAAAGAGCAGTATTTTAGTGTGTGTAAGAGACACTAAACATCTATCCACACCCCTTGTGTGCACACACTACCTACGTACCAATACTCTGAAGAGGGATCAAGCCATATGTAATTCTTTCACTTGATGTACTTTATGTAATTGTGTATATGAAGATGAAAAATGATAAAATTAGGTGTGCTTGAGGTGGCTAGGGATTGGTCTAAGGATTTGGATAAGCTTATGGTTGTATTGGATGGTTATATGCAAAGAAAATGGAAATATGCCTAAGTGGTCTTGCTTGTATTCTTACTTGCTTTGTGATATTTGTTAACCCCTTATAAATGAAATTTGAATGGTATTTTATAGGAATCTATTGGTCATAAGTTTAATTTATTCATGTTAGGCTGACAATAAGGAGGTTAGGAACTAAAAAAAACTATTCCTTAGAGGTAAAAATGCACTTGGATAGGAGCACTAGAAATGGACACCCTAGGGTCTAGTGTTATATTCCAAATTGGGTTTTATAGTCCCAAAGGAATGGGACCTAGGGGGATGGAATAATCACTAGAAATAATACCTAGAGGAGGTGGTATTACTATTTTAAATGCTATGGATGACTAAGAATCAATAAAAATATGCCTATGAGGTTCATGAGAGCAAGAAAGAGGGACCTATGGGTTGGGTGTCATAACCCACACTCAAGCTACTAATTTTCACATTTTATATGACTAAAGTTTCCCCTATTTATTCTAGTGATGTAGTAAAGTGAAATACTAGGATAAAAGAAAAATAGAAAGTGTACCTAAACTTACCTGCAAGGGTGAAGCTCATGAAGCTATGTGATGTTGGGTGTGCATAGAAAGAGCACACTAAGAAGTATAAATTTACAAAATAAATCAAAGAGTAGATTAATTATAAATAGATATGTTATATATAAAATAAGAATATACAAATTTGGGTAAGAGAGAGCAAGAGAAAGGAATAAATACACCTCATCGAGTAAATAAACCAATACAAAAACTAATATGATGTTGAGTGATGTTAAGTAATGTTGTGTAATGATAGATGTTATTATACCAAGAATAATATCATGAATGGAGCTAAGTGCTCAATCCCCCAAGAGTGGCTCAAAAATGTAAAGGTTAGGCCTTTGGATCCATCATTTCCCACTAAATGAAGCTACATGATTATGTGTGTGTTAATCGATGTTTAGACTATATGTCCAATCCTTTTGAGTAGGTGGCTCAATAATACAAAGGACAGATAGTCCTTTGGATGCAGCATTGCCCTATAAAGTGAAGATATGAACTGATAATGATATGAAATGTGTGTCATATGATATAAATCTTGAATCCCGTGAATGCTCTATAATCTAATAATGTGGTGTGATATATAAATATATGCTAGAAACTAGGACAATTTTGGCCACTCTAAAAGGTGAAGATTAGGCTTGTATGAAAGCCACTCCAAAACTAGCACTAGGCTTATATAAAATCCATTCTAAAATGTGAAGGTTAGGTTTGTATGAAAGCCACTCTAAAATGATTCCAACCACTTACAGATGGAATAAGGCATGTAATTACTGAGAATGCTTGTGTAATGTATTGAACTTGGAAAGAAAAAAAGACAAATGTACCACACACATTGCCCCTAATCACTAGTGTCTATAACATAGTTTTTGATCTAAAATTTATACCAACTACCCAATTTAAAACTAGAAGTGAGAGCCATCATGTCATGCATGATGCCCCTATATCTGGATTATTTGAGAAAAAATGTACTAAAACTACTATATCTAAACTGGTTAAAATGTGCAAAACTATAGCTAAACCTACTTTTCTACCTTTTTTTAAAAAACCTAATTTTGTTGTTGTTTGGATATAAGTGTTGAAAATGGGCACCCTATTGTCTGATACTCTAGTCCAGTCTTGGCACTATTATCCTAGGCTAATTCTGATGACTATTTTAGAATCTTCACTATCTACTTGGTCTATTGTGCCTAGTTTAAAGTCTGGTTATTATTCTTAGTGTTCTAAAAACTATTTTTTTATCATTAAGAGATTTAATCTCTATGGAAAAACCCTTATTTATTTCCCCCTCTTCTAAGGGTAAGAATGAAGATGATATAATGATCATCCTTATAAGAAAGATCCCTAAAAGTGTGCTATGTTGTAAAGATACATGATATAGCAATGATAATCGACTAGATATCTCAAGATATAACATGGTTTATAATGAGAGATTTTTAGATCAACAGGGGTATGCCTAAATAGATATAATAATGTAATAGTATGTGTAATGTACTAAATTGAAATTAGAAGTCTGGTTAGTTGTTAGTTGTCATGGAGGGATGGAGCATGATGTCCATCATGGCATCCAAGAAAATAAGAGAATGCATGATGTGGATCATGGAATTGCAAATAATTGAAAATCAATCAAGTAAAAAGCATACAAGGCAAGAATCAAGAAGCATACAAGAATGGCTAAGAGGCCTAGAAAACAAGGGACACGGGTACTTGTCATTCAAATTGGAAATGAAACATACAAGGCATGTTCAAATGCCACATACACACATAATTGAAAACAAGCAAGGTTGGCATGAAATCCATAATCACATAGAAGAGTACATGCAAAAGACATTGGTAAATATCCTAAGGAACACACAAGAATATAATCAAAGGACATTGGTAAATGTCCTAAGGTACATACAGAGACAAATAAGAATTGATAAATGCAATCACATCTATCTATGTAATGAAATAAATAAAATAATGTAAATATTGGGAATACAATTGCATCTAACTAATAAAAATAAGAAG